>JBBBDQ010030243.1:0-60119 GCA_037127315.1 Ascarosepion bandense | reverse complement strand
ATCACAAAACATAGTAGCTGATTGTTTATCAAGACCTGTAAATGTAATAACTATTGATATGTGTGACTTACAAAAAAATAATGAAACATCACGCTACTGATAATGAAATCCAAAACATTCAAAGACCAACTGAAGACATATACAATAAATAAAAAGGACACCATATTATGCGACACATCATTACCTTTCCCACAACCTTTTGTGACAGAAAGGCTCAGAAAATCGGTATTCGACAGTCTGCATAACCTATCACATCCGGGAATAGCAGCTTCCAGAAAAATGATAAAATCTCAATATTATTGGCCGAATATGGACAAATCAACAAAAGCTTGGTGCACAGAATGCCAGCATTGCCAACAAGCAAAAGTCATAAGACACATGAAGAGTGAAGTAAGTCCATTTGAATTACCTTCTAGCCATTTTGAAACTGTACATGTTGACATTGTCGGTCCCTTACCACCAGTAAAAAACCAAACAGACTCTTACTTTTCACCTCACCAATATTTATTGACATGCATCGACAGAAACACAAGGTGGATAGAAGCATGCCGAATAACAGAAATTACGGCGAAATCAGTATCAATGGCTTTTGTCAATCTGTGGATCTCCCAATTCGGGGTTCCTCTTCATGTCGTTACAGACAGAGGAAGCCAATTTGAATCCGAACTATTCACAGAAATATCAAAAATAATAGGTTTCCACTGATTAAGAACAACAGCCTACCATCCGCAAACGAATGGACTAGTAAAGAGAGAGCTCATAGAACCCCAAAAACTGCTATAATAGCCAGGAAAGAATCATGGTTATCAGCTCTACCTATTGTTCTTCTAGGAATGAGAATAACTCCCAACGAATCAAACTATGCTCCATTTACCGCAGTAACAGAGACTCACGCACAAATTCCCCGATTACTGATCGACCCTAACAAGAATAAAAACAACAAGATAACGAACTCGCACATTAATATTTTAACCGACAAAATGCAGAAATTTGATATGGACAAATTATCCAGCTGACACCTACATTCAACACCTACTTCCTACATCCCAAAAGATTTAGACATGTAAAAGTATTTGGTTAAGAACTGACAGAGTAAGAAAACCATTGGAAGCTCCATACACAGGTCCTTATCAAGTAATAAGTCATCACAAAAAATATTTTACTATAAAAAGATCAGACGACATCCATAGTAAAGTCTCAATAGACAGATTAAAACCGGCGTACATTGCTGAAAATATAAAATCAAAAGATTCCATCGAATCAAGACAGGATTTCGATAACTCCCCATCTTGTACCGAGGAAACTAACGAAAACAAATGAAAGCTAAGTCCGGTAGAACAGTTAAATGGAAGAAAGAAAACACATATTTTTATTTCTAACAAAATAAGACAAAAAAAAACAGACAAACAAACAAACAAAAAATAAAGAAAATAGCAAAACAAATAGCAAAAAAAGCGACAACAGATACTAAAATACAACTCCGTTTTCTGGGACGAAAGTTATGTGGTGATACCAACCAAGCAAAAGCGAGCTGACCGGATGTTTGCTCTATAGCAACCAGCAAGCGAATGAATAAAAATCATCTCTGCGCAGGTGTATTTGCGCAGATGTTCCAGTTGAAAAATAAAAATTAATCAAATATCAAATTTCCATTTCGCGAGCCTACGCGAATTTTATTTACCAGGCAATGGGAAGCCCGGAATCAAATACAAGCGTGAAATTCAAAACAAGCTGTTTGATCCAAAAAGCAGATATAAAAAGCGGAGACACAAAACATCATCAGACAGACCGACTGACGGTGACAGGAGAAGAATATAATCATATCCCCTTGACTTAAGTCGAGCGGCTACTATATTCGCCTCCCTTCACTTCTCATCACTCCTTCCTGTCTCAAAAAGTGCTTACTGACCTCAGGAGTGACCTCTTCAAAGACATTCCTCACAAACCAACTTACTGACTTACTGACCTTAGAAGTGGCAACTTCAAAATGAACATTCCTCGCATTCCTAAGCATTTTATCTCTTTCAGCATTATTATTTGTCATGAACACTTTAACCTCCATTGGACCTATCCCTCAAGTATTGTTTTATTTGTAAAACATTAATTGACATGTGTATATATAAATGTTATTTTATACTCAAATTGCCTTTCTTGATTTATTATCATTTTTATGAATTTTAGTGGGCTATCTTCCACAAGGCCAAATTCCATTAACCTGCAACTCTATACAATTACCCTTCACTAGAATGGAATCCTACTACTACTAGAAAGTAATAGATAAGATACCCGCTATAACACCACATCGCGTATGTATGTATGTAAAACGATGTAAAAACTTAAAGTACTAAAAAGAAAAATAGAACTAAATTACAAAAATTGATTTTCTTCACGAAATGTAAAGTTATTTAAAGATTTTTTAGGTTGATGGTAGAAAAATATTTGAGTGTCTCTCTAATAGCGAATTGTTTTGATTGTGATTTATAGAACTCTTGTGTTTTCAACCAGAATTTTCCCCAAGGTTCTTGTAAATTATGGGTTAATAAATGATTAAATGCTTTCTTCTATAGCACTCTGGTTTGACAAGTGACAGGTGAATGCATTTGGGTCATAATGCTAAATAAACAAAATTGTGAGAGAGCCTAAGTGAAAATAAAAAAAGATACCACACTCACAGAGAATGCTTTTCTCTTCTAAATTTTTAATCATCATACTACTAGTCACTAACTAATGTTTTACTAAGTGTTTTAACTTGCCCTAACATTTTGCTCATGTATATTTCAGAAAAAAATAATAATCCTGCTTCATCAAGAAAGAACATGGTTATATTATATAATCATGTATATACACACACACACACACACACACACACACACGTTTCTCTCAATCAAATTATAGTACATTTCCCTACTTGTTTGTCTATAAATCAACAATCAACATTCTGTTGATATTTCATTTAAAACTCATTTATTAGATACGAGTTATCTATTCACAAAATTTCTTTCTGTTATACAAGTTGGCATTCTTTTCGTGATTTTCTTTGCTAAATTGAAATTTTAAATCTTCCTGCTGAAAATTGTGCTGCTGAGGTTGATGCTTTTCTGCCATCTTGGAAATCATAGTGAATAAAGCTTTCTTTCTTTAGAAGAAGTATGGTAAAATTGTTCTTTCAATCATAAATAAGCAGCAAAGTAACATGAAATTTCTGAGAAATTAATTCACTGAGAATTCTCTGCATCAAATGAAACTGGAATGTATCTTTCTTATTCTAACATGAAAATGTGTAACTTTCACTTTTCAGTGATGTATATGTTTGTCATTATTTCCTTTATTAATTTATAAACTATTTTACCAATGTTCGGTTTGAATGTTAGCATTTAGTTTTTATTTTCATCATTAATCTAGGAACCTCTATTTATTTTCGATACTTAAGTTTTAAACTGAATTTTTAAAAATTAAAAAATGTTTCCTTGAAGCTTTAATTTTAGCTTTAATTGAAAGTTAAATGATTAAATTTATTATTTCCAGTAAGCAAAATACTCTGGTGTATTTCAAATAGAAATTATATTGATTGGAATCTCAACTTTTTTAGTTTTAAATTTTTTTTTTTTTTTTTTTTTTTGACTATTTTGACAATTTGACAAATTTGTAAACACAACTTAATTCTCGGTTTTAAAAATATTGCAAAAATAAAATAAACATCTGTGACACTTTATTTTTGAAGAATTAGCAAATTTCAAGTAAAATTAATCTAATTTAAACAAAGTATTATTTACTTAGAGCATGAAATTTAGAGTAAAAGTATTTCTTAATCACACCGATCATAGCTTTCTGATCTGTTAAGTGAGTAAGGACAACCAGATGTGGTGGTAGCTAAGTATGGCTGGTCAGAATTGATAATTGTCCATTTTTTTTTTCTGTGAGGGGAAGAAATCGTAAAACACATGACCTCTACACACGAAATATCATACTTAAAACATGTGTACCTCTACACACGAAATATCAAACTTAAAACAAACTTCCTATACAATTTATAGGTACCTCCCAAAAATCGCTGAAAAAACAGCACAGTCAGAAGGGAAAAGGTCCCAAACTAAATAAAAACAAAGTTCTATCGGCAAAAAGTTTATATTACCATTAAGAGAATAGAACAAAGCATTTTTAAAATATTTTTAAAAATTTTTAATTATTTCTAACACATTTCGAAATTGTTGTAGAAAGTCTTTTTTTTATTACGTAAGCGCGATATCCAAATTGCCGCTATTTTATTAAGTAAACAAACGTAATTGTTACGCAATGCACTTTTTTGGCTGTGAAAGACGCATTAATTTGGAAATTCTTGCATAAATCAAATAATGGTTGGATTTTGATGAAAACTTCAGGACTTATTCCTAATTGACCGAAATCAATGTTGAAATAATTATTTTGTATAAAATATTGGTAAAAATATTTTTTTTACATATGTTACCCACCACCAATTAATTTCCACAAATGCTTAAAAATTCGAATTTTGTCTACAATAAGCCTAATATAATTAAATTCAGGAGTCATTGGGGAATGCTAATCAACAGTTTTTTTTCTCCAATAGAGCCCCTTTTCTTAAAAATTGGTCCTAATTGCGAAAAATGCAATAATTATGCTAATTTCTATGTGGATAAACTTCTGATTGCTTTTATGAACAATATAAATTAAGCGTATCATAGTCTGAAAAGAAAAAAAATCAATGAATAATGAATTTTTACAAGAATTATTTTCATTTTTTTTTTAATTCTTTAATTATATTTAAAATTTATTTATAAAAAGTTTAAAATTATTGTTAAATTTCTTCCTCAACGTGTTCGGCTAGGTTATGTAATTTATGCATGAAGACTACAATTACTAATCGAAAATGTAAAAGCTTAATACAAATGATTGAGCCATTGGATTTTTAAAATAATTAAAACATTTTAATTGTGTGCATTTTTACGGATGGCCGTACGTGATATTTATCATTACAAGGTCACGTGATTAAAGGGTTGTCTTCCCTTACATAAAAAATTACATTCGTATAATTTTGTCGCCTTCGGCCTCCCTACTTTAGCCTTGTTTATAACTTCCGGTTGTCATTATGTCACTCGGCACTTGAGATAGCCGGCGTATATTGGATTACCTTAACTAATATAATGCTATAGCAAATATTTCAGAGAGTAAGCAAGTACTTTTGTTTGAAAACATAAGTTTTCAAAAAATTGACTTCAATAACGTGTCAACAACGTATATTTTATTTTTGCCAGATTTTTAAAACAGGAATGTGGCTACTGTTTAGAAATGTGTCGATCAATCAATAAAATGGCGATATTTTAAAATATTTTTTTTTAATCTGAAATATTTTAGATTCCAATCAATATAATTTCGCTCTAAAATACGCCAGTGTATTTTATTTACTGGAATTACTAAATTTAATCTCTTTACTTTCAATTAAAACTAATTTTAAACCTAAAATATAACTTATTTATTTTAAAAACTTCATTTTAAAATCAGGTATCGAAAATTTATACTGAAAAATGGAGGTACCTTAAAACAAACTTCCTATACAATATCATATTTAAAACAAAATTCCTATACAAAAAAAATTTAATTACTTTAAAAATTTGTTGGCAGAAAGATTTGTATTTACTGTGGGCTATCAACTAACGAGGCCAAATTCAGTTAATTTATTTCAACCTACAACTACGTTTCACTAGAACGGATAACCTACTATAACATAAGTTCTAAATTGAATTTTTTTAAAAAAAGTTATCTTGATGCTTTAATTTTAGCTTCTTAGCTTAAAGATAAATGATTAAATTTACTATTTTCAGTAAGTACTCGGGTGTGTTTCAAACAGAAATTATATTCATTGGAATCTAAAATTTTTAAATGTTTAAAAAATTTTCAGCCATTTTTTGAGCGATCGATTCATCAAAAATGGTCTCTTAAAAAATTACATGATTTACGTTCCCCAAGGAGTCCTGCATTTAACTAATAAAAAAATAAATTGGGATCCATAAAAATAAAATTGGGAATTTCTTGAAATTTCATGTAATTAATTGGAGAAGGGTAACAGTTGTAAAAAAAATATTTTTGAAAGATTTTCTAAAAAAAATAATTGCATAAAAATGACTTCAATTTTTAATGTCCTGAAAGTTTCATTAAAAATCAGACAATTAGTTGATTTTTGCAATAATTTCTAAATTCATGTAGCTTTCAACGCCCAAAAAACGACTTTTATTACGTTTGCCATTGTAAGCTCTAGTAAACATCGAGTGAATCACCGACGAAAAAAAAAAATTAACCAAAATTTCGGACGTATTAAGAAGGATTAATTTTTATTTTTTAAATCATGACAACAGACATTGATCTTTCCTCTTGATAAGATAAACATTTTGAATTATGATAAAACTTTGTTTTTAAGTAAACATCATGCTATATGCTGATTTTATTCTAACATCATGCTATATGCTGATTTTATTTTCGGCAATTCCGTAAAAAAATACCAAAAATAAAAAATGTATTTGAATTTTTAAAAACAATATAATGTTAAATGTATTACGGACCGTTTTATGGCCTCGACTCTTAGACCTTTAGTTTTACATACAGTGTAAACCCTGATACAAGAGAGTTGTCGGGACCGGATAGAAGTTCTCTTATATCCTGGTTTGGTCTATTTTATATACATTACCACAGGCTCTAATTTGGGACCAGAGAAAATATATCTTATATCCGGGTCTCATATATACGGGTCTCTTATATCCAGGTTATACTGTATATACTTTTTTTTTATAAAACTAAAGATTTCGCAAACACACTTATATGAAAAACTACACATAAGATATCGAAAAGTAGGATGATGAGTAAGACCCGAGACAATATGTCCACAAAATTTTCTAATAAAATATTCTATTCCGTATACTATTCATTCATTAATGAATAAGAAGAACATAAAATTTGTGTTTGAGTCGGACAAGAAGTTGATTAGGTATCGACTTTTTGCTTTCATTTCGAAAAGAAAATCATGAATTTTACTGGAACCTAAAATTTCATTTTTTTTTTTTTCATTATGCCCTGAACCGACATATATCATGATCCAATAAAATAAGATAAGATAAAAGTAAAACAAATTCTTACCTCTTTTACCCGTCTTCTTCCTTCTTGATAATCGGAATTGAAAGAGTTACGTTGAAATACGTCTAGTACTGTTCTAACTTTAAGACAACGTTTCTGTTAAATATTGTTTGAATCATAATTCTACGTAGCAAAACTATATTTCCAAGAAATTAGTTTACCTGCAATAATACCCACTTGAATTGAAAATGAAAATGAAAATGATGACATCTTTTTTATTCTATTTTTGGAAGTGTGTAATTTTTTTGAAGTAATGTTTAATCATTATTTTGTTTTATGTTGGTAAAAGTATATTATTTGGAGAGTTACTTTTTATTGTCATCATTATCTTTTTAATAACCTTAGTTCAATTTTAATTAAGTACCTCCAAAAAACGAATCCTAAGGTTTAAAATGCATCTTAAAAATGAAAAATATGTCTTGAAACAATTATTTTAGTTTTAATTAAGGGCAAATAGATTTAAATTTAATATTACCAATAAGCAAAATACTTTGCAGTATTTGAAACTGAATTTAAATTGATTGGGATGATATTTTAGACTCTAAAACCGTCCATATTGACAAATCAAAAAAGTATAATTCTTTTTATATTTCAAAATAAATTATACCATAATGACAAACACATTAATTTATAACTTCTTGCAAAAATCAAATAATTGTTGGATTTTAATTAAATTTTCAGAACTTATTAAAAAAAGAATAGAATTATATTTGAAATCATTATTTTTTAAAATATCTTAGTAAAATATAGTTGTTGTTTTTTTTTTACATGTAACCTCCCACCTCCACGTAAAATTTATGAAATTTCAAGAAATTAAATTCTGTAGACAAAACTAGTTTCATTAAACGCAGGATACATTAGGGAATCTCTAAATCATCATGTATTATTTGTTTCAACCATTTTGCTTTTTTTCGAAAAATCTACTCCGAATAGTAAAATAAAAAATGCAATAAAACTATGACATGATTTGATTAGATAATATAATATTATAGATAATATAAATTAAGGACATTATAATCTGTAGAAAAAAATTCCCTTCGATTAACTATGAAATTTTAAAAGAATTGCTTTCATTTTTTTTTAATTATAATAATTTATAAAGTTTCAAAAATATTTTTAAAATATTTCAAAGACTTGTAGACGTTAGTTTATTAAATTAAATGCAGACTATATTTATAAATCGAAAATTGAAAAGTTTAATACAAATCATCGAGCCATCGTATTTCGATTCTTTTTTTTCGTATGGTAATTTCTATGTGTATATTAAAAGGTCATATGTTTCAGGGTTTCATCTTACAGAAAAAAAAATTGGAAAATTTTGTTAATTCCGTTCGCTTATCTTATCTCGCATCTGTCTAGCTGTCATCACGTGTCAAATACGGGGAAAAGGTCAGAAAGATCAACACTGTTTTTAAGAAATAGTTTTCTAAATTTCATGCTATAAATAAGTAATATTTGTGTAAATCATATTAATTTAACATTAAATTTGCTAATTTTCCAAAAATAATATGTCACAGATGTATATTTTATTTTTGCAAGATTTTTAAAACCGAGAATTAACTTTTGTTTACAAATGTGTCAATCGCTCAAAAATAGCCGAAAGACTGAAAAATTGAAAATAATCTCAAAATTTAAATTCCAAGCAATATAATTTCTATTTGAAATACGAGTATTTTGCTTACTGGAAATAGTAAATTTAAACATTTAGCTTTCAACCAAATCCAAAATAAAAGTTTTTAAAAAAATTTATATTTTAAAAAATTCAATTCAAAATTTAATTTAAAATTTAGTTACCGAAAATGAGTAGAGGTGCCTAGTTTAAAGTATTAGTTTTGTGTTACATTATGTATTGTATATAGTGCGTATATTTGCATTTTTGGTGTTAATATTTTGCAATGTATTCGTTTTTGGTTTTTGATTTTAAAATAATATAGTAAAAATGTGTTTCCGTGTCTGCATTTGGAAATAAGTTCTGATCATTTATTTAGCAATTTGCGTTGGTCGGAAAGTTAATTATAGCCATTTTTTCTTCTAGACAGTTTTTTTCGATTTATTGTTGTAGTTTGGTGCTGTTACTCTTATTTCTCATGATATTTTTTGTGCATTTTGTTTTTAATTTCCCATATATGCTTTGAAAGTGTGGTGCTATTCGCGTATTTACTATTTGTAAAAGGGGATTTGTGTATATAGTTTATCTGTTTCTTGTGTTTTTCAATTATTCCTATGTATATTTTTCTTCATTATCTACTGAGTTTACGGTGGCTTGGTATATTATATTGTTTTGTAAGCAATTGTCATTTAAATGACTTTCGGACTTTGCAGTTACAGGTGTGTTTCATTTGTGTGAGTGGTTGGTTATATTTATGCTGTGCATTTTTATTATTTGTGTCATGTTTTCAGTGCAACTGTAACTGATTTTTTCTGTGTTTATGTTGAATATCTTGTGGAGAATGCTTCTTGGGAACAGTGCTTGTGTATGAGTTTAACTAATTTTTTCCTACGTTTGTTTTTACTTTTTTCGAGCACAGTGGGTTAAACCATATTATGTTTCTTTTTCTGTTGTTGTTTTTTGTGCTGTGTAATGTGTATATGAATTCCACCGAAAATTCAATATCTTTTAGGTAGGTACCTCCATTGATTTGCTGTATTAACATACCATGACAAAAAAAAACGCCACAAACTTAATAAAAACAGGATCTTATCGTCAAAATCTTCGTTACTAAGAGGAAAAAAACCAAATGATTTTTTATTAATAATTTATATTTTTAATCCTTTTTATAACGTTCGAAGATTCTTGTTTTTGCGTCAATATTATGAAACAGCCCTAAAAATAGATACCCCCTCAAAACGCGATACTTAAGGTTTGAAATTAAGTTTTTTAAAATGAAAACTTTCTTGAAGCTTTTATTTTCATTTTAATTTCAAGCTTATAAATTAAATATAACTTTTTTCAATGAGCAAAATACTTTGCTGTATTTCAAAATTAATTTCAATTTACTAGAAAGAAGTTTTTATTTTGAAATTGATTATTTTAGCGCCAGTTCTAGCCATCTGTCATTACAATGTAATTCTGTTTATTAAAAAATCTTTAAAAAATAAAATATACTTTTCTGAAACTTTACTTGGTGAATATTATTTCATTTAAACTTTATTTGATTAATATTATTTCATTAATCTGATTTGAAACAAATATTACTTTGAGTTTAGAATATCAGAGAAATGCATTTTTAACACGAAGACATGTGCTTATTTCAGATGTTGACATCTAATTTCTTTCTTGGGGAACATGATTTTGATGACAAACCTGTTTTTATTAAGTTTGGGGCATGTTGTGGTGCATTGGATATCGGCTCGGAACAAGAAATCGGGGAGCCGAGTTCGAATTCCAGCTGAATTCATTGCTTTCACTTACGCACAAATACCCTTGGGAAAGGTATTAATCCGCCTATTCCTTCCAGTTATGGGTTAAATAACAGGACAGATTGGGTTCTATAGCCTTGGTTGGCAACCAGTCTACCGCAGAAAGCAATGACAACCTACTGCGGGATAATCTTCTGCCCAGTCAGTCATGTCTCTGTCGAGCGTGTATCACGTATGGCACTCAACTGACTGACTGACTGACTGACTGACTTGAATACAAAGGACAAGTTTGTTGAAATTTTGGAGATTCTTGGAATTGACACATTCTCCTTTTTTACTTAAAAAAATAACAAAGTAAACTTAGTATTTAGGTGTGTAAAATATCGAATGTAAATATATGGATAGACCTCACTTAATATACGTAAATTTTAATTAAGATGGATAACTTACAACTTTAGTAGAATCAACAAAAATTCTTCAAATAACCTTCAACTGCATGAAGATGGAAAGTAAGGGTCATTAACAAAAGAAAAAGCCCAACATACGAGTTACGAACTGGAGATATATACATCAAGCAGGTGCAGAAGTTATATATATCTGGGAAACGTTTACAGAGTATGGAAAATGCGACACTAAGATCCGAACATACATTGGACTAGCAAAAAAAAAGCCTTCCAAAAGTTAAACAAGATGCCGAGAATCAAAAAATATTTGTTAGAAATAAAGAATTTGTTGGATTGCTACGTGATATCCTTCCTATTATACGAGAGTTAATGATGAACAATCACCCCACTGATGAAGAAAAGACGAGAGGCAATAGGAATGTGGTTCTACAGAAGGATACGGAAAATCCATGGACAAATTGAGTAAGCAACAAGGAAGAAAATGACAACAAAAGAAAAACTTATACTCAGAACCAGGAAAAACAGCTGAATTTCCTTGGACACATAAGGAAGAATGGCTTGGAAGACTTAAGGCATATTAAGGGTAAGATGAATAGGGGAAGGCAGTGAGCTACTTAAATGATGAGCTTATTTGGATGGATAGTGAAAGGGAGACGGGCTTAGCAAAGGGAGAAAAATTGCCAAGAGGCACATGAAATAGGAAGTTGTGGAGAGTCATGATATCCTATGTCCTGAAGGGACGCAGAACATAAAAGATGCCCGTTATTAATAGCTTTCCTACCATTGAACAAGGTTCTCATGTAGGCTTTTACTCAAGAAGAAAACAGATGCTGCAAAGCAAGAGAGAGAAAGAGCTTCATTTATTTGAGTATTAAAAAAACAAATATAAAACATTTAGTAAACAAACATCGGCTACAATGCCCTCATTAAAGGTATAAAATTAAGTAAATATTTACTTTTAGATATAAATTTATTACACATTTTTTTAATACTGAGAAAGTTATTTTTTGTGGTATCCTTATCTAAGTAGACGCTTTGTCATATATAAGTTAGCCCATTTCACCAATCTGATACCATTACTCTGATCACCACTCTGATATCACCACTCCCCATAATTGTAGTTCAGGGTGAAATTCAAGGAAAATAGAACAATGGCTTGCCAGTTCCGTTTGTACCTGGGATGTTGATGTTATTTTTTAGTAAATCTTATTAAATAAAAATATACACGCTTCGATCCCTTTGGCAGGAGAAACCATCGTTAGATCCGACTTGAGATCGTCTCAGCCAGTTAATAAAAAAACATTAACTTTCAACCTATCCACACGGCCAACTGAAATTAACATTTTTAAATCATTAGGCCCAGAACTTACATTATGGATAAATATCAATCAATCAATCAACCGATCAATCATCCTTCCTGTCTACCAGTTATGACGAAATTGTTGTTTCTATTTCTTAACTGTTTTATGAATTATAATTCCAGGAAATTGGTTTACCGGGAATTACCCACATCAAATTAAACTGAAACTGAATGCACTTCTCTTAGTCATCATATTCCATTTTATATAGGTTAAAAATAAAATCAATACATGTTAAATCGCAAACTTTGTTCCGCTGTGCTTAAGGTGGAAAGATAAAAAAAATTATGAGACTGGCAGCTGAAGCAACAGAAGAGAGACGAACTAAAAACCGAAGCCACCATTTTCGGTGGTGGTGGCTAAACTCAATTGATTTTTTATTCAAACTCCGGCTTGATTAGTTTTGCTCCCAGCATTTCCTAGTGGGACCGGAAGTGTTAACAAATCATCATCGCACCGATATTAGAACAAACTTACACAAAATTCATTCGGAATTTCACAAGAGTCATTCGGATCATCGTAATATAAACTAATAATTTTAACAACCTAAATGTATATAAGGTATAATTTTAGGGTCTACAGTAGCTACTTCCACTAATTCACTGCCAAAAAAAAAAAAAAAAAAAAAACAGCATAGCATTAGCATCGCATTAGCATAGCATAGCATTAAGAAAAAAGGTCCTAAACTTAACAAAAACAAAGTTTTTTTTTTTCAGGTCAAATTTCAAAATGTTTACGTCATTAGCGGAAAAGACCAGAGTACGTTTTTAATTATTATTTAAAAAATGTTTAATCCTTTCTACCAAGTTTTGATTAAATATCTTTATTTTTATTTTTTATTTATTTATTTTTTTTTTTTTTTGTTAACAGGTGACCAAATTTTTACCAGAGTTTACTAATGTATTCATAGTAAAACTCCTTTGTTTCTGGTGAAAAAAACATTAATTTGGAAATTCTGGTAAAAATGTAATAATTGTTTGATTTTAATGAAACTTTCAGGACTTATTCACAAATTAACGAAATTATTTTTTAAATTATTATTTTTAGAAAATCTTGTCAAAAACATATTTTTTTACATCTGTTACCCCACTATGTAATTTCATGAAATTTATCGAATTTAAATTCTGATGTGAAACTTTGTTTTATTAATTAAAACGCAGGACTCATTGGGAAATGTAAATCATCTATTATTTTTTAGTCAGTTACAACTTTTCAGAAAATCTGCTTGGAATAGTACAATAGAAAATGCAATAAGACTTTGACATTATTTAATTAGAAACGCTTTTAAATGCTTTTATAGATAATATATATTAAGGACATTATACTTTGAAAAATAATTTCAATGAATAATGAATTTTTATAATAATTGTTTTCATTTTTTATTATAATAATTTATAAAATTTTTAAGATATTTTAAAAATTCTCCAACGTCTTAATGCGGTTACGTTATAAAATTAAGTGAATCCTACATTTATTAATCGAAAATTGAAAAGCTTAATACTAATTTTAATGCAGAAAGATATTTAAAATAACTGTGTGTGTAAATGTTCTTAATGTTCCTAAGTAACATTTTGATTAAAAGGTTTACGTTGTTCCTATATGTCGCCAAGTATAAATGAATAACTCAACAACAGAATCAGAATATAAGTTGTATTCCGCGGTTAGTATGTACAGAAGTGATTAGTAATATTTACAATAGAAAAGATACAAGAGTCCAATCCGTCGTAAGACGTGTGTATACGTGATTACTTCCGGTACGCCACCGGAAGTGTGACTAACTCTTCACTGACTCGCACTGACTCTTCAGTAACTCATTAGAGACTCTCAAGTGACTCTCTACGACTCATTATTTAGTCGTCCCTCTCAGTAAGGGCAACATATGACACATGGTCAGTTTATATCTGGGATTTCCGGGCTATATGGCCCGGCCAAAAAATGTCTGTCTATTTTTGCCAAGTCGTGCTTCTGCCCTTCGGCGGAACCACGACTGAGTTATTGCTCTCTGCTCGGAAGCAGAGAGCGCCCTCTACCCGAAGGCAGAGAGCTGACAGTGTCGTAGAGTCGTCAGTCTAGTGACTCTGTACGACATTATTTATTTTCGTAAATATTACAAAAAATATGGCACAAGGCCGAATACGGGGATGGGGAAGGCTGGTCTTCATCTGTCCTAATTTAACTTAGCTATTCACTTTCGTTGACCCTGACACACTTACAATAGACCTTACACCATAACACCACATTTTTACTTACCATTCTTACCGCGTCCACCACAATACCTCAGGTTCTCTATGTAGTCCTACTTAACTCCCATATGTACAATTTTGAGTGGAGGGCATGGGAAGAAATAACAACATTTAAAATTCCCCAATGATTTTATACAATGAAAATAAGATATGTACAAGGAACTAAACAAAATCATATTAGTAATAAAAGCCCCCCACTACTCTAATATTGTGACAGCAAAATCACTTCCCCGGACGAAATATAATGCGTGGCTTTAGAAATATAATACAATTTATTCGATCAGCAATCACTCTCACAATCACTCACATATTTAAACACCATAACAAAAACGAAAAGCACACTTGAAAAATAACGAAAGACGCCACGCATCCACCGGAGAACTAACATTGTTGAACACCTAAAGTGGGAAGGGGTGGTGGATTAAACTAAAAGAAAACTGGGGACAAAAATAAGAAAGGCCAATGAGCACTCATAACCTAGCTAAGTTAACTTTAAAGCGTAAAACAGAAAATCAAAAGCTTCCTATTCTAACCTAACAGGGAAGGGGTGCACATGTTCTGCCCAGCATACCCAATATCCTGATGCCTAACCAGCATCAAACAACCACTCCAGGTCAGCACCTTTCACTCGACAGAAACGCGCAAGACTCACCCACCTTTTGCCAAATTCAGATGGAGTGAGTTGTTTCCTTTCCGTCCTGATCTTGACTTTAAGCTGATGCTTAAAGAACAAGATCAGTTGGGAAAAGGTAAACTTCGCATCACCATAGAATTCCTTCTGTCGCGTCGACCAAATCACGACTTGCATAACACCTAGAAAGCAAAAGAGCACATAGTGCTCAGCCCTAGATAACGGAGGTACGACATTGCTACAAACAGAACTAGCCTCAAGGACAAAGAACTTTCCACGCAGCATACAAACCATGAGATCTTCAAGGAACCTACATAGCGGAGCAACAACACTGCAGTGGAAGAAGGCATGATCGACGGATTCCGCCGACAGCCCACAACGCACGCAGGTTGATTTCGGTGTTAGGCCCGCTACATGAAGTTTCTTGCCTACCCAGAGAGCCTTTCGGATCATCAGCCAGGTGAGTGATGCCTCATCGTTAGTGAGACATTTCAACCCAGGCGCCCAAGGCCATATGGAGCGAGCCTCCTGCTTCGTAAGCCCGAGCTCGCCAATCAGTTCATCTTGAACGGCCCCTGTAACTAATACCCGATATAATGCCCTAATAGACAACGCTTGGGCATTGGAGAGGCCATCCGTAGCCCGCAAGAGAAACTGGAGAGCCAAACGACATTCTTTATAGAAGGAGCACTCGCCACGAGGAATACGGCCGGCCTCCTCCTCCGACAAATGCACACTTCTCAAGGATGGAAAGGTTTTTATGGACGTCCTCTTTAACGAGGGCACCGTTCTCATCCGCCAGCATACACATTCGATCCAGGAATCTAATGCGAAGCGTGTGTTGACGAATCTCAACGCTAGGCATGCCCAGACCACCCTCAGATGGATGAAGGCAACAGATCTCGCGACGCACATTGGGAGCCTTGCCTTCTCCCCAAAGGAAGGAGAACAAGAGCTGAATTAATCCCAAACGAATGGCACACGGGAGAGGAAGTACCGAGAGTCGGTAAAGGAGAGTCAGGTAGATGTGCGAAGCACATACTTCCGCCCTCCCCTTTAAGGAAAGATTCCTCCGAGTCCACAGACGAACTGCGCGCTCAGCCTTCTCTCGAACCTCCGACCAATTCATTTCCAACTGGAGATCAGGACCGAAAAAGACGCCGAGAATCTTGATCGTCCAGAGGAAAGGTCCGGGAAGAGAAACTCCCTTCCACGCACCCAATTGCAAGCCAACAGACTTATCGCGATTGATCTTGGCCCCTGTCACCGTCTCATAACATCTGATTTCTTTGCTGACTTCGTCAATCTCGGCTTTGCTCGACACAAAAACCGAAACGTCGTCAGCATAGACGGAGTACCTGGCCGAGGTGGTAGCACCAAGTACGGAAATTCCGCGAAGGGCCGGATTCGCCTTTAACTTGCGAAGGAATGGCTCCAACGCAAGAACGTACAGCAAAGGCGAAAGTGGACAACCTTGACGAATGGAGCGAGATAATGTGAAGGGCTTCGATCTTACCCCATTCACTTCCACCAGCGCACCGGGGGTCTCATACAGCAGTCGAATCCAGGAGCGAAAGTACGGCCCGAAACCGGCGGCGGAAAGGACAGACTCCAAAAACCGATGGTCAACCCTATCGAATGCCTTGGACTGATCCAAATTGATCAGCGCGGCTTCAGTGTCGGTTTTCTCGATGATCAGGCGTACCAAATGAAGGTTGTCCTGAATAGTCCTGCCCTTCACAGCACAAGTCTGCTCGGGGCCAATCAGACTAGAGAGGACAGCCTGCAAACGGCGGGCCAAGACCTTGGCAAAAATCTTTAAGTCAGTATTTAACATCGTTAAAGGCCGATAATTATCTATGCCACCCCCACCGCCCTTGCTCTTGCGAAGCAACTTGATTACACCCCTGGTGAAGCGTCGAGGTATAGACCCCTGCTCCATCCAGTTGTTATAAACGAGCGCCAGCAGAGGAACAAAAACGGACGACTGCCTCAAGTACAGTTCGTAGGGAAGACCATCCAATCCTGGAGTTTTGTCCCGGCCAACCAATTTCAGCGCATCCCAGATTTCCGACTCTGTTATGGGCCCCTCGCACCTAGCTGCTTCAGCCGCCTCGAGGCGGGGAAAGTCAGCCAAATAGGTGTCGAACTGAGCAGAGCTCAGACCGGGCTCCCTGGTGAAAAGATCCTGGAAGTAATCCCGAAAAGCCCCACATATACCCACGTCTGTAGTCACGGTGCGTCCATCCGGCAATGTGATGTCCTCGATATGCCGATTGGCCGCTTGCCTAGTTTCCTCTACACGCAATTGTGCGGCCATATTCGTTGTCTCAGAAGACATTCTTTTTAACCTAGCCCTAACTACCAGAGCTTGATCCTTCTTGATATGCAAGGAGGCCAGCTCGGCCCTAGCTAAGGCTACGTCCCCACTATTACGGGATTTCACTGCCCGATCGACTTTTTTCTCTATCGCCGTTTGCGCCGCTAAATTAGCTAAGTTGAGCCGACGACTATAGTCGGCAGCAAACGACCTAATTTTGGATTTAAGTGAATCCCACCACTTATTCCCAACCACAGCCCCCGTCAATTCCCGCTTTAGTGTTAGTAATAGCTGTTCCTGGAAATCTTGGCTATCAAATAATGACGCGTTCAATTTCCAGTATCCAGCCAACTTAACCCTAGGCTTATCTAAGTTTACACGAACCCGGACGAGGCTATGATCCGTGTAAACTATCGAATGGAAACTTGGACAACCTAAGAGCCCTACGTCGACTCTCCTAACTAGGACTCGGTCGAGGTAGCTTGCGCATACCTTTGAATCCGAGCTGCCCCTATTAGTCCAAGTCCACACTACCTCCCGGGGGTGCTCATTTCGATACTTATCGACAAGATTACTCCTATCGATAAATTCCCGAAATGCTTTCACATCCGGGTTGTTAGTACCCGATCTTTTTCCTATACGATCTTTCTCAGGGTCAAGGACGGCATTCCAATCCCCCGCTAAAATTACCCGCCTCGATGTTCCAAAGAACGATTCGAGCCGCCGAAACAAAGCAGGACGCTCCGCATTGCTATTGGGCGCATAAACCCCAATGAGCCGAAAAGACTTATCCTTTATGGTAATATCCAGCACACAAATCCTGCCCGCTGGATCCGCGAAGACAAGCGCACACACCGCATCCAATGACTTGCTCACTAGCCAGGAGACACCTCTAGAACGACCATCAAAACATGCTGAATAGAGATCGTAATCCCTAGACAGTATGCCCTCATAGTCGCCAGCTAAAAACCGGGTCTCCTGTAAACAGCAAACATCCACACCGAGGCGCAGGAGATCATGAGTGAGTCTCACCCTCCGAGATTCAGACCTCAGCCCCCGGGCATTCAGACTTGCTAACCAAAGAGCCATTGTGATCCGAGATTAGGGTTGAGTCTCTGGACAGAACATGGACGGGGAAAGGATGCCGACAGCCTCTCCCATAGATCCCTTGCCCATTTCTTTATCAACGGAGCCATCTTGGGAGAGGCCACCAACATCCCAAGGAAAAGTTAGTTTCATTGCCCTGT
Source organism: Ascarosepion bandense (assembly GCA_037127315.1). Classification (NCBI taxonomy): domain Eukaryota; kingdom Metazoa; phylum Mollusca; class Cephalopoda; order Sepiida; family Sepiidae; genus Ascarosepion; species Ascarosepion bandense. The sequence goes on along the minus strand of JBBBDQ010030243.1, from coordinate 41,416 downwards.
AAAGGGAGGGGTGAACTAAAATTGGGACCCGTCCTACACAACATTCTTTTAGTTTTTGTAATAACTCCTCCTCCTTTGTTACTATAGGTGGGGACATCTTGATGTTTTTCTCCGCTTCCAGGAGCATGTCCCACACCTTTCCTGTACCCGTTCCTGTTCTTACAACTGTTAGAATTCTTTTTGCTTGAGGGAAATTTTTGGGTTTCTCAATGTCTTTTTCCTTACACTTTTTCATGGCTAATAGGACTTTTAATTTACTAACCCTATTGCCAAAGTTCCTGGCCCTATCTTCCTGGGCTGGAGAAATTTTGCAAATATTTTCCCCCATTAAGTAGGGTGCTTTTGTCGCCTTCTTCCGAGCCTCCCTATCCTCTGCTGTGGGGCTCCTTTGCCTCTTTGAAGGTGGCGGTAACAGCTTTTTGGGAGAGGGGCTGGGGGTTGGTTGTGTTGGTATTCGGAATGGGCTGGGGTCTCTACTAAGAGGAGCAGATTTCCTTGGAGTGGGCTGTGAGGAGTGGGACTTTTTGGGGCTTTTCTTTTTTCCAGGGGAGGACGGGGCAGAGACAGAGGGACGTATTGGGTTCTTTGCCAGTTCCTCCTTTAGCTTCTGTAGTTTCTTCATGCCCTCGTATCCCGGATCATATGCTTTGCGCATCTCCTCAATTGATGGTGCAGACCAGGCCGAGGCGTCGCCCTTCTTGCTGGTAGAGGGAGTGGGGCTGTACGTGCCTTTAGTCCTGGGAGCATCAGGGGACTGAGGTCCCGCAGCTTGACGCTTCCCTCTGGTCCTACCATCAACCTGCCATTCCCCCTTTTCCTTCTCCGATACTACACTTGTAGCAGGCGAGGGCTTTTCGGGGAATGAGGGCCGATGTTTTGACCCAACCGGGTGTACTACCACACCGGTCCTGGTTGCTGGCATGCCCACAACAGGCGGGACGGATTTTGTCAAAGAAGCGGCCAGAGGGGTATTTTGGTCTTCAGGGGCCTGGCTTCCAGAGGCCTTCTTCTCTGGGCAGGAGGAGGAGAGGTGACCAATCTCTCCGCACCTCCAGCATTTGGGTTTGCGACCGGAAACTATTACCGGTAGGCTCAGGTCCCCCAACGTCAAGACAGTTGGGGATAGTCGTGAAGGCTTTACGGTTGATCATAATATCGAACGACCATCCCCCGGTCAGGTCGTCGCAGGAGGCATCTACAATCTCACCGAATTGAGAAAAGTAGGCCGCGAGATGCTCCCCGATGACCTGAGGAGGGACCTCGTACACTGCCACCTTGGTCCTACGCATGCCTTGATATTCAGTTCTTATAATGATGTCTTTCGTTATAATATCTTTCGTTACGATTTTTTGGCAGTCTTCCGGCGTGGGCAGCAGCACGTCCCACATGAAAAAGCCCGCGCCTTTTACGATCCGTAAGGGCTTGACCTCCTTGGACTGCAGTGTCTTCAACACTGTGTCTTTTGTGGAGCGACAAATTTTGCGCGAACGCTTGTCCACCACAAAGACTGACAATTCTTTTTTCAATTTTTCTTAATTCCTGGGGATCCTCCAAGAGTCCACCTTCTGTCACAAGGTGAGCGTAACTCTTGGCTTTCTCCAGGAACTCCGTCAAATTGATCTTTACCTTTGGTGGGGACTTCCAGCCCAAGGGCGATTCCCCGGCCTCGGTATCTTTGGTTTGGTCTTTATCATTTTTTGACTCGTTATTACTGCTATCCTTTTGGCCATTCTCGGCCACCATAGTCTTGCTCTCAACTTTTTTGGTCTTCTCTTGTTGTTGATCCTTATTTTCCACAGTTAGAGGGGGGAAAGACTCATCATTCTTTTCAGGTGGACCCTTCCAAGGAGGGTCAAATGACAGTTTTTTCTTCACAGACCGACTTGAGTCGGCCATTTTTTAAAATTAAGCAACTCAACGTCGCCAATATATTTTTTCCTCCGTAAATCCAAATGTGAATAGGGAGGGGAGGGAAAAGCGGGAGAAATAGGGGGGAATATATGAACGAAAAAACAAATAAACCTCGCAAGGTTAGCACAAAATAACGGATTTAACCACAAATATAACAGTAATGGCAAAATAAAATTAACCTAATATGGCAAACAAAAATAACAAAACGGCTTACAATTAAGAAAAAAATTGCCTTTAGCGGCAAAATAACAATTTAAACAAAATAAAAGAAAATAGCCTTAAACGGCAAAAACTAACCTCTTGAGAGGTTTCTCAAAGAAAACACAAAAAATCACCTAAAGTCGATAAACGTTAAGTGGCTTTACAAAATTTACAAAATAAACTTTACACGTTAACGAGAAACAATACTCAAAAATAAAAACGAAAGAGTCGCCTAAAAAGGCTACTAAAAAAAATAGGGGGAGGGTGTGAACACTAAACGTTAATAGATTTCAATTAACTTTAAAAAATAAAGTTTCTAACTATACAAATAAATAAATCAAACAAAAAGAGCGGAGGGTCGCCTAAAAGGCTACTTCCGTAAAAGTAATATGGGGAGGGGCTGGAAAAGAAAACGTTAAAGTGTGGAGAAAATCAGATGATATTCAGTAACAAGTCACGAGAAAATTACAAAATAAAAATAAAGTTTAAACAAAAATTAAATGTAGCACGTAAGGCAAAACTAAAAACTGTAAAATGAAAACAAAAATTAAGTCACACGGGCCGACCTAAACAAAAACAAAAATGGCGGCCAGAAAAAAAAAATACGAAAATAAAGTAACAAAAAGCTAGAAAATAAAATGAATAGAACAAAACAAGGAAACGAAAAATTAAATAAAATTAAAAACTTAGCTATACAGAAAGTGTCTTTAGCAGGAAAGCGGGTAAGTCAGAAGGAGAAGGTAACTTTTGTCCGTATTCCGTCAAAGACTGGACTGAAAAAAGGACTCGGCGCGACTGTATTTACTAGCCTTCCCACGTAGGCTGGATGTGACACATGGTCATTTTATAGTGGGTATTCCCGGCCATATAGCCGGGCCAAAAAATATCTGTCTATTTTTCCCCAGTCGTGGTTCTACCTTTCGGCGGAACCACGACTGAGTTATTGCTCTCTGCTCGGAAGCAGAGAGCGCCCTCTACCCGAAGGCAGAGAACTGACAGTGTCGTAGAGTCGTCAGTCTAGTGACTCGGTGCGACTCTCTTGTACAGAATCCACCACTGCTATATATAGCAATGGGAACAGTCCATTTGTAGTCAAATAGAAGCGGTGCCCTAACACCCCCCTCCTAAGACTTTTGCTTCAATCGTATTTTTTCTTTTTCAGGTTTACCGACAACTGGTGTGTTAATTTCCTTTTGCGGGTGGATTTCCTGGTACTACCTTTTTGTACCTGAGGCATTTGTAACTCGAAAGTATCAAAAAGATCCTCCACATTTTCATCCATCTCTTCAGGCGCAACAGTTGTCTCTTCCGAAAATCTTTTTCTTAATTGATTAACATGCCTTCTATGTTCAAATTTCGGTCCTTGCACCACATAGAACATGTTCCCTATACGTCCTTTAATTTTGCCTTTCATCCAGGACGTAGTGTTGTTTTTATAGTTTTTGAAAAACAATTTTCATTCACCACAGATTTTCTTTTGGGTGTGCTTACATTAGGTGTATCAGCTTTCTTTGATGGAATTAGCTTATCAAAAACCGAACGTACTTTCTTGCGAACATTAATTCAGCTGGCGACAGCGCTGATGGTGCTGCTCTGTTCGGCGTAATTCTGTATACCTGTAGGAATAACTGTAAAGCCGTTTTCGTGGGCGTCCCCGTAGCCTTCCTTAATGCTCTCTTTAGGGTATCCACGAATCTTTCAGCTAGACCATTGCTACGTGGGTGATAGGGTGGAGTGGTTATATGTTCCACTTGAAATGTATCGCAGAATTTCTTAAACTCTTTTGATGTAAATTGTGACCCGTTGTCACTAACAATTGTGTCTACTACCCCAAATCTTGCGAAAAGCTCATGGAGTCTGTTTATAGTATTTTTTGCTGTGGATTGTTTCATCTGAAAAACTTCCGGCCACTTGGTGTAGCTATCTACGACAATTAAGTAATACGTTTTACCCATTGGACCGGCAAAGTCTATGTGCACTCTCGACCACGGTCTATCCGTTTTCGGCCAAGGCTTTTGTAGTACTTGTGGCGATTTCGCCGCCAGCGCACAACCCTCACATTTTCCAACCATGGCCGCAATGTCCGCGTCCATGCCTGGCCAGAACACGTACGACCGCATTAAACTTTTCATTCGATTCACACCGGGATGACCCGTATGAAAATCTTTCAGTATTTTCTTCTGTAACACTTTAGGAATTACAACTCTTTCGCTGTAGAGTAATACGTTGTCGCACGTAGAAAAAGTTTCTGCCATTCGTTGGTCTTTTTCCAGTAATTTATTTTTTACATCTTTGATGTAATCGTCTTTTGACGCTTCCTTTTTTATATCTGCTAATGACACCGGTAAATCTCTGACAGTTCCAGTGAGAGTATTCTTCACTTCCACTTCAGATTTTAATGCTGCTATAACGGTGTCCTCTAAAGGTTCGTTTGATTTTGGAATGTGTCTCGACAACCCATCCGCGTGTCCAATTTTTGTTGATGCTAAGTGTTGTAAGTCAAAATTGTAATTTAGAAGCAAAGTACCCCATCTCAGTAGTCTATTTGCAGTATCTGTGGGGAGTTCCTTTTTGGATCCGTAAATGGTCAACAACGGTTTATGATCCGTCTGCAATGTGAATTTCCTTCCATGAATATATCTGTGAAACTTTGTTACTGCAAACACTATTGCCAGTGCCTCCTTTTCGATTTGTGAGTAATTTTGTTCAGCCGGGAGCAGTGTTCTGCTTGCATGTGCAATCGGCTTTATTTGTCCATCCTTCCACTTGTGTAATATACATGCACTAATCCCATATGTGCTAGCATCGCAAGCGATTACGATGTCTAATTTGGGATCGTAGTGAGCTAAAAATAAATCTGATGTAAGTCTATCTTTTATCTCCTTAAATGCTTTCTTGCAATCCTCAGACCAGCACCATACTTTATCTTTTTTTAGTAGCTCATTTAAAGGCGCACGCAACTTGTGCAGATTTGGAATTAACTCCTGATAGTAACTCACCAAACCTAGAAAACTTTGCAATGTCTTTCCGTTTTTTGGATCTGGCATATTTCAAATCGCATGGGAGCGATTTGGGTCTGGCCTTTTCTCATCTTTATTGATAATATGACCCAGATATTTAATTTCTTCTAGCAACAAATCACATTTGCTTTCCTTTATCTTCAAGCCATAATTCCGTATTCTTTTGAAAACTTCCCGTAGGTGACCCTTATGTTCTTCGACAGTTTCGCTTTTTATTAGGATGTCATCAAGACATGCGATCGCGAAATCTAATCCTGCCAGCATAGTGTCCATTGTCTGCTGGAACACCACCGGTGCTGTTTTTATTCCGAACGCTAACCGTTCGTATTTGTAAAGCCCCTTGTGAGTATTTATGCACAATAGCTTTGAACTTTCATTCTCCACTGGAATTTGGAGATATGCGTCGCTAAGGTCTATTTTTGAAAAAACCTTCCCGCCATTCAGCTTAGAAAATACCTCCTCCGGGCTTGGTAGAGGGTAGTGATAATCCTCAATGGCGTTGTTTAGTCCGGTCGAAAAATCAGCGCATATTCTAATCAATCGCTATAGTCGACTTTTCTTAGTACGCCTATTTTTTCTAGTCTTTCCAGCTCAGCGTCAATTTTATCAATAGCCGCATAAGGCGCGTTTCTCTTCTTTTTGAACACCGGAGTCACGTTTTCTTTTAATTTGATTATCGCCGACGTTTTGGTACATCTGCCCAAACCTTCAGAGAATACTTCCGGGAAATCTTTTTTTATCTCCTCCTTTAGTATTGTTGTCACGTCAGACGAGTCTTCTCTTATATTTTTACAATAAGAATTTATGGGAAGATCCCACAAATTAAATTCACTCATCCAGTCAGTGCCAAACAGATTATTTGTTCCTTTCATAACGAACGTTTTCAGTCTTTTTGTTTGGTTGTGAAAATTTATGTTGAGAATTAGCTCACCTTCAAATTTGATCCTCTCTCCAGTCACCGTTTTAGCCACTTTACTAGTCTTCATCAACCTTGGTTTATTTAACTTGTACCAGGTTTTCATATTTATGATACTTATATCCAATCCACTATCTAGTTGCATTCTCACCGGTTTTTTAAATATTTTCACTTCTAAATATTTTCTAACGCCGTGGTTTTGCTCATATGATCTGGTTAATTTTCCCTGCGATTTACGTCTAACTCTACTCTTAGACATTTTGTGACCTAGCTTATTACAGTGTCTGCATTTTTTAAATTTGAACGGACAGTCACTGCGCCAGTGCCATTCTCCACAAGCATAGCAAGTTTTTTTTGGGTCTTTTTTCAAAAAAATGTTTTTTTCCCCCCAAGAGCGAATGATTTCTTCGTCTTGGAGACGGAGACCGAAAGTGTGATTTGCGATTTATCTTTTTTACATTGGCTACAGCGGATTCTTGTATTTTATTTATTTTTTTTTTTTTTTTTTTGCATCTTCTTTAATACTTATACATTTCTGGCAATAATCCACCAGATTTTGCAGAGATATGTTTTGTGCGTTCTCCAACTTTGTCAAAATTTTTCTCCTCATCTCGCTGTCTTTCCCTGACACCAGACCCTGCATGAAAATTAATTAAACATTTAAAATTGTTTGCAGTTAGTTCTGCAAGTCTGAAATCGTCGCAGTTTTTGTTAACTACCGAGGCGAACGTGGTGTAATCTTCAGCCTCGTTCTTTTGCAGATTTAAGCATCTCCACCTTTTATGGAACAAGAATAACCTAGGGCTAAATAATTCTTTTAATAGTTTTACAGCCTCATTGAATTCTAAATCCCTTGTTTTTTTCGGAAGGATGAAGTCCGTGAATTTATTATGTTCATGCGTGCCTAATTTCCTGAGGAGTAACCTGATTTTTTTCTCCGAAGACCATGACTTACAGTCGATTTCAAAAAAGTCCTGGTATCTATGGTAATACCTTTCAAAAGTTTTGTCTTCGTCTGGATTATAATTGAAAGTTTCAATAGTCGACCAGATGGTGTTCTGAGAGAACGTACTCTCATCTGAGTTTTTATTCTTCTCTAGAATTAACCCTACGAGTTCTTCTTGCCATTTTTGTTGTTTTTTTGTCACTTTCTAGACGTAACTGCATCATCTTCTCCTGTAGTTCCAATTGCTGTTTTTGGAATTTTTCCTCCGTTCTTTCTTGTATCTGTAATTGCTGTTTTTGAATTTTTTCCTCCATTCTTTCTTGTATCTGTAATTGCTGTTGCATTTGACATTTCAACAGTTCTACTATGGACGCTTGAAATTTACAATTTCTTTATACCGAGGGGAAAAGACCGAAATATCAACCTCCTCAACAGAAAAAAATTTCACCACAGAAAAAAATAGAAAGATATAACTTACGCTTTCTTTGCCGTGTAATAATTCAATAATTCTCGTCAACGCAGTTACTGGTGTAGTACGTATATTTTTCAGAAGTACTTTCGCGTATGACCTGCGAAACTTTTTCTACGTCCAATTGAAATCTTTGTGTAAATTTGAAATTCTTCGTCCGCTATTGTATTGTGGGACGCGTTTTGGTTTCTTCTTCTTTGAGATCTCTTCGTCACCACCATTATGTTTGGGACGAATTTTGTTTCCACTTCTGTGTAAATTCGAAGCAATTCGAAGTAACTTTGTTGCCACTATTATGTTGTATGACGAATTTTGGTTTTCACCTCCGCGTAAATTCGAAGTAATTTAAAGTATCTTCGTCGCCACTGTTAATGTCGTGGGACGATTTTTTCTTCCAACATCTTCGTTGCCACTGTTAATGTCGTGGGGCGATTTTTCTTCCAACATCTTCGTCGCCACTGTTAATGTCGTGGGACGATTTTTCCATCCAACAACTTCGTCGCCATTGTTATGTCGCCAAGTATAAGTGAATAACTCAACAACAGAATCAGAATATAAGTTGTATTCCGCGGAAAGACGGTTAGTATGTACAGAAGTGATTAGTAATATTTACAATAGAAAAGATACAAGAGTCCAATCCGTCGTAAGACGTGTGTATACGTGATTACTTCCGGTACGCCACCGGAAGTGTGACTAACTCTTCACTGACTCGCACTGACTCTTCAGTAACTCATTAGAGACTCTCAAGTGACTCTCTACGACTCATTATTTAGCTGTCCCTCCCAGTAAGGGCAACATATGACACATGGTCAGTTTATATCTGGGCTTTCCGGGCTATATGGCCCGGCCAAAAAATGTCTGTCTATTTTTGCCCAGTCGTGCTTCTACCCTTCGGCTGAACCACGGCTGGGTTATTGCTCTCTGCTCGGAAGCAGAGAGCGCCCTCTACCCGAAGGCAGAGAGCGCCCTCTACCCAAAGGCAGAGGGCTGACAGTGTTGTAGAGTCGTCAGTCTAGTGACTCTCGTACGACTGTATTTACTAGCCTTCCCACGCAAGGCTGGATGTGACACATGGTCATTTTATAGTGGGTATTCCCGGCCATATAGCCGGGCCAAAAAATGTCTGTCTATTTTTGCCCAGTCGTGGTTCTACCCTTCGGCGGAACAACGACTGGATTATTGCTCTCTGCTCGGAAGCAGAGAGCGCCCCCTACCCGAAGGCAGAGTGCTGACAGTGTCATAGAGTCGTCAGTGACTCTGTACGACTCATTATTGAGTTGTCCCTCCCAGTAAGGGCAACATGTGACACATGGTCAGTTTGAACTGGGATTTCCGGGCTATATGGACCAGCCAAAAATATCTGTCTATTTTTGCCCAGTCGTGTCTCTACCCTTCGGCGGAACCACGACTGGGTTACTGCTCTCTGCTCGGAAGCAGAGAGCGCCCCCCCGCCCGAAGGCAGAGAGCTGACAGTGTCGTAGAGTCGTCCAGAGACTCTGTGCGACTCTCCTGTAGAGAATCCACCATTGCTATATATAGCAATGGGAACAGTCCATTTGTAGTCAAATAGGAGCGGCGCCCTAACAGTTCCTCTTACAGAAAAAAAACCCTCATCTAAACTTTTTCAGCTGCTTCCAATTCTTTCATTTCACTCTAGCTATAAAGTTAAAGTAACTAAAATTCAATAAAATATTAAATAATTGCTGAAAATATTGTTATATTTTTAATTACTAAGTAGTTAAAAAAACAAAACGAAAAAGTTTACTTAGGTTTCATCAATCTATATAAATTCTGGTCAACCATACTTAGCTTGTCAACACGTCTGGCTGTCAGTCATCAATCAGCACCGCAGAAAAAATACCACCATGATTAGGAAATGCTTGGATGCCACATTTCATACTATAAGCAAATAATATTTGTTTCAAATCAGATTAATTTAACTTTAGATTTTCTAATTTTCTTAAAATAACGTTTCACAGATGTACATTTATTTTTGCAAGATTTTTAAAACCGACAATTAATTTTTGTTTACAAACCTATCAATAAGTAAAAAATGGACATTTTTAATGTTTTAACTGAAAATACTTAAAAAGTTGATATTCCAATCAATATAATTTCTGTTTGAAATACATCAGAATATTTTACTTACTGGAAATAATCACTTAGCTTTCAATTAAAGGTAAGCCTCATGAAAGATTTTTTTCATTTTAAAAAACTTACCTATAGAAAGTTAGTGGAGATCCCTAGACAGGTTTGTGATGGAATAAGGTTGAGAACCCTCGGAGAAATGATATTTTCAGGAAGAAATGCCAACATGTAGAGATATTTTTATATAATGAATAGCAAGATTCACAAAAACAGGAAGATATACTAGTGTGTACACTTATAGCTGAAAAAAGTTTAAAAAAATTATAGTTGTGTGTATGTTTGAGTGCATGCATGCAGAAGATGGATTATGTGGCTGGGTGAATAAGTCTCAATATTTCTGTTGAGATCCGTCGAGTTTTGTTTTTTTTTTTTATATAAGTGTTGGGATTCCAAACACTTACCAAAAACAACACATCTTTTAAATGAAACATAAAAAGGTTATTTGTAGAAGAAAAAGTAGAAGCAGAACGTCAGTTTAAATAACATTTATGTATTCTTCTCAGAATCATATAAAATGTTCAGTTTTCCTTGCAGTGAAGATTGTTTTACAGCATAACCCTGGTATAAGAGAAACTCGGATATAAGATAACTTTTATAAGGTCCCGAGAACTCTCTTATACAGTGTAACCCTGATATAAGAGTTCTCTTATATCCGAGTCTGGTCTATTTTATATACATTACCACAGGCTCTAATTAGGAACCAGAGAAAATCTCTCTTATATCAGGGCTTCTTATATCAGGGTTATACTCTAATTAAGTGTTCTTAGTGCAGTGTGTGATGTGTGATGACTTACTTTATGACGGTCAGTCTGTTTCAGTCAGTAAGTTGATAAGGGCTTAGTCCGCGGATGCTGGCTGTCAATCTCTTCCATTGTGTGCGTGGGTATAAGTGTATGCACGTGTCGATCAAACTGCAGTGTTGAAAAGAGTTATAGTTATTTTGTAAATGGTCCAAAAATAAAAAGTGGTAAGTCTACAACTATGTCCGCCAAGTATTTTAGGGTTTTTGCCTTAGTAATTATTGTTTATCAAGCAAACCTTTTGGTAGGATTTTATTGATTGAAAAATATATAGATTTAATTCCTATACTTCTGTTTATTGCATTTTATAGCAAAGAGCGTGTGTTCTTCTTTTTAACTTAATTTAAACAGAAGTTGCTCAAGTTAACGCTTTTAGGTACTTTTTGTAGACCAGGTGGAGGTGATCCCCACAAGGCCTCACATGAATGACTGCTTGATTACATTGGTGAACAAAATGAAACATTTTTAATCATAAAGTTTGAAGATTGTTTATTCTTTTTCCCATGCTGAATACGAACCTGAAGTCGATTTTTCTCTATCAGATCACATTTTAAAGTTACTGATGCCTGTAGTTTTCACGTTTCATCACGTAACTTATAAGGTATATTAAATACAAGATATGATATTTTTGTTGTCATTTATTCTACACTATCAAAACTATTATGTTCAAAATAAAGCTATAATATCACATGACCTCTGGCTGCGTCCAGTCAACCTTCCTAACCTTTGGCCGATTCCGTCCACGTGTTGTTGATCTCTGATTACCACTTGATGAGGATGATCCATACTTCCGAGGGATCGGTATATGATGAAAACCATATTTAAGACCGCAACGACACGTTGTAGATTTATATATATTTATTAGAAAATTACAAGCAAGTCAGTATAAGTGACGGAAAAGAAATGTCAGTTGGCTGGTGTTTCAGTAGAATATTCGTGTTGTATTATTTCTAAGGGACGATCAGTTGGTTGAATTTGGCAAAATATCTCTCTGATCGTCTTCTTATTTCTAGCAGCAGGCGAGTTTTAGGCCGACCGTATTTCCAAACCTCCACTCTCAAGACACGGGAGCCAACTCACTAATTCTTGTCTTGCATTCTGATTTTGTTAAACAGCACCCTAACTGGTGTGGGAAAGAGAGGTGTAAGGTTTTCATTTCCCTTTCTGTATAACTTTTACCAGCTCAAAATGAAAAAAATTACATTTAACCATTTCGACTTCCAATAGTAGACACACTCCCTCTATTTATCTGCCTGCTCTTATCAGCTGTCCTGGTAACCCAGTACACAGGAAATTGTAAAGGCCCCATTTCGACCTAGAGTCACCCATCATCAAAACCCATCGACAGATATTTTGTCTGGAATAACTTGAATTTTCATCTGCACTAATTGTCATATGGGAATGGATGCTTTATTACTGTCGTTGTGTAGTAGTACTTCTTTGAGACTTTGCTTAGATAAATCAATGATTAGGAACCATTCAGATGGGAAATGTTCTTTGTACGAACCAAGAAATAACTCATCCATGTTATTAGAGAAACAAATTGATCTGTTCGCAGAGAAGAAAGAAGTTACATCTTTATTCCTCTTTCTGAAACGAGTAATACAAACATCATCCATAAGCATAGACTTTTCTTTGAAACAAGATGCTAAAAGTTCAGCTTTGTCCTTTGATAATTCCAAGTCACTAACCAAATCGCTTGAGAAAATTTATGTGCTTAGTCTTCATTTTCAAGAACAGAAACTGCATCTGCTTCGGTTGTTTCCACGTCATTAGTAGTTTCGTCACAAATTACTTTTTCATTAGGCATTTGAAGGCCATTCTCTGCTGGTGCTAGAACAGTAAGGTTATAGCGGGTTGCTTATCTATTCTTTTCTGTTAGTTGGTAGTGGGAGTCCATTTTAGTGAAGGGTAGTTGTATACTGTTGTAGTAGATAGCCCACTATAAGTTATAAAATGATTATAAAATCAAGAAAAGCAAATTGAGTTGAAAATAACATTTATATATACACATATCAATTAATGTTTTTCAATTAAAGTAATACTTGAATATAGGTCCAACGGAGGTTAAAATGTTTATGGTAAATTACAAGCTAAAAGAGATTTAAGGCTTAGGAATGTGGGGAGCGTGTAAATGAGGAATGTCTTTGATGTAGTCGCTCCTTAGGTCAGTAAGTAGTTTTGAGACAGGGGAGAAGGAAAGAGGCAAACGTAGTAGCCACTTGACTTAGGTCAAGGGAATATTGATTACCCTCTTCTCCTTGAGGTCTGCCTGCTGGGGTCTGCCTGTATCTGCTTTTTCTATCTTCTTTTTGGATCACAGCAGCTCGTTTGGGATTTCACACTTGTATTTGATTCTGGGTTTCCCATTAGCTGATAAATAAAATTCACGTAAGCTCGCGAAATGGAAATTTAATATTTGATTAATTTTTATTTTTCAACCGGAACATCTGCGCGAACCCGGATGCGCACGGACGACTTTTGGTCGTTTGCCTTTTTGTCGTGAGAGAGCAAACATCCGGTTCATCGCTTTTGCTGGGTATCACCACAAGGTCTTCATCGTTGTGTGGTACTGATCTTTTGTCGATTCTAAGTCCATTGAATCAAGCTGAGTATATTGAATTTTGGTAATAATAGCACAGGTAACAATGGCACAAATAAAAAATAGGAAAAAATAAGTTTATTGAAATATACAGTTAGTTAATTGCGATTATGCTCCTTTTGATACATGTTTGATTAGACAGATTTTCCCGCAGTAGGTTGCTATTATTTTCTGCAAAAGATTGGTTGCCAACAAAGGCCATAGATGTCAATCTTTCCTGCTATTCAATCCATAGCTGGAGGGAGAAAAGATGGATTAATATGTTTCCCAGCGGTATTTGTGCTTAAAAGAAAAAGAAACTAATTCGAGTGAAATTCGAACTCAGCTCTCCAATTTCTCATTCCAAGCCATTACTCATGGAACCACAACAAAAAGTTGGTTTTGAATCAAATATATTTTAATATATATATAAAAACTTTTATTTCTTTTTAAATATTAGCAGAAAACGTAGAGTTGTTTACCTCCATTTGTTAATATAAATTTATACGTTTCAAATTTATGAAAAACAATTGTAATAAAAAGGTTAACGAAAATCGCCAACAAATATTACTACTTAAGAAGTTTTAATAAAATAGTTTTACAGGCTCCTGTTAATGGCTTTAAAAGTCCACTTATTTTTCTTCGTAGTGTGCAGGGAGTGTGTCATAGTCCAGTAGAGTTCCTTGAGGGCCGATAACCATTATTCACCGGAGAGTTCCTCAAGGGTTATAAATCGTTATTACTACATGCTACCCTTCTCTATCGAGGTTTTACGAATTTAGAATACGTACGAAGTACTACAGATTCAGCTTTAGTTATTGAAGAGGTAGGTGCATCAAATTCAGCTGACTCGGATAACAACTGTTCATTACTATCGATATCTTCATTTTCAATGCAATCAGTTCTTTCTATCAGCGCGAAACTAAAGAACTGTTCATGTGAAGTTGAGTTGGTTGCAGTTGACAGAAGAGATCTAATGCAGTGTATGACGTTGGGAAGTATTGGCTCCCAATGACGATCATCCAGTTTGTTTGACTTAAGGGCAAGTTTAATTGCTTTCCAGAAGATACCGTTGTATTTTTCTGCCTGTCCATTACCACTGGGGAGGTAGAGCGTTGCCTTGCTTGCAGCAATGCCCATATTTGATAGATTGGCCTTTATTTCTTTCGATAGAAAAAAGTACCTCTATCAAAGTAGATATAACCTGGAAAGCCAGTTAATGCAAATAACCGGTCCAGATAATTTATTGCCGTCGATGAATACATATTAGGGCAAATGGAAATCAAGAATATTCATCCACAAAAGTGGGGATTTAAATACTACCCGAAGTTGATAAGAGACCTTTAAAACCCATGCTTAAGCAGGTTGGATAGTTTTAATTAGAGTTTCCTTTTCCGTGCAAAAAAAAAACCTTGGCTTGAGTACTGCACATGAAGAATGAAGAAAATACATTACTTCTTCTGTTGAGAAGGGTAGGTTCTTAGTCCAAGATGGCATAGTCCTTGATGCAGCTCAGCAAGGGTTGATAAAGGCACTAAAACACAAAATGCTCTAGTAAGTGTTTCAGAGGCAACCTTTCCAGTTCGACATCTTATAAAGTAGCTAAAGGTAGACAGTTCACTTCGCCATTCTAAAATTTTATTGTTTTTCATTTTTGTCTTTTTGTGCTTGTCGAGCATGAATGCCACAAGACGTTGGTTTGTAATCAAGGTAAAATGTTACCTTTCAAGGAGGTGATTCCACTTCCTAACGGCCTCGATTATTCTTTTCCTATGGAAGGAAAGTGTAGTTGCAGGGTCCGTGATATAAAATCCATTGGTTTACCTCTCTGGTTTAGAGTAAGCCACTACTGCCAAATCTGAAGCATCACACTCAACAAGAAACGGTAAGTCTTAACTTATTTTTTGTAGCGTAGAATTCTCCAGCTGTTTCTTTAGAATTTAAAATGCTTTAATAGCTGTTGTGCTAAGTGGAAAAGTCTTGTTTTTAATCAGTGGTTGGATTATGTCAGATAACTTTAGCGCAGTATGCAAACATACTAACAGCTCTCCTTAAAGAATTCAAGATTGTTGGCACAGGTAAATCTTGGAGTGGTCCAAGTCTTTCTGGTTCAGGTTTAATTATCCTATTATTTCCCTAGTAGCTAATAATATTAAGTGAGAATACAGAAGATACTGTTTTTATTTCATTCTGTGTAAAAATTTTAGCTCTGATGGCTGTTAGGAATCTTTTAACATTCCGGTTATGTTATTTTTGGTTTCTTTCTCCTTGCGACAGTTATGTCAAAGTAAGGAAAGGTGTTTCTCAACATTTGTTCATATATAAGTTTTTCTGTCTCCAGCTGAAAAATAGCTACACCATTAGTCACACCAAATGGCAGTTCTCATGATAGGGCCTCTCGTTAGCTTCAGAAGCAGTACTTTTTCTTTATTTTGCCTTTGGTGAATTTCGTGGTAGGCGTATTTCAGATGAAAGGTAGTAAAGACTGTGGCTAATTTGTTTACAATCTCTTCGATACGTGGAAGAGAATAAGCACCGAGTTCTGTAAATTGGTTGATAGTCTGTGAGTAATCAACACATAATATCTTCTTATGTCTATTAGTAAGGTCCGTAACAATCACCACATGGGCCCTCAAGGGGAATGAACTTAGTTGAATTATGTCTTCTTGTAGTAGCTTTTCAACTTTCTTTTATACTTGTCATCCTTCCCAAACTGCCATGATTTTGCTGTGATTAGTTTACAATTAAGAGATATATTTAGAAAAGCAAGGGTTTACTAACTGACTCAGCAGAAAGAGCATGAACTGGTTGATAAGTTCCTGTTTAGGCCCCTGCATCTAATCTGAAGAGACTTATGGTGTTTCTGAAAATCCTGTCCCAGTATCAAGTCACTACACAAGTTCTTTAAAACTTTGAGAATGACTTACAGCGTGTCTTGTTTATTTGTAGGTCGACAACGCAAAAACCACGAGTTTGGGTGCTCATTATGGTCAGAGCCATGGAGATTTCTTTGTTGTGTGATTTAATTTCAATTTGAAATTTCAAAGTAACCTTCTCGTTAATGAAATTTTCTGAGCTGTCCGAGTTTAGTAAGGCATTTAGACCCTCAAGTGATCATAGATCATAGACTTTCCGGAACTGATACTACTTTAATGTATAGGTTCGTTGCATCCAAGACAGCGGTTACGCTTTCTACTTTTTTGATTTACACACTTTTGAATAACGTCTTTCTTTTTAAACAAGTGTTACAGATGGACTCTCTAGCCGGAAATACATTTCTGTGGTGTAGTAGTCGACCACAATAAAACAGTTATTTTTATTAAAAGTACAAAGCGACCTTCCTTTACTAAATGATGCAGCAATGTGTCTACTTACGTTTTCTTCAATTTTAATTTCTTTGGGCTCTGTAGTAGCAGTAGTAATAGAGACAGCGACGTAGTCATCTGAGTTTTTCTGCACCAGGTCTAGGGAGGAAGCCTGTCTATAGGCAGCCTGCAAATCCAAGGTATCATTCTCGAGGAGTCTCTGGCGTATTGTAAGCGAAGCTAGACCATTAATAAATGCGTCCCTTACAAAATCTAGGTATTGTTCTGTGCCACCGTTTTGAAAGCACAATTTTTTTTAGTTTGTGGAGCTCCCGCAGGAATTCGTTTAGAGGCTCGCAAGGTTTCTGTTGATGGATAGCTAGAATGTGGCTGGCAAAAGTTTCGTTTGACGTTTTAACGCATATTTTTTCTAGCATATTAATAGCCGTCTTATACATAGTAAGTACAGTCCTCTATATATTCGTAAACTCCGAGTGAAACGCAGCTAACAAGCAACCTTAATTTGTTCAGAGTAGTGTCACTGTATTTTTAAAAGGCATCCCTACGAACTCGTAAAGGCCAAATGGTGTGGTCAGTGCAGTTTTATGAATGTCTTCTTCTGCCACTGGAACTTGGTAGTACGCCTTTACGAGATCCAATTTGGAAAATATGGTGGCGCCTTGCAGACCGATGGCGAAATCGTACATATGTGGAATAGAGTATCTATCCGGGACCGTTTTAGCATTTAACCTTCTAAAATTGCCACAAGGGCGCCATGTTGTAGCGTCAGACTTTTGCACCATGTGTAGCGGTGAAGACCAAGCACTTTTCGAGGGTCGGATGATCCCTTGCTGTAACAAGTGTTGAAACTCGATTTTTACAATCCTATATTTATCCGGTTTCAATCGTCTGGGGGTGGCATAGACAGGTTGTCCAGTTGTCTTGATGTAGTGCTTGGCATTATGTTTTATGGTGTTTGTGTTTTTAAATGGCTGGGAGAGTTGTGGATATTTTTGTAGTAGCTGACGGATGTACTGGTCCTCGGGTAAGGTAGAGCTGATTCCAGTAGATTGGTATTTCGAAGTGATTCCTCTTACTGAAATCTTGTTTTGATTAGTCATGTCGACAGACAGGTTGAATCTGGTTAAAAAATTTGCCCCGATATAGGCGTTGTTACAGTGGCTATGGTAAAATTCAACAAAAAATTTCGTCGCATGCCGAGATGGATATTCAGTGATTTCTCTCCGTAAGTTGGTATTTTGGTACCGTTAGCTGCTTGAAGGTGATAAGACTGTGGCATAGTCTCCTGATTTTGTGTTGGTGGTATCACGCTTATTTCAGCTCCGGTGTCTATTAAAAAGTTATATCCATGAATTTTGTCACGGATATAAAATAGACGACCTTTTGTCTAAAATCCAGGAACAGCCGTCGTCTCTACTGGCTGGAATTTCCGTTTCCCGAATTTGCGTTGTTAAAAGAACAAGTGTGTGTACAGCGTCTCGCCTCAGTACCGAACCTTCTGTGGTAATAACAAAATTCATCTTTTCTATCGCGGTTGTCAGTCCGGCCTCTGCTGAAACTTCGCTTTCTGTAGCCTGGTCGTTTATCATGGGGGTACCGTCGGTCTGTTTGTAGTAAGTCTTGTAGTTGTGTAGACAATCTTTCTACAGTTGACTTGAGGTCCTTAAATTCCCTGTCTCTTTGTTGGTCTGTTTGTGGTTCCATTATGTTCTTCTTCCTTTTCGTTTTGTTTATTTTTTAAAATGTAGTGTCTCACGTCGGTCACCAATTTGTAGAGGGGCTAAGAAGTCCCTCAAACAAATAATAAAAAGAAAAATGCACTACAAATAAAGTAAAATAAACGTTTGTTTATTTTCGTAACAAAAATAAAAGAATTATTTTTTTTGTACAAAATATGAAATTGTCCGTACAGCTGTAAAAAAAGAGAAAGAAAGAAAGGAACTGCGAATGTGAGAGGGAAAGGTAGGACGATGTGTAGTGAGCGAGATGAGAGAAAGAGAGGGTGAAAGAATGTTCACTGATACGTGATTCTGCCTGTTGTGTGAACTGCTGAATTCTGTGTGTGTGTGTGTGTGTGTGTGTGTGTGTGCGCTCGAATCTGTCCGTGTACCTTTGATGTCAGCTTGTCGCTGTTCCTCCTCTGGTCTGATGAGAGTTTCTACCTTCCTTATATCTGAATGGTGAGGCTCCGGGGAGATTAAGAAATGGGTTTCTTATGTCGAGCTCTGATTGGTCAATAAATCCTATTTTTGGCCACGTGGTGTGCTTTCCACTACGTCCGAACTTTTGGGTGCGCCGTCCTTGTTTTTGACCCCACAGGGTATGGTAAGGAGTGAATTCCCGTGCAATTGCATTTTTTGATATACACGTGGTGTGAATTAATTTTTATTGTGTATGTGTGTGTGGAAAATAAAATAAGAAACAACACAGACATTTTAATCCAGTGTTTCCATTCCTTTGCTGCTGTGAGGAAGTTCGGAATGAGATCCAGTTTTGGTGGTTTAAACATTTTCTCCGTGTTGTCGGTTACGAGACAATATTGATAAAATAAATATGATAAAAATTAGTTTATTAAATTGTAATGAAAATAACCAACAATTATTACAACTTAAGCTTTAATAAATTAATTTTACAGAATACTGTCAGTGTTAGGGCTTTAAAATTACGCTATCATTGTGGCACGCAGGAAGTGTGTCGTAGTACAGGAGAGTTCTTTAAGGGCCGATAACTTTCAGTCTACAGGAAGACCTCAAGGGTTATCAATCGTTATTACTACAAAAATCAAATATGTTTAGACATGAGCACACCGTTTTATATCAACCTTTAAAAACAGAATTTATGTAGTGACCAAGTCATTTTATTGTGCCATTATTACTGTTCATCGAGCAGATTATATGTGGCGCCCAACTTTTCTCTTAATCCCCTGGAAAGCATCAAAGTACAACTGGTTGATTTCAGTTGTGATGATATGCTGTTGGGTTTTGGTAGTAAATGAATTACAGACATGACAAAATATATCAGGGCTGTTCTTGCAATGCCTTAATATTTTGAAAAGAGTTTAATGATGATTGGACATGTAGTGAACAAAACAAATTCTAGAATTAAAAATTCAAATCTAACTCCTTGTTAGAAATAAACGAATTTTCTCGAATTTACAAACTTTGCTTAACATACACAAAACTTGCGAAATTTTACATCGCGATGCGAAATATTTATCGTCCAATGGAAAGGCCAGAATCACACCCGGGAGTGAATTCTCAAATGATATAAATTACTGGACAAGACGACCGTCGCATCAGACAGTTAAGATGAGCAAATAACACGTACACTTGACAAACGTCAAGCGATCGTAATTATTGTTTCTTTCTCTCTCATCTCTCATCTCTCACCTTCTTCATCGTTCACCCGTCTACTTGATAACCGCACGGAACCCTTTAATACTGAGCGAATACTTCAAAAACACTAATTCCCAACAAATGCTCATACGGTCCTTCTTACATTCAACAAATTACTACTACGAACTCTTGATACCTTTAACTCATTACTTGTTTCTCATGAACTTTTAACTTCTACGAATTCATGTTGTTCTTTTCATTAATAAATTTCTATTCCAACATGCAAAAAGTATACTTCTATTCTTCCACAAATCCACACATTCCAACCAATCTCTAACCTGCTGCCAACCCTTTGATGATAACGAATCAATGTGTAAATTGTAGGGAGTTCGGTTATGTATGAAACAAGGCCAATTCAATAAACATTAGCCATCTCCCTACGGCTTCAGACGCAAGACTTGACATGTGATGAGTATCGGACGACTGAAAAGAAAACGTTACATTTATGGAAATACTAAATATGGTTAATGGAATATTTTGTTAAAAATGCTGAACTAAACCATAAACGTCTTCAGTAATTTATAAAATTGTATAATATACGCAATTAGCAATAAAATGCAAATAAGTTATTGTCTGTATAAGACTTTTTATAGGTAGCGATCGGAGTTTTATGGCCACCAAATCAGAGGATGCAAACGAAAAAGAAATTTATATTTGGTATCAGGAAGAGACAGCTGAGGTTTCTGGAATGCGTAATGAGGAAGGAGGGCTTGGAGAATCTAATACTCACATGGTGGATAGATGGAAAAAGAGACAGGGAAAACTGTACCTGATTTAAGACGGTCGATTACATTTTTAAAAAGCAGCTATGAAAATTACATATAATATTGCACATTGTTGATGAAAATTGGCTGCTGAACAGTTTTATTATTGATTGATTAATAATTTCTTATTTTTCAAAGGTATTTTTAAAATAGTTTATTATCAACAAAAGCATTTTTTAACCTACAGAGATGAAGATTTCCAAGTAAATCCTTCAAGATTACATATTTAAATCGTTATAAACTATTACTATTTATTCTTAAAACCATACAATCAGGAAAGAGTTCATTTTCTGAAATTTTGCCTCCATTTTGAATTGCGAAAATTCTTTAAAAGAGTTTCCGCAGCAAGCTTTCCTGCAGCTCCCATCACACCACCACCTGTAAAAATATCAAGCAAATATTAATGTTTTTAACATTAACAAATTTTGTATATAAAATTCGGTTATATTCTAAATAATTTCTGTTTTTCTTTAACAACTTTATTCGTCAAAATATTACAATTGGTTCACAAAAATGAAAATTACTTATGACTCATCCTCATACTGCGTATGAATAAAAAAATTCTAAAAATCCTTCCTTTCTTTGTTAAAAAAATATTGGATCTTTTCTGTTAATTCGTCCCAAGTTACTTATCGGAAATATTAATTCACCTCAAGAAACTATTAATTTTAAATCAAAGTTTGTTTGTTTTTTGCGGGGGGGGGGGGGATATTAATTTTTTGGCACTTGTAGGGGAATACGGCTTATATTCCCCAAATCTTACATTTTATGGCTTATGTGAATAACAACGAACACGCAGACAAATAATGAACGAGAAAATACAAACTGTTTGTCTGTCCTTTTGTTGGAAACAAAAGGACAGACAAACAAAAATTTATATTCACAAAATATACAAAATGTGGAGATGAGGGAGTACAAAACAGTTTGTTGATAAAGAGTTGCTTGTAAGTGAGTTCAAATCTGTGTGTAGAAAATGTTGAATGATTGTTCCTTTGAGTGAATTAAAATGAGTGCGTGAGTGAGTTGCAAAGCAAATTTCTCACTTGGATTCGGTTTCGCGCCACATGGCGAACGAGGTGGGAGATTGTTCTTCTGTCTATTACATGGCGACTGTCGTGGACTTCTTTGGCTTCCTGGCCCATAGTGAAATTTCTTGCTGGGTTTTCTCCTTTTATGCAAGTCAGGTGGATCAAACGAAGATTGAAATTTTTGGTGCAAAATTCATCTAAGCCATTCTATGACGTGTTCTCACATGCCTTCGGTTTATCAGCGAAGATTTTCACGAGCTTCCAGCTTTACGCTTTTCAATCCACTGTCTGTGCTGAAGATCGCATATCACACTTGTCATGAGTCCAGATAAAAGAAATACAGGTTTGCCATAAAGAAAAGAAAACACAAAGACAAATAAATAATAAATAATAAAGGTCGTCACTCCTACATGTAGGTGAAGATAAAAGGATTGTCAAATGAGTCACACTTGTGGACCAACCAGGACACAATCATATAATAATTCTGCTTGTTTTACCTTAGTGATTTCTATTTTTCGTTACGCCACTTACTCTCTATACGAGCTTTTCCTTCCCCTCTATCTTTTTAAATACTACTATCCTCAGTCTTTCTCTCACCTTTGTCAAACGGAAGGGTAGTAAAGAGTGAGAGAGTAGGAGGATAAAGTCTATAGCATTAGCAGCAGCAGCAGCTTAAGCTGTGTGTATATGTGTGTGTGTACTGTACAGTACTGTAAAAATAGGTAGGTTTGTTGTCGCATCCCACGACCTAATAACGAAATTTCTGGCCTTTTTTACACCCTTGGCCATTACTCAGTTAGTCTTTTCTGTTTACAATGGACACGAGAGATTTTAAAGTAACTTTAATTATTTTTTAAAATTTTTTAATCCTTTCTAACATTTTTGAAATTTTGTCAGAAAGTTTTATTTTGATTTGAGTTAGTGGCTAAAGAAACGTTACGACTGTTTTACACTGGAAACGTAATGACTGCATCACCCACTTTTTTTCGGTGATAAATACATTAATTTGGAAATTCTCGCAAAAAAAAAAAATCCGACAAAAACAATATTTGTCGGATTTTAATGAAACTCGAATGAAATTATTTTTGAAATTATTTTTTGAAAATCTTGATAAAAATATTTTTTTTACTTCTGTTACCCCCAACTCTACGTAAATCCACGAAATCTTAATAAATTTTATATTATGGTTAACTTTTGTTTTATTTGCTCAAAGCAGGACTCATTGGGAAATATAAATCATCTATTTTTTTTTTTATTTGAAGTTTGCAATCATTATCCGAAAATCTTCTCCGAAGAGTAAAACAAAAAAAAAAAGAGGAAAATGCAATAAAACTCTGATATAATTTAATTTGATAAACTTTTAATTGCTGGAATAAATAATAACTATTAAGAACATTATAATCTGAAGAAAAGAAATTCGATTAATAATAAAACGATTTTTATTAAACTTTTCAATTTTAGACAATATAATCATCAATTCTTAACTAAAAAGTCTACTCGCAATCAATTCTTTGAAGATTTTAAAAATATTTTTAAAACTTTATATATTATTAAATTATTTAATAATAATAATAACAAAAAAGAAAACAATTCTTTTAAAATTTTATTATTTTATTAATCTATTTTATTTATTAAGACGTTACTATCATTTGAAGTATGACAAAGTAAAATTTTTCAAGGAAATCCACGGGTTCCGCTAGTTCTGAAATTAATTTCCTTTCTCGAAAAGGTGATAAGCAGTTTAAGGAACCAAAGTGTTGATGAAATAATTTTGTTCGTTCTTCCATGCTCGACAGTAGGGGACACTTAAAAATCCCATATATAATCAAACAAATCCTATATCATCCAACAATTAACTCAAACGAAAAAAGTAAAATTGCACACCCGCAAAAATTGAATCAAAATGACGTTTTAGATAATAAAAATTTTACTTTAATGTACAAACAAATCACGTCGGAGTCACCATTCAGTAGGGCGTGTGTTCTTTGCGGAGACACCATTCATGTACCCGACATAACCGACGCCCCTACATCCGCAAAGACCACACGCCCTACTGAATGGTTACCCCGACGTGATTTGTTTGTACATTAAAGTAAAATTTTTATTATCTAAAACGAATAACGAAAGGGGCGTCGGTTATGTCGGGTACAAAGACATTTGAAAACATAGCCGACAATCCCCATATTTTAAGATATCAGAAGGTTGAAAGTTGGATGTTGAAATGTGGAAAGATAAAATATTTCGACTTGTATGTTAAAGTAAAATTTTTATTATCTAAACAGAAATAACGAATTTGTAAAATGAAGTGAAATTATATTTACGGAACAGAATAACATAAATGTGTAAGAAGAAAATGTTCAAAGAGAAAACGCATGTAGTTAATTAATTTGTATGAGTTAAATGTTCAGAGAGAAAATGTAAGTAGTTAAATTTTCCACAGAAATTCAGAGCTTATAGTTGATAGTAGCACAATGTGTATATGTAGAAAGATGGAAAAGATTACTAATAAAGTCTGTGCTTTTTTTTCCTTTTTATGGCCGGAGAAAAAGTGAAAAGGAAAGTCAAGCAATAAAGAAAATTGTCCTTAGCGGAGTCAGTTGAAGTATCTTGTTGTTGTTGTTTTCTTTGACGATGTGTGGGTGAAAACGAAGAAAGGAAAATTGGAAGGAGGAAGAATGAATGTAAGTCGATGAGGCATGACCGGGTCGGTAAATTACATTTCTTCCTTACATTGTGACGAAATCCATCAAATTACCGCTCCCATCTCGGACTGATTTGACCGATCCACAGAACGTAGTTCAGTAGTTAGCAGGTCACATGGTTGGATCAAACGACATACCATTTTTTTATGTTAAGAAAATTTGACTGGGGTCATAGATCAATTTGCTATTTCCTATCCAATCAGAATCCAGAATTTTACTTTTCACTCTGACTTGCGAAATTTGCCTTGGTCTGGGTTTTTCCAAAATGTTTTTAGTCGCTTTGATCCGATTTTGCGGGTGTGCAATTTTACTTTTTTCGTTTGAGTTAATTGTTAGATAATATAGGATTTGTATCTTATAAACTCAAAAAGTGTTTTATGTATGTATGTATGTATGTATTAAAGGGATACTTACATGCATACATATATACAGACAGACAGACAGACAGACATATTTACAAGGTGACTCTTTCTCTCTCTTATATATATATATATATATATATATATATATATATATATATATAACATCTGATATGAACTATTTCCAGTTAGCAAAATGTAAAGAAAAATTATATCGATTGGAATCTAAAATTTTTGAGAGTTTTCATTTTAGTGTCCATTTTTCAAATTTAGACGGTTTTGTAAACAAAAGTTAATTCCAAGTTTTAAGAATATTGCAAAAAAAATAAAATATATATCTGTGATCCGTTGTTTGTGAAAAATTAGCAAATTTAAGGTTAAATTAATCTGAAACAAGTATTATTTGTTTATAGCATGAAATTTAGAATAAAATTATTTCCTAATCACGGAGGTCTTATCTTTCTGACGTGTGAAGCTAAGTATCAATCAATTAGTGTCATTGTAGAACCACATCGCAACGCCAGCACAGAACACTGCATTTGACCAGTAACATCACGATACCATCACTACATCGCAACATCAGTACAGGACACTGCATCAGACCAACAACGTCGCCGATTACGTTCCTGCTCGGCAACGACTAGCAACCGTCGCCAATAACGTTCCTGCTCGGCACTGATCAGCTTCCGGCTACATTGCGTATTTCAACCTCTAACATACTTGGTCAATCTGCGTTAACGGACCTGCGCCCGACAGTCCCAAACTTCCGGCTACACATCGCCTACTTGTGACATCTTCCCAGGATCTTATAACTGTAGTGTACGGGTTAGGTTCTAAATCTACGGAAGGTTCACTACTGGACCCTGCCAGCATCTCTGTAAATACCAGCATCAGACTTGACCAGCTACGACTCAAAGCCAGCATCGGAACTCAACCCCTTCACCGGACTCACATGCTAGCCTACAACGACACCGGCCAGCACTGTGAATAAAATTTGTATTTATCTTAAATATCCTCGTTTTGCTGTCCATTTTGTTTCTCTTGTCAGATTTCATAACTTTAATCAAAAACGTTACTGGTGTGAGAAATTACTCTCACATAGCTCAGAGCTCAAGCAGTGGATGGATATCAACAAATAGAACAAGACATACCTGGTTTTAAACAACAAGTTTATTGACCTTGCAAAAATATGTTGACTTTTTGCAGCTAACTGCTTAGCTTGTTATAGAAGTCTCTTTACGAGGCGGTGGTTAGTTTCCTTCCAGTGACTTGAAGGGCTTCGGCCTCGTCTTGGAAGGGGGTGAAATTACGAGTGCTGCTGCGAAATTCAGCGACGTCCAGGAATTATTCATCTGTGGTCTGGTTCCTTCAGCAGCATCCATACAGTCGAAACAGGGTCGATATTCTCGCCGAGAAGAATTTTCAGAGAAGTTTTCTCTAACAAAGGTAAGGCATTTGCCTAATAAGGATACCTTAAAAGGTATAATGGTCTTAGAGAGAGTCTCTCAGAATAGAAGGAAAAGGCATTAGCCTAATAAAAATACCTTAATTTAGGTATAACAATCTCGGGATAGTGAGACATGTGGGCGCCCTTTGTAGGCCCCGCGGCAACGTATAAGCCAGGAGCGGTGCTAATGCGACCGTTTCAGTCGGTGCCGGCTGACCAAAGAGGCCGAAATTCTTCCGTTCCGTTGTAAGGCCCGCCAAATTTTTCAAACCGAGGTCGGCTTAATTCAGCCAATCAACAGGGTTGTCTTAAAAACAATGTGGTGGATTTATCATCCAATGAGGAGACCCGTTACTATTTGTATAATTTCCAACACACTGCCAAAGGAGCAACGAAAAAGTAATGGTTATCCATTACTTTTTTTTTTTTTTTTTTTTTTTTAGTCATAGAATAGGATAATAGTATTAACTATCAGTTATTCGAAAGTAATTATTATTTTTTATTTTCTTTTCAAGGGGAATTGAACGTGCTTCTGTCTGCCACTATAATAAATTTATAACTAATGAACCTGGTTCTACCTAGATCATTAATATTGATAATCAGACTGCAGTCCCTACGAGACTAGTGAGATGTTTTATCCGAACAATTTGGACAAATCCACTCTCCCAAAGTATCCTGCTGGACCACTCCTACACAGTCAAAGTGGTACCAATTGTCGCAGGCGTCACAACACACCATGGGAGAAGATCCATCGTTTGCAACGGAACAAGAAGGACAGAAGAAAGGACCGCCCTCTTCCTGAAAGGTTGCTGAGGATGACGCAGAAACTCCCTTTAATTCCAGGGGAAATAAATGTTTTAAGGAATGAACCTGTTCGCATCCGTCCCTCAACACACAGGCCGAGCGAACTTTACCATCATTCCCGGTAATGAGTCTAAGCACCTTACCTAGACTCCAAAAGGGTCTAGTCTTATTAGGAGATTTGATTAATACAATTTCTCCAACTGACACCTTTAGAGGGCAATCTCCCCTTAAATTCGTATCCCTCTCTCTCAGGGACAACAGATAATCATTGTGCCACATCTTCCTAAATTTTTCGACATATTTATGTCTTAATTCCAAAGATTGCACCAGTTTTATTCTACTAGGAGGATCGGGGCACAGATCTTCCGATCCATAGTTACTAATTAACAAACGTGGATTGTAGCCAGTTTGTAGAAAGTGATTGGGGGTTAAAATGTCTAGGCCCCCTTCTGAAGCGGTAATATAAGTCAGCGGTCGATCATTGATCGCTTTCTGCACGTCAGAAATTATCGTTAAAAATTCAAAATACTGAATTTTCCTCCTACCTATTAATTTTTTCAAGTATTGCTTCATGGTTTTAATCATTCTCTCCCATGCACCCCCATGCCAGGCGGAATAAAGGGGGATGGTGAGATGACTAATGGAAGCGGATTTAAAATGTTCCCTGAATTCGTCGGAAACGAAAATTTCAGACAACATAATGCCGGATGCTAGAAAGGTTTTAGCATTATCCGAATAGACATGAGAGGGAACGCCAAAAAGATTGGTAAATCTGACGAAGGCTAACAGGAAGGATCTGGAGCTCATGTCAGGCAAAAGCTCCAGATGCACTGCGCGAAGACTCATACAGGTAAATAGCAGGATGTACATCTTTATTTCATCATCCTTGTACTTTACCAAGAAATGGCCGGTAAAATCGATACCCACTTGTTGAAAGGGGTGAACAAAATTTGCCCGGTGGGTGGGCAGTTGAGAACCCGAGGGAGCTTTATACGGTAAAGAATTAATCTTCTTACAAGTAATGCAGCTACGAAATGTTTTCTTTACCGATTGTCTTCCCTGGGGAATCCAAAACCCGGATAATCTCAACTTGGAAAGAGTTGAATTGGTTCCCATGTGGCAACAATTCAAATGAGCCTCTTTAATAACCAATTCAGTTAAGGGGTGATGTTTACCCAAAAGTATAGGGAATTTGACTCCGAAGGGGTGTATACTGGAATTCTGGATGCGTCCTTTAGTCCGCAACAGACCATCCTTATCAATAAACAACCCAAGGGCAGTTATTCTTGGAGGTACAACCTTATCAGAAGGTTGGGTCAAATATTCCAACTCAAAGGGAAATGCCTCCCTTTGCATATCAGAAAAGGGCAACAATTTGGCTCTATGGTAGGTATCAGTGTGTCGATGCATCAACTTATCACCGAACCTTAAAACCTTTTCAAGAACGTTGATCGCTCTAGACAATGTTGAAAATTTAGAAATATTTATAGGAAGACTGGTTTCGCCTGCGCGAGAATCCTCGGTTAACATACAGGATACAATCTTCCGGTTGGTGTCATTAAGGCAAGGTAATGGAGATACTGGCCAGTCCATGGTATGTTGTTTTATCCAATCGGGTCCGTATACCCCAAAATCGAACAATTGTTCAAACTTGGAGGCTGAAAGGCCTCTAGTCAACAAATCCGCAGGATTTTCCGACGAAGGGACATACTTGAACAAGGGGGAGACGCCAAATCTGAGGTTAACGTCCTCCAACATTTTTTTTATGTCCAGGACACGATTCTCCACAAAAATATTTCTTTTAGACCCCTTCCCATTTAAAACCCAAGATAAGGCTACTTGTGCATCTGACACAAAGAAAATAGAAAGGACGTTGATAGGCTTTAAGGCTTCAATAACCTTAGGAACAACTTTGAGAGCGAGATAGATCGCCATTAGTTCCAAAGTAGGTAGGGTTTTCTGCTTAATGGGAGCCACCTTAGCTTTAGCGAACAACAAGGAACATCGATTTCCTTGTTTAGCATATAAAGAAAACCCGTATGCGAGCTTAGATGCGTCGCAGAAACAAATAAATTCCACCGGGAGCTCTCCTGCAACACACGTCTGGGGAACTCAAATTCACTTAATTCATTAAGTTCCTTAGCAAGAGTTTGCCAAGGGATAGTAAATTTTTCAGGGATCTGTTGATCCCAGGACAAGTTGTTCTTCCATAGTTGGCTAACGAACGTCTTGCCCTGAATAGTAACTGGGAGAAGCAAGGAAAGCGGATCATAGATGCTGGAAGTCTGAGACAGAATCCCACGTTTAGTGTCTACCTTAATGTTAATCTTAGTGGGCGCAAGTTTGATTGTATCTTGTCGAGGGGAATAAAGATACCCCAGTACCTTTTCATAGGAGGGAAGGGGGGAGGTAATTGATCCATCCTCTGACATTTTATTTTGCAAATCCGCACAGTTGGAGTTACAGGACTGAAGATCGAATCCTGCGTCCTTCAACCTGTTACGAACAGTACTATACACAGAAAGGAGAGATTTGGAATCGCAACTAGTAGTGACCAAATTGTCAACATAAAAATTGTTGGAGATTACTGAAGAGGATATATCAGAATCATATCTCTCCACGTGAAACTTAAGGATGCAACCCAGAATAAAGGGACTTGCATTAAAGCCAAAAATGATGGAGTTATACCTGTAGGTATACAATTTGTCATTTACCTTGAGAAAAAAACAAAATCTATTTTTGTCCTGAACAGTTCTCAGGCGAATTTGGAGGAAGGCCTTACGAAGGTCTCCTAAAAGAACATAGTTGTTCTTTCTAAAAATCAACAACAAGTCCAGTAGCTGTGCTGTTAAGTTAACTCCAGCATATGCTGCATCGTTAATAGAAACACCCCCCCGCCGTTTCAACGAACAATTAAAGACGGGGCGGATTTTCGTAGTGACCCCAAGGCCCTATTTAATAACGGGCCGGTGAGGAATCCAACAATAATTCTTAAACTCCCCAGGAGGAACTGAAAAGGGTTCGACAATACCACAATCCTCATATTCTCTAAAAACTTGTAAATGCTCGTTGTAGAGACCCTTCTTCTCCAAGGAATCTGCCACCCTATGCATTATTTTTAGGGAAGGCACATAATTAGAATCCACCCGAGACAATTTATCTCCGTCCCAGGGCAGATCCACATAATATCTACCATTTTTCAAAACTATGGATTTCTTGAAGTCGTCAATTTTTTCTTCATCATAGGAAGATAAATTTTCACTCTCGTCGATTCCAATAGACTCGAGAGAGAGAAAATGTTCAATTCCGCGTTCAACAGAGGAATCCTCGAAAAATGGACCAAGTGTATCCGAATACGAATATACCGGATTTAAGGCACTGTCGATTAAGAACGACGAACATTTAGGCAAGGATTCAATAATTTGATTAAAGGGGGGGCACTCTTGCTTATCCTCCCCATCAATTACCGGCTTCAAAAAATGGTGCCCATTGCCGAAGGGAATAATTTCGTCAGAAATTCTCCATGCAGTCCCATTTAGACATTCAACCAAATGCGAATCCTTCAACTGCTGGATTAAATCCAAACCGACAAGGCCATGTAGATCCCTACCGTTCAAATCCTCATAGCCATTACCGAGACGAAATCCTGCCTTCTTTATATTAGAGGTAATCTCATCAAATCTCGGCACTTGAAACTTGAGGTTAAGGTTGTCCGTAAATAAGGCAGAGAAGGGAAAGGGTTTTTGAGACCCTAATCTAATGGAGACCTTAAGTTCAAGAAGGTCCACCGACCTGGTTCCTATAAGGGTGTTAACCGGCATTATCACGGGTTTCGGTACTAATTTTTCCCGAGAACACAATTTTTTCAAAATAACCCGAGAGAAAAACGATTTTTGACTTCCAGAGTCCAAGATACAGTGAAATGAGACGGGACGCCTTTCACCCTTCATGGACACTTTAATAACTGGAAATATACAATTTTCCAGGTCTGACAGTGTAGTCCTTCCCACAAAGGACTCTAAGGCTTTAGGGCACATAACCGTGTAATGGGTTTTCAGTCCACAAGTATTGCAAGGATAGGGAAACCCTCGGTTTCCCTTACAGTCCTGGTCAGAGTGACCACCCAGACATCTGGAACAGATTCGTAGGTCTTTAGCTCGTCGAACCTTTGATTCGTGGCTAGGATATTTCGGGCAGTCCTTAACTGTATGGTCTGCTAAGTCACACAACTTGCAAAACCTCCTGCCTTCTCTGACGCTAGTCCGGGTATTTGAGGGATCCGTACCCTTTTTGGGATTGGAATTTTTATGGCTCGACAAATTGGGTCGAGGCTCAGATGAAGAAGAAGCAGAAAATGGCGGCTTGAGCGGGCCACTTTCCCGCCTTTTATCAACTAAAGGCGCCGCTTGTAAAATTTCAATAATGTCGAAAAGGTTGGACATAATTGCTAAAAGGGAAGAATAACGCTCCTTCGTTCGCGACATTAATTCCCTTCGAACGCTAACTGGGAATTTTCGGAACAGAATATGTGCCACCATTGACCCAGAAGTGGAATTTTCCGAAAAAAAATCTGTTCCAAATGACTTGTCCAACTCAGATAAGTCAAGCTTTACTTGTTCTACACAAGTTTTAAGCTCATCCAATTTGGTAATTTGCACCGGTAGTGGAATTATTTCCTCAAAAATTCGGTCCTTAATAAGGGAAGGATTCAAGAATTTTTGTTTTAAGCTATCCAATGCAAATGTGTAGTTCTCGGAGGAAACATCCAAATTAGAAATTAAATCAAAGGCTTTCCCCTTCAACTTCGACTTGAGAATTAACATCTTGTCAGCATTTCCCAAGTTGGTTGTGCAGAATTCGAACCTTCTGAGAAATGTCCGAAATTCGAATTTATCAGCCGAAGGAGACCCACTGAAGTTAGGACACTCCAATTCTAATTTTAAAGGTTGAAGAGAGACTGGTTTTAAATTTTTGCCGCTCTCTCGACCAGATTTTAACTCAAATAACGTTTCCCTAACACAAGAAGAAAATTTTTCAGAGTCATTGCAAAATGACAACCGCTCCTCTTCAGGAGACTTTAAAATAATCTGGTCAAATGAATTGTCCAAATCCTTCAGCCAATTTAGGATATCTTTCTCTCTTGCCTCAATGGTCGACAGAGAGGAATTATTATCCTTAAGCCAGTTCACCGTACATTGAATCCGAAATTTTTTTGTTTCGATTTTATTGGTTAATTCCTTTAAGGCCGCCATGATGTCGCCCGTAAGGATACTAGGATAAGATACGAAACAATACTCAATGAACGGTGATAATTTTAATTCAAAGAACGGCCAAAGGCACGATACAATGCGAAGAGAGAAAAAAAGGGAATTGTTAAGGCTTAGCCAGTCAAAGGGAGGTAACTTACCCCCTCTCAAACAAAAATTTGACAAAACGATAACTAATAATTAGGGAGGAAAATTTTTTTTTTTAGGTAGCAGACAAGAAGCACCAATTCAATGTATAGCTAAAGGATATAGCAAAAAAAATCATACATAATACAAATAACAATTCTGGAAGGGAAAAATTATTAATTTTTACGAGTAATAATGTCAACTCGCTTATGTATTAGAAATGCAAACAAATTATTGCCGAAACAATTTAGAATGAAATCTTACAAACAATTAAGGAATATTATAGACCCTTTTTTCTTTTTTGCAGTAAGGGAGCAATTTTAAAGGAGAATTACAATCGTATTTTTACGAAATTAAATGAATTCAAAGGTTACAATACAAGGTCGTATTTTTACAATAAGGGCTATTTAAACGTTAAAATATATAACGGCATATTTTTGCAATAAAAGCTATGTGAGAAATTACTCTCACATAGCTCAGAGCTCAAGCAGTGGATGGATATCAACAAATAGAACAAGACATACCTGGTTTTAAACAACAAGTTTATTGACCTTGCAAAAATATGTTGACTTTTTGCAGCTAACTGCTTAGCTTGTTATAGAAGTCTCTTTACGAGGCGGTGGTTAGTTTCCTTCCAGTGACTTGAAGGGCTTCGGCCTCGTCTTGGAAGGGGGTGAAATTACGAGTGCTGCTGCGAAATTCAGCGACGTCCAGGAATTATTCATCTGTGGTCTGGTTCCTTCAGCAGCATCCATACAGTCGAAACAGGGTCGATATTCTCGCCGAGAAGAATTTTCAGAGAAGTTTTCTCTAACAAAGGTAAGGCATTTGCCTAATAAGGATACCTTAAAAGGTATAATGGTCTTAGAGAGAGTCTCTCAGAATAGAAGGAAAAGGCATTAGCCTAATAAAAATACCTTAATTTAGGTATAACAATCTCGGGATAGTGAGACATGTGGGCGCCCTTTGTAGGCCCCGCGGCAACGTATAAGCCAGGAGCGGTGCTAATGCGACCGTTTCAGTCGGTGCCGGCTGACCAAAGAGGCCGAAATTCTTCCGTTCCGTTGTAAGGCCCGCCAAATTTTTCAAACCGAGGTCGGCTTAATTCAGCCAATCAACAGGGTTGTCTTAAAAACAATGTGGTGGATTTATCATCCAATGAGGAGACCCGTTACTATTTGTATAATTTCCAACACTGGACCTCTCGGAACCTCAACTGAACTGGGACGCTCGGGCCAATTCGTATCGCGCAGTCTCCAGAGGGGTCTACTACATGTTTACACGCATAATTAAATTGACAAACATCACATTCACAAATATTTCACTCACAAATCTTTACTCCACTGACGATTCGGTGGGAGGCAGAAGGAGCACACACCCAGAATTTTGGTTGGTTATCTCCCCCGACTTTTACAAGCTTCAAAAATTTATGAAACTGATCAGTCGCTGATTTTCATAAGATTTGATACAATAGTGGTGTAGTATGAAAATGAAGACGCTGCTACAAACAATTTTTTTAAAACTTATTTTAAAAATCTTTGGATTAACCTTTGTATGAAAGATTTGTATTAACCTTGTCAATTTTCGATTAGTAAACAGTCTTCACATTTTAATACGAACAGTGATTGGAAGAAATTTTGAAAGATTTTTTAAACGTTTTTTTAAATTATTATAATCAAAATATAAAAATGAAAACAATTCTTGTAAAAATTAATTATTCATAGAATTTTTTCTCTTCAGACTATGATAGTTTTATGTATAAAAGCAATTAAAAGCTTATCTAATTAAAAAATGTCATAGTTTCATTGCATTAGAAAAAAAACGAGATTTTTAAACAAAATTTGGTACGTGTTAGAAAGGATTGAAATTTTTTTTAAATATTTAAAAAGCACTGATCTTTTCTTTTAATAATAACAAACATTTTGTTGATAAAACTTGATTTTATTAAGTTTAGGGCCTTTAAAATCATGCTATACTTTTTTTTTCAGCAAATGAGTGACTATACCTACCTACAACTTTACATAATATGCACTCTCACCCATCTGAATGATTTTATAAAAATATTCTTTTTTTTTTTTTGCGATTTGTAGTGTTTAAATTACCTACCTTCACTAATTCGCTGAATAAAGAGCATATGATGAAAAAAACGTCCCAAACTTAATAAAAACGAACTTTTTCTGTCAAAAATGTTCATGTTATTATTAAGAGAAAAGATCAAAGTATTTTTTAATTATTTTAAATTTGAATCTTTTCTAACACGTTTGAAATTTTGGTAAAAGAATCTTGTTTGGGTTTTCATCAGCGTTACTAGAGCTTAAAATAAATAATGTAATTACGTAACTCATTTTTTCTGGTAAAAACACATTAATTTAGAAATTCTTGCAAAAATCAAATAATTGTCAGATTTTAATGAAATTTTAGGACTTATTCACAAATGAATTAAATTACTTTTAAATTATCTTTTTTAGAAAATCTTGGTAAAAATATATTATTTTACATCTGTTACCCCGCCTCTACATAAATTCGTGAAATTTCAAGAAAATAAATTATGTAGAGAAAATTTAATTTGTTACTTAAACGCAGAACTCCTTGGGAAATATATTATTTTTTTCACACATTTGGCCTTTTTTCGAAAATCTGCTCTCAATAGTAAAATAAAAATATGCAATAAAAAATGACATTATTTAATTAGATAAGGTTTTAGTTGCTTTTATAAATAATATATATTAAGGACATTATAGACTGCAGAAAACATTTTTTCGATGAATAATGAAATTCTAAAAGCATTGTTTTAGTTTTTCTTTTACTTATAATAATTTATTAAATTTAATTTTTTTTAATTCTACAAAGTCTAACCCAGACAAGGGTTAGATTATTAAGTTATTAAGTGAAGACTATATTTATTAATCGAAAATTGAAAAGTTTAATACAAATCGTTGAGCCATCGTAATTTTTAAAATAATTTTTCTTCTTGTTTATTTGAAGGTTTTTTCGAGTATGATATTTTTGGAAAGTTAAGTCTATTCTGGTCAATCATATTTAGCTGTCATCAATCACTTCACACGTCATCTGACTGTCATCAGTCACTTCGCGCATCAATCATTTGTCACCTCCGTGATTAAAAAGTACTTTTAAAATTTCATCCTATAAACAAGTAATCATATTAATTTAACTTTAAATTTGTTATTTTTCCTAAAATAACGTGTCATAGATGTATATTTTATTTTTGCAAGATTTTTAAAACTGAGAATTAAGTTTTGTTTATAAATGCGTCGATCACTCAAAAATAGTGGAAAAACTGAAAAAAAAAAAATTAAATTTCAAAATTTTAGATTCCAATCAATATAATTTCAGTTTGAAATACACCAGAGTATTTTCCTCACAGGAAATAGTAAATTTAATCCTTTAGTTTCAATTAAAGCTAAAATTAAAGCTTCAAGAATTTTTATTCTTATTTTTTAAAATTCACTTTAAAACTTAGATATAAAAAATGAGTGGAGGTATCTACACTATTTTTATCTACCAGCTTGAATTTTCAAGAGATCTTGTTAAAGAAAAATATGTACACTCTGGTATGATTCAAACCTGCATCCCTCTTTGAAGGAGAAATCAGTTGATTGATCGACAATGCACTCCGTAGCTGAGTTGGGGCAAGAGCACATCGGCTTGAACAGCTGTTACTTCTACCAAAAGGGACGCAGGTTCAAATCCCGTCAGAGAGTACATATTTCTCTTTAATAAGATTTCTTGAATATTCAGGCTGGTAGATAATAATAAATAAATGGAGCATCAACTCGAATATGGGTGTCCACTAAAATAACAATGTGATTATACATATATTAAGTAAATCATCGAGCTTTATATTCAACCTCAACAGAATGCAGAAAGCACTGGACGGCCGTTTCATCCCGCACTTGGGACTCATCAGCAGTACGCATCCACTACCAGAAATCGAACCCAGACAGGTGTGGTTTTAAGCTGATGTTATACCAACTGTACCACGGGCCCTGGTGACGAAGAGGTAACGAATTAAGCTCGATGAAGTGTGTCGCTCCTCATGAATTCTGTGGTGGAACTAATCCAAGCTCCTTTTCATCAGTGGTTTCCCTTACACTCGGCATGTCTGACATGCTAAGAATGCTTAGCATGTCTAAAAAAAAATTTCTGTCTTGTATTCGATAACAAATGACCCACTTTTTCAAAAACTGTGACCAGTATAAATATTTACAGGTCTTTTATGCAAAGTTGATGTATATTTTTGAGTATATCTCAACTTTGAGTAAAAGACCCAGAAATATTTTGGAGACAAATAAGAAATTAAGAAAATTTTGTTTGTGTCAAAAACAAGTTTTTAAAAATATTTTCATCCACAATTGACTCGTTTTTAATTTTTTTTTTTTTTAAGGTACCTGAAATTTCTTTTCCAAGTAAAGAAAAAAGAATTGAATATGAGGAAATATTATAAAATCATAAACTAGAGTTAAACTTGATTTTTCATCCAAACTTTTAAATATTAGTATTTGTCTATCTGAAGTTCTCATTATTTACATTTAAACGATTGTCTTCATTTTGGTTTTTATTCCACAGTCTCAGGTCATTGTGTCAGCCAACCTTTTTCAGCCGAATGTCAATCTGGATAACATTCAGGAAATTTCAATTGTAACATTTTGGTTAAAAAGGAGCAGTGAGGTTGTTCTCATTCCATTATCCATGTTTCATATTGTTCATATTTAGTACTGCTTAGTTATTGCTCATCCTGGCCCATAGATTGATGTCACAATTACTGAAAAAGGCTGGCAGATGCAATGGCCATAACTTGATAATAACAACAAAGATGAGTATACTAGTCTAAATTTAAATGGTGTAAATAGTTATTTTTCTTCCTACCTGGATGACTTCCACTACCACAAAGATAAAGGCCAGGTACGGGAGATTGATAATTGCTGAGCAAAGGCACTGGTCGCATACTGTACAGTTGATCAAGACCCATTGCACCATGAAATATATTCTACAAAACAAAGACAATGTTGTTATTGTTGATTATTATCATTATCATTATTATTAATATTATTATTATTCCCCTCATTTTTCACAGCAGTAATAACTTGTGGATTATACTAGAAACTGAGAGTGATTCTCAATACCCCAGAATTCCCTTCAGTATATTTAGTAGTAAAAGTAGTATATATATATATATATATATATATATATATATTCAGAAATTATAACATGGATATAACCATATCACTTGACAAGACACAAGAAGTGTTGAAACAAAATAGCTACATTTGTAGTGATATTGTAACATATCCATGTTATTTATTTCTGAATATATATTATTAGCTCTACTTTGTATTGAGCAGGTTTTTAAAAATAAGTGTTTCTTTGGACAAGGAATATTATTCCACCCATACTTGGATATATATATATATAATAAAGAAACAACAAATAGCAAGCATATCTAAATCTAACATGTTTCACTTTAATCAAGCTTCTTTAAAGATCAAGAGAAATAATGAATAAACAAAGAAACACAGAATACTGATATGTTGTGATTTTGAGTTAGTTCTTATTGATCTGATACATGTCATGTTTATTAAAGCAATAGATAATTTTTAAATATATGTGTGAGGAATATTTTTGATAGTAAAGTTTGTCATAGAATATGTGAAGAAACGCTTGTCTGTCTAGGTGTATGTTGGACAGTAACATTAGTTAATATATGTGTATATGTGTGTGAGAGGAAAAGTCTGTAGATGTCATTGCCATATAGGTTGGTGAAATGTAGCGAGATGTAATGATCTTGTATTTAGTTGGATATTTTATATTTATATATATGCCGAATAACACACATTTTCGTAACAAAATTTATTGCAAATAATCAGGACAGTAGAAATAAATACATAAATATACTGTTTGATTAAAAACAGAAAATCTACTCAAATACAAGTATCAATTAAAAATAATGTTCAAACAAATAAATTAAATATATGCATGTGTATGAGGAATGTTTGTTGTTGTCACTTCTATGTGGGTCAGTAGAACACAACTAGAGATGTGATAAACTTGTTTTGGTTGAAATTTTTCACTAACTGTATTTTTTCAGCCCTTTTATTTTAGTTTTTGCTTCGGGTTTGACTCTAAGTAGGTATAATTGTAGTTCTTAGTCTCAGCCATGATACCATTTACTCGGAGGACTTATTTAGCCTTCAAAATTCAGTTTACAACGAAAAAAACTTATTTGATATCGATACCAGGAAATCAAAATTTGACTTACATCCATTCATTTTTCTTCCAGTCTACGGTTTGGCTTTAACTGAAAACAACTATTGCTTTTTAGTCTTTCGTGCCAACGTCCAAAGAGTCTGAGCTCCAGGATCATGGATTAGTTTTACAACACCCAAGCACCGCCGAGCTATACTGCTAGTTATACATATAGGTAAATATAAAATATCCAACCAAATACAAATCATCACATCTCCCTATATTTCATCACTATATTTCACAGACCTATATGGAATTGATGTTGACAGATTTTTCCTTACATGCACACATATATATACATATAATTTTTAATAACATTAGATTTTAGGTTATTTTTTTTTTCTGCTGTTAAAAATTGTTTTTCCTATTTAAACAATGTATGGTTCCACTATGTATCTTACCCAGACAAAATTAAAAAGTGGCATGCCTTGACACCAGGCCACTCTGCTTCCTTTTGCGACCCAAACCTTCAACTTTATAATTCAACCTAATTCTTATTTTTAATTGAATAATATTGACACACCTACAAGCATATTCTTTAACTACTACCCCTTCATTTTTCTAAATAAACATGAAGTCATCTTACATTTTCTAAATAAATCATTTTCAACATTTATTTTAAAATATCACCTGAAGAAAAACAGTATTGTTCTGAAACATGAAATTTTTTGTGTAGTGATATTATGCTTTTATAAACCATTGTAATAACAAAATTACAATATTAAGCTATTGAGCACTCTTGAGCACTTTTTATAAAAGTAAATGCATGAACATTGGGTTTTAATGTACATGTTCTTTCACTTTCTTATATATATATATATATATATATATATATATATATATATATATTTTAGAACATGTACATAATTTTTCTATATATATCCACGACAAAGGTACGTTTGTTTCGACATTGAATCTTCAATGTCTCATCAGGTGGTATGTAAAGTAATGTCCTTATATTTGGTCAGTTTAGTTAGAGGTGTTGCTTGTTTAAGGATTTTCCATTTAACTTTAGGCATTTTATTTTCGTCTTTTAACTTCCAAAAGTATTTGAAGAGGGATGTCATCAAAACAAAACATGACATCCCTCTCCAAATACTACCCACATACAAAATTCTAAAGGTCAATCAGCTGTACTTGTTCCCCTACCACTAAAAAACCCCCACGCCCCAACCACATACACTAATGACTAAATGTAAGAATAGAAATTTACAATTAATAATTTAATAGAAAAAACGGTCTCCAATCTATGATCTAATTAATAAATAAAAATTTAAATTTAATGAAAAAAATATATTTCCTAAATCCAAAGTTAAGATTAAATACACTAATTTACATTGATTATAAAGACTCTGCTTAAATAAAAATATCCAACCCCTGCTCCCGACTGGCTACTCTAAGAAATCCAAACTATATAAAACTTACAACGTTAAATCTGTCTAGAGGTCAAAGACTCTCATTAATCAACCACTTTAACTAAACCCTCTCCAAAATTCCAACGGTCAGAGACACACTCCCCTATCACTAACCCCCACCAACACCTCTAACTAAACTGACCAAATATAAGGAAAGAGGCTTTCCATTACTTTACATACCACCTGATAAGACATTGAAGATTCAATGTCGTGGATATATACATAGAAAAATTATGTACATATTCTAAAATATAATTTATAATAAATATTCACAGCTCTATATATTATATATCGAGCACTGTTTTAAATTAATGTTTTGGACATTGTAAGAATTCTTTCTTCGTTCTGTATTCACTAGTATATATATATATATATATATATATATACACGAGTGAATACAGAATCAAGAAAGAATTTTTACAACGTCCAAAACATTAATTTAAAACTGTGCTCTCTCTCTCTATATATATATATATATTAATGTGGGATGGATGTATAAAAACAGTGGAAAGACATAGAGAAATAGTCTTATCAGGTTGATATTAAGACAATTAGTGCATGTTTGAAAGCCAGGTAGAGATACAAAGATATAACAGTTTCAATACGTAAATTTCTCTAAAGAGTCAGAGCAAAACAAGGATAAAAGAGAGGATGCAGTAGAATGCATTTTTTATACAATTTTTGTATATGAATCTAATCCATGTTTGTATGATATTTAGATAAAAATATGGCTGGATAACAAGGATTGGAAATGATAAGATAAAAAGTTAAGATACAGGCAACAGGAGAGTGAAGAAGAAAGGCACGATTGATAATCTATGTTGTCAACACTTGTGGGATTTCCAAATGTCTATTTAGCTATTAAATGTTATTAAATGATTATTGCAATTAATAAGCACTTTAACCATATCAGCTTTTAAGAGATTTCAATTGTCAAATCCCCAGAGTCCTGATGAAATTGTTGAAAAATCTGAATATGTGATATTCTTCTTCTATGTGCCTTGTCCTTTCAGGATGTAAGCAATCAAGGCCTTCCACATCTCCCTATCCCTGGTGGCTCTTAGCACATTTTCTCCTGTTAAACCACACAACCTCCATTCTACCATCCACCCGCTCAGGCTGGTCAAGTACATTACATGCTGTTTTCCCCTGTCTCTCCTTCCCTATATCTGCCCTGTTAGTATCAGGTTCTCCAAGCTCTCTTTCTTCATTACATGTCCCAGGAACTTTAGCTGTCACTTCCTGATGCTCAGTATTAATTTCCTTTTCATTTTCATCATTTCCAAAACTTCATCATTGCTCACATGCTTGATCCAGAAAAATGAAATCGATATATCTCATAAACTATTGAAAAATCAATTCATTAGAAGTTTATTGAATATGAAAGTAAATTCATTTCTCTTTCAAATGATACCAGATTTAGCCTCCTTGATATTACTGGTTATGAGATAGGGTCTGGATTTTAGTTACATAAAATGTTTGTCTTAATTTAAGGGATGGGGAGTTTTCATTATTTACACTATTTAC
>JBBBDQ010030242.1:182500-332094 GCA_037127315.1 Ascarosepion bandense | reverse complement strand
ATCCGTTTTCCTGTTATCGATTTAGCAACTTTTTGTGTGTGTAACATGGTCAGCCTATTCAGCTTCTGCCATGTCTGTAAATTAATTATTGTTAAGTCCGAACCTGAATCAAGTTGTAATTTGATCTTCTTGTTCAATGTTTCAAGTTCTACATATTTTTCTTGTGTTTTCTTTGTTTTCATATTCCACTCTAGTAGATCTTACCCTACTAGGCTGGTTTTTGTTTCTGCATACAGCTGCCTTGTGTCCCATCTTTCTACATGCGAAGCAATTTTTGTATTTGAACCAACAATCTCTAACCCAATGCAATCCATCACATCTGTAACATGCAGAAAGGGGAGGGGCTTGTTTTTTATTTGATTTCTGTCACTAGTTGCTTTGTATCTTTTTTCTTTGTCATTAACATCTTGTTTTACTTTTAGGGAGGGTAAAAAACATAATTTTTATTTTTAACTTACAAATATGCGCAACTCCTGATTCTTCGATATATTTACTGTCTTTTTTAATACTTAGGCATTTTTGGCAATCCTCTGATAGTTTTTGCAGCCTTAAACCTGGTTCATTTTGGAGTTTGGTCAGCATCAATTTTCTCATTTCGCTATCTTTAGCAGCAACTAGCCCTTGAACAAATATGAGGCATTTAAAGTTGTCTGGAGTTAGCTCAGCCAATTTAAAGTCGTCACAATGTTTGTTGACAATAACTGCGAATGTTGAATAGTCCTTGTTCTCATCTTTCATGAGATTAAGGCATTTCCACCTTTTGTGAAACAAAGAAATTTTTGGGCTAAATGGCTCAGTGAGGCCTGTCACTGCCTCCTCAAACGTTAAGTCGTTTGTCTTCTTTGGCAGAATATAATCTACATATTTAGTTTATTCCTCCGTACCTAATTCTCTGAGCAAAAGCCTTAACTGTTTCTTTTCTGTCCAGTTCTGACAGTCACTGTAATATTCTACAAAATTTTTGTCTTCATCAGTCGAGTACTGAAAATTTTCTAGTGCATTCCCCATGGCATCTTGCGAAAACGTCTCCTGTTTTCCACGTTCCTTTCTGGTGTGTTTCTTGTTAATTGTAGTAATAGTTTTTGTAGTTGTAATTGTCTTTCTTCATTTGCCTTTTGGATTTCCATTCGTCTTCATTTGCCTTTTGCATTTCCATTTGTCTTATTTCTCATTTATATTGTCTTTCTTCACTTCTTTTTATGATTTCTAGAATTCCTTTCTGAAAGTCATCCAAGGTTTGCTGCTTTGATACCATGAGGGGTTTGGGTTTTAACTATTGCTTTCTGGCAATTAATCTCGTAGAATATTTTGTTTTGGCAACTTGGGGTATACGTGAGTTCAAGTCTTCGTCACCAATTTGTTGTGGACTCTGGATGAGGAACCACACAAAATAATGAACAACGAAAACGGATATGGAGATAGAAAAGCAGGTTATATTGAACGGAAAAAAATATACAAACTGG
This sequence comes from Ascarosepion bandense, assembly GCA_037127315.1. NCBI lineage: Eukaryota > Metazoa > Mollusca > Cephalopoda > Sepiida > Sepiidae > Ascarosepion > Ascarosepion bandense. The sequence goes on along the minus strand of JBBBDQ010030242.1, from coordinate 330,631 downwards.
AACGCGGGTTAATCAATTCAGGAATACTATTAGTAGAAATAAATATATACAAGTCTTGAAGTGAAATAGTATGTCCGGGTAACTTATTCTAGCTGAGTGGAGCTCAGAGCTAGTCTACTCTCTGGGTATCTTCGGTATCTGTTGGAACTCTTCGATAACTGTAATGGATCTCTACAATTAATCTCTACTGTAAACCTGCAACTACAACTAAGATTCCAGATCCAACTACTGTTCTCTCTATGGCAGAATTATATGTACACTCAGTTGAGTCCATTATTATATACAAAAAGAGAAGATCCCACAACACTATTTCATCTAAAACTTCGTAGTTGAGTTAGAATCACTGTTCAGTTTGTTCCATGGTATCCTCAACATATTCCTGAAGAACTACATTTCTGTTGCTTCAAGTCTCTTCTTCATCTTTGACAAGACTGTCAAGCATTCACTGATATATAGGAGGACAGATATCATGTAACAGTTCAGTGTGCTTTTCTTTGTTTCTAACAAAGTTTAGTTCAAATGTTGTATGAAACAATGTGAAACCCCACTGGTCCTTCGCCTTAACATTAAAAATTTCCATGTCTGATCGATAGTCGATTACTTTGTTCCAAACCAGGCTTTGCCCATGTTGTGTTTGACTGAACACAAAGCTGGTTTGGGTTGAAAGTTGCTGAAAATCTGCTGCATCGATGATCCAGACAGAGCTGGGAGCCACAATAAGAAAAGGAAATCTTTGTAAAATTAGCAATAAGGAGTTTATATACATATGTTCTGTTCAGTACACTATTTGGATAGAGTTTATTAATCTTGCATGAAGACAACTATAAGTTCAACCCACATCTACAGGATATAACACTTTAACTAAGTTAGTTGGTCTGGTACCAGGCTAAAATTAGACGTTCTTCTCAGGTGGGCAGTCATGTGACAACATGTCTCTTGTGTTAACTTGCTCCATACCGGTCCAAGTCTATGGAACACAAATGTACTGTCTGAAAACCCATATACTCTCACTTATATTGAGTCTTGCATCTAGCAGGAGCGGTTGTGATGCTCTTTGGGTACACTCAGCATTTTCAAATGACCAATAAGGATCCTCCTTTTGGCTACCTGATCAATCTCGTCTTCTTTTCTATGCTAGTGCCTCTTACTGTTGCTCGAGAGGGTATGAAACGTTTCTCCATTTTTCCTGAAATCCACTAGGTCCTTTTTCTCATTGCTCACCTGATCAACTTCATATCTTTCACTCCTGTGTAAGTGCCTCCCACCACCACTATCCAAGAGGCCTGTTTCTGCTCAGCAGTCAAATTTTAATTATCATTCCAAAATTCCTTTCACCTCAATTCGTTTAGTGTGTGATCATTTCGCATCTGTTTTATCATTTCAGTCATTGTAAGAGATTATCTAGCTTCAGTTGAAAAGAAAACCATGTTTCTCTTTTAATTATCAGTGTTGCAAAATTCCACAAGGAAGAAAGGAAACTTTATTCCTGGGAATTTTTGTCTCTTCTTCTCTCCAGGGAAGTGGTTGTCCCTAGGGGTCATAAAATCTCCCATGCCCTGTAAAAACCCTGTTTCAAATCAAACCCTTAAACTGCTGTTGGTTTTATCAATGGTCATTAAATTTTTCCAATAGCCAAGAAACTTGCTTTTCACAAAAATGGCTTTACTGATTTTTGCAATAAGAATCTTTTGTCTGACTTGATAACCAGCATTCAAGAGTCATAAAAAACTTTGTCTATTTTTCCTGGATGGTCTCAACATATTCTTTGCCCAGCTTCTAGTGAGTGAAGAAGAAAGAAAAAATATTCAATTCTCATTTCTCCTCCTCTTCCATATTTCTTAGCACCAGAAATAGTGTTACAATAGGAATACAGCAATCAATTTAAGATACTTGTGTTGTAAATCAACCCCTTCCCAAAAAGTGAAAAGCTAGAAACACTGATCATAACAATTCATACAACAATGACATATTGACAAAATTTTTTCCAATAAGGGAAATAATATATGAAAAGTTGATAGAAGGAAAGTGTTGTGATGTGTAAATCTCATAGGAACCTTTCCCTGGTGCCTGAGCTTCACTCTATTTATGCATGTATCCCATTTGGATGTCACACTACACCTCCCTGAACCTTAGAGGTTTGATGCCCTTAGTTGCTTTATTGCTTCTTTGGAATATTCTGAATGGTCTGCATTACTGTTTTTCTTGTATCCTCTTTAATGAAGATCTTGGTCAAGATTCATCTTCCTCTTCTTGGTTTGTTTACTCATTTCCTCCATGTTCTGTTCTGTTTTGGTTTCCCCATCCCCTGTCTCTTTTTGTTTCTTGTCCCACATTTCTACAATTTCTGACTCAAATCAGGTTCAAGTTGATCAGCCTGAACTGATTGGTTGCCCTTTTTTTGGCTGATTGGTTGCCCTTTTTTTTTCTAGTACATTCAGGGCATCTTCTTGTGTTCTTCAATATCTTTAGAATATCCCGGCCACCAAGCTTGCAATCTCAACCTTCTTAGCATTGCTGTGATGCTGCAATGTATATTGTCATGCACACTTTTAATTATTTTTTTCCCTAAAATTTGGGAGGCACTATTGTCTCTACATTGCATATAATGCCTTTCTCTACAGTTAACTTCTGTCTTGCTTCCTTGAAAGGTTTTTTCATAATAGTGCAGTTACTACACACTTTCTTTCTTATGCGCTTTAGCATTTTGCTTAGTATCAGGTCTTGTTGGGTTTCTATGCTGAGTGTTTTGTAGGATAATAAGTCCATTTTCACCCATTGTATAAGTATCATTTGAATTTTCACGTTTCTCTCCATTGTCATTCTGAAATCATATTCTTGACAATGCACCCTGTTACGAGGGTGCATTTCTATATAAAAAACATTAATAAAATCAACAAAATGGTTAAAATTTATAGTAAGAGATTCTACTGAGTCCTACTTATTAATACAAAAAAGTTTTCATTCATGAAGCAGTTGTAAAATAGAGAAATTAGAAAGAGAACGTTTGAAAGATTTTAGATCATTCCAGTATATTAAAAAAAATCTAGGTTATTCGAGAAACATCGAAAAATATGCAAATTAGGTGCTAGCCCCTATAAAAATAGATTTTTGGAAGAGAGTTGTCAGTTGTAAAAAGGAGTTTCTGGTATTATCTACTCTGGTTTTTGATTCGTGGATGATTACATTCAGCCGAAAGAATCTCTATGAAAAGTTACCGACCAACAAAAACCCTAAAGAGGACCTCCTGAAACTAAATTGGTAGAGTTTTTGAATATTTTCATTGATCAAATTAAAAATTATTCTATATATACATATATTTGTGGATTTCCAGTAATAGCACATACATTACTTTGCTAGCCCTAACGTGTTAAAAATACTTGACACTCACCTTTCCTTCTCCCTTATAAAACTTTACCAGTAGACCTAAACCTTTAGATTTTCTGTTTTGATTGCCACAGTTGTATCTTTGTACATATTTTAATTTTGTGGTTTTTAGAATATTAAATATTTGTTTGTGATTTAGCTCTGTGTTTTGGTAAATCATTTTCTTTTCGTAACAACCTCTAACATGTAACAACCCACATGAGGAATGGTGCTTCCTTTAACATATATATCAAAATCAAACATGATGATTTTAATAGCCCACCTTAAAATTTGTGATGATATTACTCTTGGTAACTTCTTTTATGAATTAAATAAGATTTCTAAGGGTCTGTGGTCTGATTTTAATAGGAAATTTTACCCAACAAGAAATTCTGTGATCTCGTCATAATCCAGACTATGACCAATGCTTCCTTTTCTATATAAGAATAATTACATTCTGCTGATGACAATCTTCTGGAAAGATACATAATTGGGTGACTCTCTTATGATACAATATCTGCTATGGCATGTTTGCTTGCATTAGTTGTCAAAGTAACTTCTTTTCTTGGGTCAAAGATTTTAATTACCAGCTTACTTGTCAAAGCCTTTGTTAATGCTTTGAAAACATTACTTTGCTTCTGTATCCATGTGAATTCTACATTTTTTTTATTTTACACATTTTCATATATGCTTCAACGAGTTTGCTATTTAAGAAGACATTTGCTGTAGAAATTAATTAATTCTAAGGAAGATTCCAATTCTTTCTTGTTTGTGGGCTTTGCTACTTTCACAACTTTGTTAACCACTTGTAAGGGGATATTACTTCTCTAGATATTTGATATCCTAGATAGGATATTTTTTCACAGCCTAGCTTGCATTTGTCTCTGTTTATCGTCATGCCTGCCTGATTTCATCTTCATAGGACTTGTTCCATTTTATGCTTTAATTCATTCTTGATGCAAACTCCCACATATATATCATCTTGATATATTATGTTCTCCACTTTTCCTAATAATATCTGCTCGATAACTCTCTGAAAAATATGACTTGCTGTTTTAATTCTAAAAACGGTACACAAGTCCATCTTCATAATCCCAACAGTGTATTTATTGTACTAACTTACTTAAATTTGTCATCTATTTCAATTTGGCTGTATGCTGATTTTAAGTCAATCTTTGCAAAATGCTTCATGTTTGATAGTTCATGACTTGCGGTTTTGATAAGTGGTGTTATATACCCTTTGTGTATATATAAACTGCCAACCAAAATGACTATCTTCATTGATACACCCAAACACAGATATATAAAAACATACAATTATATATTTATTCTTCTTCTTCAGTGATGTGGTGTTGAGTGTCGAAGATAGGCATGCACATATGAGGGCTTTGATCACTGGGTTCATCATCTTTTTTGTTTTCTCTGCCTTCTTGGCTGTCTCCCCCAATCTGATCTGCCTCTCTTTCATCTCTCTCTCTCTCTCTTAGGCTGAATTCCTTGATTGTATCATCTTTTACCACACATATTTTCAAATTATTATTATTGGCTTTCCAATGGTTTATATTCTCTGGCTATGGCTATTTAACAAAACAAAACACAATTTCACCTGTCATGTGATGTCCTCATTCCCAACATTTCAAAACAATATTTTTCTTTTTTTATTATGCCATCTTTGCATTTTGCCATAAAAAATATTTGTTCTATGCAAATACACTGCTGGACAAAATTAAACACCAGGTCTGAGAATATATAACATTCCTTCCATATCATTTTTCAAAATCCCTACCTATGAACATTTTAAGTGCATCTCCACCTCAACAACTTCTCTACCACACAACCATGGCAATTGTAGAAAACATTTACATAATATAACGTAAAAAAATCTGTGATACAGAACAACACATGCAAAAGTAATACAAAAAATATCAATATTAACAGTGACACTTTTTCTCTTCACATTGTATGCATATATCTTCCCTTTTCCTTTTTAACTTCTAGTGATTATGCCACCTGCCTACACATAGTGAGATGTGTTGGGCACCCCAACATGGTGTAATGGTTAGTGCTAGATCAATTATGACTAAGCAGCAAACCCAACCCTTACTAGATTCCCCATAATCTTGGCCTTATGTCACATCTAATCCACACTTAGAAAATCACCATTCCAATATTCATGATTACATAACTGATAAACATAAAATAATTTATCTTTTCGATACTTTTGTCAATTTCCAAAGTTTTCTGCATGTCTCTAACTCATCATGTCCCTAACTGACTCATAGCACTTTTTTGCCATGGCAATATTCTTTCCTTTTTTAGTTAGACATTAACTGTTTTTTATTGTTTCCTTCTGTTTCTTTACTCTTTCCTTTTTTTCATTTATGTATTCATTCATTCATTCATTCAAGTGCTAATTACAACCCACATACTGATCAACTAAAGGACTGAATTTTTTTCAAATATCCTTCACCTCTTTTTTTTTCTAGTGAATTTGTTGTTGACTTTCTAGCATCAACACCTTTGAGATACCCTGAAGAAAATTCTTAAACCAAAAAAAATAACACACAATGTGAAAAAACACCTATGCTTTTCTGTTATTATTATCATTATTTTTATTTCTTTTTCTCTTTCCTTTTTTTAAAACCACAATGTCAGAGAAAGTCCTGTAATATCTGAAAAGTTTATTTTTTAAGAGCACATACAAAAAGTTCTATACTATTCAAAAGTTTGTTTCTTCTTTTTAAGTCGTATCACACTTATAGACATCCCAATGCATGACCACATGATCATAGGCAGTAACCGTGTCTCCAATTTACAAATTGACAACAGATGAATGACCTTCTCATACACCATGTGTACCTCTGCTCAAGTTAATGTCACACATGTAATTTCATTAATTTCAATCATACAATGGTTAAACACAGAAATATGCCATTATTTGCAGTGAATGTCATTCAAAATATTTGTGAAAACAGCAACAACAGCCAAAAGAGAAAATAAAAATAAAGAAAAACTATCTTTTTTTTACCAAAAAAAAACAAAAATCAAAACAGCAAGTCGCAGTGTACCAATTTCACAAGATGTTATATACCTTTCATGTATATATAAACTACAAAGTAAAATGGTTATTATCTTCATGGATACATATGGACACATATAAAAACATACGATTATATCTTTATTTTTCCTCTTTGGTAATTTTTGTGGAGTAGAGGGTGGTTGTAGGTATGCACGCACATATGAAGGCATTAATCATGGGATTCGCTTTCTTTTCTGTTCCCTCCACCTTCTCAGCTGGCTCCCCCAATCTGAACCACTTCTTTCACATCTCTCTCTCTCTCATATAGGCCAAATTTCTGAGTGTGTCATCTTTTACCATGCATATTGTTTATTATTACTGGCTTTCCAATGATTTATATTTATTGAACTTGGCTACAGCTATTTACCAAAACAAAACACAATTTCACCTGTCACCCAGCATCCTCATTCCTGACATTTGAAACTATTTTTCATTTTTTATTTTGCCAGCTTTGCATTTTTCTATCAAACAATATTTGTTCAATGTAAATACAATTCTGGGTGACATTACACACCAGGTCAGAAAAATATATAACTCTTGGTAGAGGAAATGAATCGAAACTTATCTAATAGTAAAACCCAATTTTGTAATTGTCACATATTCTAATGTCTTTGTCAACTTTTTTCATGACAATTATTCTTAACAATCCATGGTCTTTAGTACATGCTCCCACTGTTATGGGTATGATTTCAAAATGATTATTTGTTTTGAATGTTCCTTCAAATGTACCCAATGCTTTAATTGTGGTTCTATTGAATTGTTTTAATTGTAAGGTAGACATTTTTAGCCTAGACTTTCCTATGTCCTGCCAAAAATTTATTCTAATTACTGCCGGTATGAAAATTAGTTTTATTCTTTCCCTGGTTTTTGCCGATGTATCTACTGTGAATATTTCTAACTTTTCCTGTAGTATTTTGTGTCTTCAATATTTTCCAACTTTTCTTTTGTATTTACATACCTTCTGAAAGTTATCTTTTTTTGTGCAGACTAGGCATATTTTACCAAAAGGAGGGCATTTATTTTTTTCTTACATGCTGTTTGCCACAGTATTTACATTGGACTTCACAAAGAGGCTATATGTCTCTCTCATCCTGCTGTTCGTTGAACTACTTCATCAATTCTAGCTTCTGCACAAATTCTATATTCATTTCTAAGTTCAAATTAACACCATGTAGCCTTTCCAATATCTCATGCTTAAATGAAGAGTCATGTATGCCTTCTATCATGCATAACTAAATCAGCACACCATTTGCAGTCATTTCACCACTGCCAAGTTATTCGAATTTGCAGTGTTTGTTTTTTTTTCTTTTAATCAGTGTAAAAATTTTATGATAGACTCATTCAGTGGTTGTCTCAAGAAACTTTATTCTTTCAGTGATGACTAACCTTTTAGGTCTAATATTTGTTTTTATTATTTCAACAATTTCTTCAAAGGCTAGATCTTCTAAGTTCTTTAGGTATGCCAATATCAAAAATTGCTTTACTGCTTCACACCTTGTTGCTGTGAGGAACATATCCTTAATCTCGTCTTGTTCTCCTTCGTTTCATCTGTCTCTCAGTTTTGTTTACCCTGGCCAGTGCTGCAAAGCATCTAATCCACGTCTTCACATGATTCAGATCATCGAGTGCAGTCAAAGATTCTATCACCATGACCATTGTTTTGATTTGTAAATCGCAGAGGAAGGTAAGTGATTTCTTCTTTACTTTGTGCTTGAGGTTCACGCTATTTATGCATGTATCTCATTTGCATACCACACTACAGGAAGAAAAAGGTAAAATCTCTTCTGATCTTAGAATAGAAGTAACTGCAGTATAGCTTGGAAACTCAGATCCAGAAAAAAAGTGAAATAAAAATATCTAAGTTGCATATTTTGGTCTCTCAATATATTGTTATGAAATGGGTAATTTGGGATAAATAAATCAAAAAAGAGAAAGAAATTTAATAAAAAAGAGAAGAGAGAAAGAGAAGAAGAAAGAAGAAAAATGTATAAATAAATAAATCACAAACTTCTGGTTTAGGATGTTTTGGGAGGAATCTAGACTTTCCTAGAAGATTCTGGACAGTTCTGGAGGCATCTCAAGCCAGAACCAGAAGTGTTCGTCTACTTAAAAGTCAGGATATAAAAGGAAGAGCTTTGGGAGAGAACATGTGAGGAGAGAAGGGACTGAAAGATTTGCATCTGGTGGCTTGACACATTTCTTGCTCTCACATTTTCCCTTTTCTCCTCTCACCCCCCCCCCCCCAATGAAAGAGCATATACACTGAGCTAAATGATCTGTTCTGGCCATCAAAAAACAAAGAAAAAGCAAACAATAATTATTGGCTCTTCCACTCTCTCTAACTCATATACTTCCTTTCTTCCTTAAGTTGTCTGGCAGTAGAAAGAGAAAAACAAAGAATCAACACATGAAAGTTTACTACAATTCAAGTTTGCACATAGAAAAAAATTCAAGAAACTGAACTCTTAACAAATATTGTTACGCAGCAAAGCCTTCTGAAGACTACATAACTTCATGAAAAAATTAATAAATAACCTCATTATTATTCTAAACATAGAGGCATGAACAGTCTGTTCATACTGTCAAAAAATAAAAAAACAGACGATAAACATTAGCTTTGCCACTCTCTCTCTCTCTCTTACATGTACTTCCTTCCTTCCTCAAAGCTGTCTGGCAGCAGAAAGAGGAAAGAGAGGAACAAAAAATAATAATCATATTAATATCATTATTATTACAAAAAGTGAGATTTATCTTTCAATTGTTGTTCTGAATTTCTGAATGTTCAAATGTGGGGAGTTTATGTTTGACATACAGTGACATCACTATAATATGATGTTTTTTTTTTTAATCATATCACCCCAAGCAAGGTGATAATGCCACTGATGCGCAGGGGGCTAAGTAGGAGTAAAAAGATTGGAAAAGAGAAAGCCAGAAGCCACATCCTAACCAGGAAACAAGGGATGAGTCTCTTCACCTGTTCAATAGACATGGATGGTGTGTGAACCGGGCGATAGTTTAGTCTATCTACTCCAATTGAAAAAAAAAAAAAAAAAAAAAAAAGAAAAATAAAGAAAAGTGAAAAGATTAGAAAAGGGAAAACCGGAAACCGCATCCTAAACAGGAAACAAGGGATGAGTCTCTCCACCTGTTCAATAGATGTGGGTGGAGTGTGAACCGGGTGTTAGTTTAGTCTATCTACTCCAATTGAAAAAAAAAATAAATGAATAAATAAAAAAGAAAAGAGTGAAAAGATTGGAAAAGAGAAAACCGGAAACCGCATACTCAACAGGAAACAAGGGATGAGCCTCTTCACCTGTTCAATAGACGTGGCTGGAGTGTGAACTGGGTGTTAGTTTAGTCTATCTACTCCAATTGAAAAAAAATAAATGAATAAATAAAAAAGAAAAGAGTGAAAAGATTGGAAAAGAGAAAACCGGAAACCGCATACTCAACAGGAAACAAGGGATGAGCCTCTTCACCTGTTCAATAGACGTGGCTGGAGTGTGAGCTGGGCGATAGTTTAGTCTATCTACTCCAATTGAAAAAAAAAAAATCAATAAATAAAAAAAGAAAAGAGTGAAAAGATTGGAAAAGAGAAAGCCGGAAACCGCATCCTAAATAGGAAACAAGGGATGAGCCTCTCCACCTGTTCAATAAATGTGTCTCTAAAAAAATTACATTAAGAAACTGCTTCCCTCAGACATGCTTGACAATATTTTTTAAAAATAAAAAGGACACAAAACAAAACATTATTGGTTTTCATTATCCTTGCATTTGATGACTCGGCCATTCCCTATTCATTCTTTCACTATAGCATGACATCGTGAAAATAACTCAAAGAGTGTTGTGGAGTAAATAAGGCATCACCAGAAACACAAATGAACCAGGCAAAGAGAGTTCAGTGTCAGAGTCCAAGAGAATTCTGATACAGTGTTTATTAGAGTACTATGGATTCAGTTGAGGCATAATATTATAAGAGTTAGTAGTGAGTTACAATAATGGCAACAAGAAATCAAAACTGATTTGTAATAGGAAAAAAATACCTATTTTGTTGCAGTACACATAATAAAATAGAACCAGGTCAAATGGTGCAATTTTTTTCTTTGCTGTATGTAAAAAATAACAAAGCACAGATATTCTCAAATATGGAAGAGTTATTAGCCAAATTGATAAAAATTACAGCAAAAAACAGCAGTTGTTGGAATTACATAAACAAAAAATTAATTGAAATAATTCAGAAGAAAACAGTAAATCCTTGAATTGTTTTCACTCTCAACATAGTGGCAAATATCATAGCTGAATTCATGTACAATTCAGCAGATGGAATTAGTTTTTCTGTTTATCTTAGAAGATAAAAACAAATTTACAAAGAAAAATACCACTGGGAATAAGAGAAAAAACAAGACTTTTATTGAGAAAGTTAGCACCAGCAGAACATGGAAAAACTGTTTCATATTGAGAAAATCAGGAGAAATTTGCTTTGAAGAAATGGTAAATATTCTAACTAAAATTTTTAGCAAGAGAAGTTCATTATTCAATATTTATTGGAAGTGTATGAATCTGACAAAAGTGAAGACAAAAGTTTTGTCACATATGCTGGAATCATTAACACAGAGTATGAGATTTAAATGAAACGAGCTGACTCTGGATATGTTTAAAGGATTAGTTTTGTCTAAGGGCTAATGCCAAAAAGAGATGCAGAAATATGTGCTAGAATCTTAACAAAACTGGAACAATCAAAACTAGCACTACAATGAATATTAGACAAATGTCAGAGAATCTTAATTCTGACACAAAATATCGAGGTAATTGAAGAAAAAGAATGTACATATATAGAAGCCAAAGAAAAATGTACTAGAAGAAAAATTAACCCATGTTTCAGATGTGGAAGTTTACATCTCAAAGATGGCAGTCTCTTTCTTCTTCTATGTACCCTGTCCCTTCAGGACATAGGCGATCATGGCTTTCCACGTTTCCCTATCCCTGGTGGCTCTGAGCACGCCTTCTCCTGTTACACCGTGCAATCCTCGTTCTGTCATCCACCTGATTAGGTCCTTCAAATATGTTATCCATTGCTTTCTCCTGTCTCTTTTTCCCCTCTATCTGGCCTGTTAGTATCAGGTTCTCCAGGCCCTCATTCCTCATTATGTGTCCCAGGAACTTCAGCTGTCTCTTCCTGATGCTCAGTATTAATTTCCTTTTTGTTTCCATCATTTCCAAGACCTCATCATTGCTCATATGCTTGATCCACAAGATTTACAGCATCCTTCTGTAGAACCACATTTCAGTTGCTTCAAGTTTTTCTTTCATCTTTGAAGCCATATTGAAGGACGGACATCATGTAGCAATCCAGTACTCTCTTCCTAGTTTCTAGCTAAATTGTCCTGTTTCTTAATACCTTACTCAACTTTTGAGAGTAATAAAGAATCTTTACTGGCAAACCGCTTGCATACAGACAGGTAATGAATTGAGTAGATATACAAAGATAGAAAGGGGTGTAAGACAAGGATGTGTCTTTTCACTGGATCTGTTCAACTTGTTAAGCAAGAATATTTTCAGGACCCTAGAAGTTATGCCTGGATTCGTAATCGGAGGCCACAATTTAAACAACCTAAGGTACGCAGATGATATAGTGCTGATAGCAGACACAAAAAGGAAACTACAAGACCTCTTACAGAAGGTAGCAGAAGAAAGTAACAAGAAAGGACTAAAAATAAACTGCACGGAAACTGAATGTATGGTCATCAGTAAAAAGAGCAGCCCAAAATGCCAAATACAGGTCAGGGATACCAGAATCAAGCAGGTACAAAAATTTAAATACCTGGGAAGCATTATAACAGAAAACACAAAGTGCGACACAGAGATCCAAAGGCGAATTGGCATGGTGAAGGAAGCATTCCATAAGTTAAGTAAGGTATTAAGAAAGGCAGTCTCTTTAAGAAATGAAAATGCTACAAGTGTGCAAAAGTAGGACATAAAAAGTCACACTGTAAAACTAAAGCAATTAAAGTTCTCATAGAAAACATTTTGTACACAGTGTTGAGACAGAAAAAATAATTACAGAAAACCAAAAAAAGTTTGTGCATGTGAAAATTAATCATGTGGTTGTAAAAATGCAACTAGACACTGGTAGTGATATCACAATGATCAACAAAGCCACATGTAAAGCAAATGGAAAACTATATTAAAATGAACTTCAAGGGAAATTATTTGTTATTGGTAAAAGGACTTGCAATGTTTTATTTTGTAACAAGTGCGTAAAAGCTAAGAGTTATACGTTAAAAAATACTAAAATTTTATTTAGAACAGACTGGATTATTTGAGTTATGGGATTTACCTAGAAATATTCATTGCAAAAATTGTAAGTGGCCACCAGTTTAAAAAAAACAACTTGAAAATTTAAAGGAAGAACTGAAAAAAATGTTTTTGGACTATTCTGTTGGATGAGTTGGCTCAGTGTTCCAAATCCAAAGCAAATATTCAAGTGAAAAAAGTAGTTTATGGCAATATTTAAACTGAAACATAGCATATCGTTCCCAACTTTGCATGAAGTCAATGAAGAATTAGCCAGGCCATGAAAAAATGAGTCTAACAGAAAAAAAATGACCCTTCAAATGGGCAAAAATTTATTTTTTGACTGGGTTAAACAAATGTTTAAAGTCATATAACTACTCATTACCAACTCCAAAGGAAAATTTTTACAAAATTAAACACCAGACAAATTTTGTCGAAGCTGGATCTTTTGAGGCATATTTGCAAATACAACTTGAAGAGGAATGTTCAGAGTTAATAATGATAAAAGGACACAAGGGATTGTACAAGTTCAACCGATTTGATTTTGGAATAAAAGTGGCTCCTGCCATATTTCAACAATCTATGGACACTATGCTTGCAGATTGTGATTTCATAGTTGCTTACCTGGATGACATATCAATTAAAAGTGTATTAAAGGAACAACATATTGAGCATGTAAAAAGAATTAAAAAAAAAAAAAGACAAGAGTATGGCTTCAAACTCAGGGAGGCCAAGTATAAATTGATTTTGCCTATAATCAAATCCCAGATCCGTTGAAGGCAAGTGCAATTAAGAATATCCCTTCTTCAGCAAACATTACAAGGCTACATGCATTTCTAGGACTAGAAAATTATTATCAAATCTTCATATCTAATATGTAGTATTTGAGAGTTCCCAGTACACTGACTGGCATTTCACAGGCAGAATTGCTATTTGCAAGTAAAATTAAATCAGCATTTGACAATTTGTTACCAGGTCAAAACAGAATAAGAATGAATAACAAACAAAAAAATGTACAACATTTTTCAGAATGGGCAAAAAATTGTTTTTCAGGATATATAAAAATGAAAAAAAATATGAAGATGGCATAAGGTCATAATATAACAATATTTTGGAGCAGATCGGAAATAATTAATTTTATTAATTAATTATTAACTATAACCAGAAAATTTTCTAATTGCTATTATGGATCATAAGAGAACATACTAAGAGAAATTTTCTTTATCCTCCGAATATGAGCAAAGGAAAATGGAGGTGATTAATTTTATTAACTAATTATTAAATATAACTGGAAAATCTTCTAATAATAATTACTATTATAAGTCAGGAGAATGCACTAAAAGACATTATCTTTATTCTCAGAATAGGAGTGGAGGAAAAGAAAAACAAAAATGAAAGATCAGATGGTATTTCTCAGTTGTTATTTTAAACCAGGGAAAGAAGAAAAATAAGAAAAGAGAAATGGATTTGTTTAATGTCATAATTTTTTTTGCCGGCAAAAGATTAAAAAAAAAGAAGACCAGAGAAAGAAGAAAAAAAAAGAAAGAAAAGACTTAAATTTGTTTCACTGCCACAAAACAATAGATTTCGATTTCTTCCGCCCACCCAGAAAACTGGCAATTGTCATTCTAATCATGCGGGGGGGGGGGGGGGGGGGGGATAAATTTAATTGTTATTTTTTTCTGGTTAATGGAAAAAGAGATTTCAATTTGTGTCTGATTGTCTCTTGCTAGCATGAATTGTGAAAAGAATTGAGATAAATGTTTTGATTCTGAGTCAAGGTAATTTAAAGAAAAGGTATTTCCACAAGGTACAACAGGTACAACAGATAACAAAGGCATTCTTGTCACTTGAAAATATGGGTAACTCAAAGAATGAATATTAAAAATACAGGTGTGGAGAAATTGTTATCTGGGTAACAATGTCAATGGACCCTTGTTAACTTGTTTTGGGCAAAGTCAGTTCAAAAAGGTTAATACCTATTGTTTTAAGAAAAAAAAAATCCCCAAAATTGTTTCGTGAGAAAGACAAATTTTGAGAGAGAAAAGGGGTATGGGAAGATGATGTCATAAGATCGAGAGAAATCCCACTGGTCCTGTAAACAAGCCCCAAAAGGGGGAAATGACTAACAATTCACGTCATGGAAAGAAGACTAATCCCATTGGGTAAACCACAGGCAACAATGAGTAGCAGCTAACTCCGGCATCTTATTGGTCGCTGAGATGGGGGGTTAGAAACCCAGCGTTCGACGGCCCCACACCATGGCATGGGCATAAATACAGGGATTCTAGCGACCAAAATGAGTTGATTCGGAGAAAGTCCCAAAGATGTAACGACGAAGATAGGCGCCATGTTGTTGGGCGCCAACTGCAGAGATCGACAGAAGAGGCCTGATGTCGGCTAACCAGAGTTAAAGACAGAAGAGAATTTGAAGACAAAGTTTTTGAGTTGAAGTTCGAGTCGGAGCACAGTCCAATCGGAGTGAGATTGCAGAGATCGACAAATGAATGCAGTTTTCAGTTGCAGTTACAATACTTGCAGCTTAAATGGCAGAGAGTTCAATTTCCCGGTCCAGAGATGTAATGACCAAAGACAGTTCTCAGTTGAAGAAGTAAAGAGACAGAGAGATGATTGCCGTGTCGTTGGGTGCCAACTGTAGAAAAGCCTGTCGCCAATCAACCAACCAGAGTTAAGAGGCAGTCAAGAAAAGAATTTGCAGACAAGTCTGAAATTGCTAACTGAAAGAGAGTAACCCAGCACTTTGGCAATTTCTGTAACATTCTGGAAAACAAGCAACAAGTTGACTAGACTTATAACGAACTTAGATTTCTGTTTGGAGCAGTGAGCTGCGGCCAGCCAGATTACTTGTTATTACTTGGGAGAATAATTTGATTTACCTAAGAAACGTCCGTTCCGCTACCAGTTGATAGAAACAGGGATTGGGAATTCAAGAGACTATTGTGTATAATCTGTATATAAAGACATTGTTTCACAACACCTCAGACACCGGTCTACTTATTTTTCTTGGTGCTATATTTCTTTCTTTTATTATTTAATTGTGTGCACGCTTCCCGGTTTGGTTTAGCTCGGCAGAGAGACAGCTAGTGGAAAACTCACGTGACTACCTTGTGATTAATCAACATAACGTGGGACAAGGGAGAACACCGTGACAGAGTCAATCTACGACCAGCTGATTGGATCGAAACCAACAGCAACCAAAGGCCGGAAGGTGCCACAATAAAATAGAAAAATGATTTATATGGTCAAAGGAAAAAAATGGGAACACAAAAGGCATTGGAATCAGTTAAAGAAAAGATTTATTGAAGAAAAACCAGCAAGAAAGTAAGAACCTATGCAAGATCTGTATGATATCTTTGATGTACCAACACCCCAAGAATACATTGAATGGGCAAGTATGAGTACCAGGATAAAGAAAATGTACAGAAAAACTAGTGCTTGGCCCCAAACAAAAGAAATACAAATTTCAATATGTGGCAAATTCACCACAGAAAGGAAGAGCTGAATATTAAGAAGTAAAACAAAATATTTAAGAAAATAAAACATCTCAAAAGGGGGTATGTTGTGAAGTAAATAAGACACTTTGGTAATGTAATAAACTAGGCAACACATCTTAAATAAAGAGCTCAACAAAGAGTTCAGCACCAGAATCCATGAGACTTCTGATAGTGTTCATTAGACTACTGTTGAAGTCAGTCAAGACAATATTATAACAGTTAGACAGATATTGTGTGATAGGAAATTGAGAAAAAGAGGACAAGGGAAATTTAATAATTTATTTTTTTTTACAGCTTACCAACCTTTAGAAGGTTATATAACATTCTAGAATAAGCTAGCAAATCGTTTTGGACTTTAAGAAGTTTTTGGAGATAGTAATTATTTCACTGAAACCGGTTCAACTATTTAATCCATACCAAGAGGGAGAAGAGTTGAATTCATACTTTTCTTAGTGTAACACTATTTCTGGTGACAAGAAATGGAGAAGAGATAATAAGTGAATTTTTTTTTCTTTCATCTTCAACTGCTATAAGCTAGGTAAAGTATATTCTAAGAAACCACCCAAGTTTTTCATGACTCTTGAGTGCTGGCCACCAATCTGGATAAAAGATTCTTGTCACAAAGTTCTCAAAGCCATTATCACAGAAAGTGAGTTTCTCAGTTACTGAGAAATTTAACAACTAGTGATAAAACGACAGTGATCTAAGAGTTTGATTTGAAACAGACCTTCCCCAGGCATGAACGATTTTATGAACCTGAGCAACAGCCAATCCTTGGTCTGAAGGAGAGATGAAATTCCCAGAAATAAAGTTTTCTTTATTGAATTTTGTGATACTGATAATTAAAAGAAAAACATGTGGTCTTTTTTCCTACAATGATTGAAATGATAAAAAAACAGGTGAAACAACCACACACTAAAGATTCAATGGGAAATAAACTTTGAGTGTGATAATTTAAAATTGACCATTAGACTGGACCATGCCCCTCAAGCAATGGTAAGAAGCATTCACACAGGAGAGAAGGAGACTAGGTTGATCAGATGACCAATGAGAAAAAAAAGCCCTAGTGGATTTAAGACAAAAATTGGAAAATGTTTTACACCTATCGAGCAGTAGTGATGCACTCACACAGGATAGAAAAAGCCAAGGTTGATCAGGTGACCTAAAGAAGGATCCCTTATTGATCATATGAAAATGCTAAGTATAACCGAAGTGCATCACAACCACCCCCAATGGATGCAAAGTTCAATATATGCAAGAGTTGATGGGTTTTCAAACAGTTGAGTACAGTTTAGTTGAGTAGAGTTGGTTTGTTTGTTAGTTCGAGAGGTTAACAAGGTAAAACAAGAGACATGTCACGTGACTGCCTGCCTTAGAAGAACCTCCAACTTTAGCCTGGTGCCAGACTAACCAACTTAGATAACGTGTTACATCCTAGAGAAGCCATTGCATGCAAGAGTGATAAACTCTAGCCAAATACTGTATCAGACAAAACATATGTATATAAAGACCTGATTGTTAATTTTACAAAGATTTCTTTTTCATATTGTGGCTCCCAGCTCTGTCTGAATCATTGATGCAGTGAATTTTGGCAACTTTCAACCCAAACCGGCTTTATGATCAATCACTCACAATGTGGGCAGAGCCCAGTTTGATCGGAGTGATCGACTATCAATCAGCCACGGAAATTTTTGGCATCAGCTCAAAAAACCAGTAGAGGAGTGGGGGTTCACACCAGGGTATCTGTGCATAACTGAATCTAACAAACCTGACTGGAATTTTAACTCAGCTCTCTGATTTCCAATTCTGAGTCATTATCCCTTACACCACCCACATATCCCAGCTAACAGCACCTGGTATTTCCATGTGGTCATCCATCTAGGTACTGACCAGGCTTGACCTTCCTTAACTTTGACAATCGAACAATAACCGGTCATAAGCCGTGAGGAAAAAGAACAAAAAAGAAAGAAAAAAATAATTTAAAAAGCAGATGGTTCAGGAGAAAAAGTAATAAGTAAAATGGCAGATAGATAAAAGGAGATAAAGGTTTAATTCCTGAGATGTGTATGCTGACTTATTACTTACCATTATTAATGAAATTATGTACACCTTTATTAAGACACTATGAGGTGCGATGGATAAATTGTTGTCTAAATTAAACAAAAAAATTTAAAATAACACTGATATCTCATTTTAAAAGATCAGTCAGTTAAGTGCCATACGTGAAACACGCTTGGGCGATCATGTCTCGAAAGAAACATGACTGACTGGGCAGAAGATTATCCCACAGTAGGTTGCCATTTCTTTCTGCGGTAGACTGGTTGCCAGCCAAGGCTATAGAACCCAATCTGTCCTGTTATTTAACCCATAACTGGAAGGAATAGACAGATTATTGCCTTTCTCAAGGGTATTTGCGCATAAGTGAATGCAAGGAATTCAACTGGAATTTGAACTCGGCTCCCCGATTTCTCATTCCGAGCCGATATCCATTGCTCCACAAGATACATTTGCCAAAATTACACAAAAATAGTTTGAAATACCAAAGAGTAAATTCATTCAATAAAATCTCCATTAGTTTCAACCATGGCCTCCAAACAACTTCAGAATCTTTTGCAACTCCTCTGGATGGTCTCTTTGTTTAAATTTGTAAATGCTACCAAAGTCCCTGCCTTCAGTTCATCTTTGGTTTTACAAGGAGTTTTGTTGGTCTCTGCTCCCCATATATAATAATCAAGGAGGTTACAGTCTGAGGAGTTAGGTGACGAGATGTAAGGTGTGATATGGTCGCAGAAATTGTCTCACAGTCATGACTGGGTTCTCCTGCTTGTGTGGCATGATGCAGAGTCCTGTTGCCATACACAGGGTTTTCTAGCAGCCACCCTCTTGACCCAGGGCAGTACTACCTCCTCAATACATTTGATGTAGGCTTTTGTGTTGAGCCTGAAACATAAAGCTGCCATCACTAGTGATCAATTCAAGCACCATGATGTTGACTTGAATTGTGCCATGTTGCTCTTTTTCGCTATATTGTGCCTAACTGACCCTACTATACAGTGCAGTTGACAAAATCAAAAATAAGCGGCACACATGTATGAAATTAAAAATATAAAATGGTGACAATTTTGTCATTATATCTTTCTTAGGCAGTGGCTGACTGGCCAGTTTATCAGTTTAACTGATGGCAAGTGAGCCTCTTCATATCAAATAAAAATGCAATAAACAGAAAATTGTTTTAGCAATACAAAAGAATAAGAACATTATAAAGTCATTTGCACACTGGCAGTTGCTAAAGTTCAATGTGAGACAATATTTTCAAAGTTAAAGATCATAAAAACAAGATTAAGAAATTTGCTTCCTGACAAGAGAATTTGGAATCATGCATGTTGCTATCCATTGAAAAGTAACTGTTAGATTAATTGGATGCAGAAACAATTATTGGCAGATTCAAACAATTTTCTCTTGAACACAAATGGTTGCTCTTAATATAGTGGAAAGCATGCAAAATTCTCTTGTACTTTTTAACTATCTTTTAATGTGCAAATTGTGCAGTAAACTATTTAAAAACATCAAACAATTACTTAAAATTAAAAATTCAAATATAACATTCTGTTTTTACATTTGATATATACTCTCAGTAATATCTACAATATATGTACACTTTAATTACTAAGAAATGGACGTTTATTTTCCACAAAATTTTAATTGTACACTTTTCCCATATGTAATTTTTAAAAAATATATTTATTTGTGATGAAAATTAAGTGATAGCATTGCAGTTATAAGTGGGCACACTTTGTCTCCTGGAAACCAATATTTTTATAATCAGTCTACCACTGTTCTTAGAGAGATGTACATCATTTTATTTTTTAAGTTCCTGCAATTTGAATATGCTCTCTTTCTCTCTGAAAAATTTCCAATAAAAGAGTAGTTAAGATATTAAAAACATCAAGAACAAAAAAGAAAATGTTATTGTATACATTGTCTTTAAGGATATGGAAGCAAATACAGCAAATAATAAAAAATAATTACTTACGCAATCCAACAGCTTTTAAAGATGATTTAATATCTTGTGGTCTTACACGCTCAATGATCTTAGGTGAGTACATTTGGACCAAAGATTCCAAATTAATGTCTTCATAAATAAGAATTCCAGAAACTAAATAAAGCGAAACAAATTTTGAGGTATTAGAACAAAATGTGGATACATATAAAATTGAGAGTATCATTAAGAAAATATATAAAACTCTGTGTGTGTGTATATATATATATATATATATATATATATATATATATACGTGTATATTATTTTCAAATAAAATTCCAAAAATTACATATGCTGTATGGCCATTTCAGCTAGGAAAAACTTCACTTCTTCAGCAGCAAAATTCCTTTATTATGCAAATACAGTACAAAATTCATTTACTGGAAATATACTTAAAAAGAAATTCATACCCAGAAGTTTACATGAATGAAGAAAAAAATAAGATAATATCAGAAAGAATGATGGGAGGAGTATTAATACAGAGAGTAGATTTTGTTAGAAGGTTGCCATCTAGACATTGATACAGAGAGTAGGGAAGAATAGGAAAAGAAAAGAGAGATGGTGAAAAGGATTCAAAACATGATCATTGAAAATGACTTTTAGATTACATCTATGTTAAGAAATCAAAAATTAAAAATTAAGCATGTTACAAAAAAGTAAGTAGAGGAAATGGAAAACAGAAAGAAGGTGAAAAAACCAATGGGGTAGACAGGGAAAGAGTTAAAGGAGAGATGATCGGATGGAGTGAGGGGAAAGAAGAAAAAAATCGCTAGACAGCTTTTGAAAGGAACACCAGCTAAATGAGAGCAGGAAGAAAAGGATAGATACATAAAATGGAAAAACAGAAAAAAAAAAGAGAAAGAAAAAGTGGAAAAGGAAATAGAGAAAAACTTAACATGATATAATATTTGGCTCTGCCGAAATCTTTTTGCGAAAATTTTTACGTTTAAAATAATATCGTCTTACTATGTAGGTATGAAATTACTTTAAATTCTACAACTGGAATAAAAGGGGAGGAGCAGAAAAGGAAATTTTTCAAAAATTCTTCTGGTTAAATTAATATTGTCTTATTATTGTAGGGTTAAAAATACTTTAAATTCTGCTACTTGAATAAAAGAGGGAGAACAAAAGAAGAAAATATTGTATTGGAGAGGGTATAAAAATAGTATTTCAATAAATAATATGTATACATACACACAGATATATGCACACACATACACACACAAAAAAAAAAAATTATAAAGAAAATATGGATACACAAAACAGAAAGGAAGTTACCTAATAGAGATAGATTGTTACAGGGAATTTTAAAGATAGAGATAGTGCAGATAATTGTAGTGCAGATATTAGATTCTCTTACGTTATCTCATTATATCAAGAAATTGATTATTGATACGAATGAAATACTAAAAGGATAGATGAAAAAAATGGTTTAAAATGGAAATTTTAGATAGGGGAAGTGTTTGGGGATTAGGAAAATAAACTTAAAAATTGTATTTACTTGCTATCTAAAATCAAGGGCCCGGAAAATGTAAGAGTTAAAAAGTTAGATCTTATATGGCCATTTCAATTAATACTCAAGTAATTAAGAAGAGGGAAGGAAAGCTTCTATCAGACATAGATTAATTTTGAATTTCTTTTAGGAGGGTTTTTATATTGTAATTTAAAATTTAAAAGTGTAAAAATTTAGATCTGCACTTTTTAAATAATTCTTATGTTTGTGTATGTGATTTCATAATTTTTTATAAAAAATGCCAAGGTTTTAGTTTTATACGATGTACCCATGAATGTATCTATCTGCAATCCACTTCCAGCCAATTGTTTAACATTTCTATTTCTTTTATGTTTCTATTGTTGACTCTCCAACACTTTTTTCCCTCCATGCATTTTCTCACATCTTCCTTTTTGTTAAGCCCAGACGTCATGTGAAGCTTATGTGCACCTATCTATATTTCATCTCCTACCTAAATTTGGGTCTATTTCTCCCTCAGCCGTTATTGGCTCTCTTCTCTTAGCTCTTTCTTTCTCTCTTGTTTTTCTCTCCCCTGTGTCCACTTTTTTATTTTCTGTGTCCCTTTTATTTTCTGTATCATGCTCTTTATTTCCTTTGTATCTCTCTTTCCTCTTTGTTTCCCCTCTTTTTCAATTTCCCTTTTTTGTTTTCCCATCTTTTCTATCCTCTTTACCTCGTGTATAAAAAATTTTCCAAAAATAAAGAGGAAGTGAAATTTTTGAATTTTCTTTTTCAAACATAACATTTATGACCATCATTATTAACTACCTGATGAGACATTGTTTTTTCAATGTCGAAACAAAATGTACACTTTTGTATTAAATTATAATTTGTACATGTTCTAAACTATAACTTATAATAAATATTCATAGCTGTATTTCTATATTGAGCACTGTTTTAAATTAATGTTTTGAACGTTGTTAATACTTTCTTCATTCACTTGAATATATAAGAAAAATTAAGGCAGACATGTTATTTCATAGTAAATCAAAAGTCTAGGCCGATTTCAGGTGAACCATCATCAGCTTCCGTCTTTATTGTACAAAGGATTTTACACAAATGAAATTCACAAAAACCTCCAAAAAGAAAAAAAAACAACAAATAAAAATAACGGTCGCTCACTAAAAAGAGAAAATTTAAGAAAAAATACATCATTATATCAGTTTGGTGAACACACACACATATTCAAACATAAGCATATATATACACAGTATATAATCAAAGAACATGTGTAAGGAGCGGATGTCAACAAAGGTTCAAAGATACATTCATCCTGTCAAACTGCTGACCCGTAAAGAAAGTGGGTTAGGTGAGAGAGAGAGAGAAAGAGAGTGAGAGAGAGAGCGATAAAAAGAAAGTATTATGTAATACGGTATTATAACTGTACCGTTGACTGAAAAATTTACCTACATTATGGTATTATTATTGTATTGTTAACTGAATAATTAGTAAAATTTTGATTATATAGTGGTGTGGTGGTAATTGTGATTAAAGCAGATTGATTAACTAGTATATTGTAATTGTTTAATTTTCTTGGGTTTTTTAAAATTCCAATTTCTTATCCTTTCACTTGTAATATATTAATTTATTTTTAAACTAAATTATGTTTAAACAACTAAATTTAAATAGAATAATTAGGCTTACTTTTAAATTAAATTTTTTTAAATTTTATATTGTACTATATAATTAGTATAATTTTGAATATATAGTGGTGTAATGATTTTCTGATCACAACAGATTAGCTATTCTCTCTTAAATATATTTTTAATTTTTTTTAGATGCCAATATCTTATCCTATATATAATATCTATTTATTTTTTATTTTTTCATTTTCTCCTGCCATCTTTTCTTTCTATTTTAAATTTATTCCTCTCTTCTTTCTTCTTCTTCCCTTTTTATTTACGCTTTAAGATACTTACCTTTTCTTTTTAACGCTCTTTCTCTCTCTCACCTAACCCACTTTCTTTATGTTTCAAATCTACGGGTCAGCAGTCTAACTGACAGGCTGAATGTATCTTTGAACCTTTGTTGATATCCGCTCCTTACATGTGTTCTTTGATTATATGTTGCGTATATATGTGCTTATGGATGAATATTTGTGTGTGTTTGCCGAACTGATGTAATGATGTATTTTTTCTTAAATTTTCTCTTTTAAGAGAGCGACCATAATTTTTATTTGTTTTTTTTTTTTTGAGGTCTTTGAATATTATTCGTGTAAAATCCTTTGTACAATGAAGACGGAAGCTGATTATGGTTTGCCTGAAATAGGCCTAGACTTTTGATTTACCATGAAATAACATGTCTGCCTTAATTTTTCTTCTATTTGCTCTATATGTATTTATATGCATATATATTTAGAGCTCTCTTAGAGAGTTATCCTACCACTGTATGTACAGGATACTCCTTTGGATTCTTCTATACCCACACCGTATACTGATATATAAGTAGAAATGTTGATATGGAAGACTATATAGAGAATATTCTGGCAGGTCTACAATTGTTGATGAAGGCCAAATTGAAATGCTGAATAAAAATAACCCAAGTCACAGGATACTGAAGAGATGCTCTACACATCTAATATTGAGCTTTTAAAGGAAACACTCAGTCATGAAAATTGCTATGATGTTTGAATGTATCATAATTTCATAAAAATAACTTTAATGGATTACATTTCCATCTGCAGTTCTCTGCTCAAACATAAAAACAAACCATTTTTTAAAAAAATGATCACAGGAAATAGAAGAGGGATTATTTACAACAATCTGGAATGAAAAAGGTCCTTGTGAAAACAAAATGAACCACCATTAACCAGTGTCAAAGTTGGTCTTTCTATTTTTTTTTTTTTTGTACTGTATAGTTCACCCAGTACAAAGACCAGGGGTGGGGACACTTGAGGTAGAGGGTTATGTTAAGAGGCAGTTTATATGAACAGGAAAAAAAGAAAACATTTGACTCTAGACTTGAACAGGTCAAGAAGAAACATCCCCTTGGGAGACTGTTCCATAGGGCTGTGATTCATAAGAAGAACCTGTTTGAGTGAAATTTACTTCTCACCAATAGAATATGGAGGGAGTGAGTGGTTTGCTACTATGTAAGTGGCATGGCAAGTCTTAGCCGTGAAGGTCACACTTGGTGGAACAAGGTGATGCAGTTCGTCCACGTACTCTACATGGTAGTAAAAATAGAGCAGTGAGAGACTCGCCATATCTTGCCTGTGACAGAGAGGTTGAAGTGTGGAAAATAATTAATCTCCAACAATGACACAGCCTGTCTTTTTATAGTGAAAATCCATTATATGTAATGGTATATCAGAGGATGTCATTGGCCCATTACATCAGGGACTCAGGTGGATCAGTTCATAAATGATGAAGTCTCTGCAATATCTGCCTTCCTCATCAGTTTTGTTAGAGTAAACTAACCACTCTTTATGGTGAAAGTTAGATGAAGGAAATTCAGTCAGGATATTGCCAATCCTCTCTGATATTCAATCAAATATTACCAACCCTTCATCCTGGGGACAATACAGAGAGACAAATGTGATACTACAGCTGAGTGCCACATGGAAACACATATACAGGACATTAAAATCCCCTTTTTTGTGTCCCTGTAACTAGAAAACTGAGCCTGTGGCAATTTAGGTGGTTGTGTTTTGTTATAATGAGTGAGTAGCCTAAGATTGTAATCTCCTGCAATGAAGTTGAGGCAATGATACCTGTTGCAGACAAAAACAGGAGGTCAGGTTGAGACTGAAGAAGATGAAGTTCTACTTCTGGAAAGTTGAAACATAGAACCTTTATATTTGTATAGGAAATGGTATACCTATGCCTGGGGTTTACATTTTTTGTGGTTGGGTTTGACAGTTTTGTTCATTTTCAATTTGATTGCTTTCATGTTTGTTTTTGGTTAGTTTAGTGGTTGACTAATAGGGAGTGAAAAAGACACCCTTTGGAGATGCATGCATAAAGAACCTGGGTTACTCACCCAGAGATACTGCCATAACAGTACCCATCATCATGGCATTGAGAGATCCTACTGGAGATTACTACTTGGTTCAAATACCATTCACAAAATGGCAGTGCAACAGACCCGATATTATACCCCTGCTAATAAGATAGCTTCCTTTGAAGTTACTTGAAAGTTCAGATCCCTGACTATTGGGCAGATAATGCCAAACCCAGAAAATGTTTACCATCAACACTCTTAATGAGAGGAAAAATAACCTTGAAATGATTCAGGCACAATACTGTGAGTGTATGTGTCTCATAAGCCTAGAGGTCAGGGCAACAAAACTTTTCCTTGAGTTTGAAATGTCACACCTGCCAGAGGCCAAGGGTCCCAAGGTAAGCTCGCTCATAAAGATGATGACTAAGAGACCCACTGGGAGAAGGAGGGGGTGAGAAAGGTTGCTCAAGGGTGCATGTGTATCCCCTACCACCAGTCTACATCCAAAGCTGACACTATATTTCTGACAGAATGGTACTGTATATTACAAGCTCTTTCCACAAAATTAGACATCAAATTTAGACAAGTATTGTATCAAACTGGACTAATTATAGTTAACAATTGATAAATTGGCCAATTGGATGGATGTTGTCTTCTATCAGGACAATGCCAGTCCTCAAGTTTCATTGCAGATCCAGCAGAAATTAGTCGGAGTTAGCTGGGATATCCTGCTCCACCGATCATTTTCACCTGACATTACATCTATGGATTACCACTTATTTTGATGCCTACAAAATTCTCCTAATTTTACAAACTTTTCTGGAAGCCTGTAAAAGCATCTACATCACCCAGAAAGATGCCAAGTTTTAGGAGGATGGAATCATGAAGCTGACGCAAAGATTCCAAAAGGTAGTGGAACAAAATGACACAGATATAGTTGAATATATTTATGTACAAATCTTTAAATATTGTCTTTGAAATTCACTTCAAAATGCTACAAACTTTGATTTAACCCAGTATATCTATTAATACCATTTAATATATTTATACATATCATTACTTGTATAAAATAATAAATGTTAATATATCTAAAATATTTAATCTCTTCTAAATAAACAATATGAATAATATTGTTCTGAGAATGTGAATAAAGGTTGAAATATTATCAGCAAAAATTTTTGTTTTTTGACACATTAACTGCTGCAGAAAATTCTATCATTTGCAGTTGAGATATAGAACAGTGATGAGGAAAATTCCCATCTTTTGTAGTGAATTGGTTAATCAAATACTAATTGACAATAATGTTCTTCAGATGTCTTCCAATCTTTCACAAAAGACATCCTGGTGTGAGGTTGTGTGTCAGTCTCTTGTATTGAATTAAGGTATAACAATATTTTGTAGCGGATCGGAAATAATTAATTTCATTAATTAATAACCATAACCAGAAAACCTTCTAATTACTATTATACATCATAAGAGAACACACTAAGAGAAATTTCCCTTATCCTCAGAATATGAGCAAAGGAAAACGGAGGTGATTAATTTTATTAACTAATTATTAACTGCAGCTGGAAAATCTTTATCTTAAAAAGAAAGCAGGGATGAAAAATAACACCTGGTATTTCTTTATTATTGTAAACCCCGAAAAGAAGAGAAAGAAAAGAGAAATGGATGTGTTTATAATGTCATAGAGTCGATTTCGGCCCACCCATAAAGACAAGTGTCATTCTTGGACCTAAAAGAAAGATAGATTCAATTGTTTTTTTTTTTTTGGCCGGCAAAAGAATAGAAAAAGAAAACCAGAGAAAGAAGAAAAAGAAAGAAAAGACTAAATTTGTTTCAAGCCATGAAATAATAGATATCGGTTTCGTCCACCCAAGAGAAGGCTAGCATGGTCATTCTAAACATAAAGGAAAGATAAATTTAATTGTTATTCTTTTTCTGGGTAAAGGAAAAGGAGATTTCATTAAGATAACACTGGTCCCAAATTGTGAAAAGAATTGATATAACAAATGTTTTGATTCCAAGTCCAAATAATTTAGAGAAAAGGTATTTTCACTGACATCAGATCATAAGGCATTCTTGTCACTTGAAAATATAGGTGACTCAGAGAATGGATATTAAAAACAGGTGTGGAGAAATGATTATTTGGATAACGATGTCAATGGACTCTTGTCAACTTGTTTTGGGCAAGCCAGTTCAAAAAGGTTAATACCTATTGTTTTAAGGAAAAAAAAAATCCCTGAAATTGTTTCGTGAGAAAGAAAAAATTTTGAGAGAGAAAATTCGGTTAAGTCCAGCTCAGAAAAGGGGTATGAGAAGATGATGTCATAAGATCGAGAGAAATTTCATTAATCCTGTAAACAAGCCCCGAAAGGGGGAGACGACTAACAATTGACGTCATGGAAAGAAGACTAATCCCATTGGTTAAACCACAGGCAACAATGAGTAGCAGCTAACCTCAGGATTTTATTGGTTGCTGAGACGGGGGATTAGACACCCAGCAACCGTCGGCCCCACACCATGGCATGTGCATAAATACAGGGTCCCGAGAGACCAAAATCACTTGGCATCGAGTTAGATTCGAGTTGGCTCCGAGAAAGTCCCAAAGATGTAACAACGAAGATAGGCCCCATGTTGTTGGGTGCCAACCGCAGAGCCTGCCGGCCAAACAGAAATAAAAACAGACGAGAGATTTTGCAGTCAAAGTTTTGAGTTGCAGAGAGTGACAGAGAAGTCAAAGTCGGAGTGGCAGAGATCGACAGAAGAGGCCTGATACCAACCAACCAGAGTCAATGTACGAAGTGATTTTACAGACAAAGTTTTTGAGATCGACAACTGAATGCAGTTTGCAGTTGCAAGTTGTTGCAGCTCGAGTGGTAGAGAGTTCGATTTCCCAGTCCAGAGACGTAATGACCAAAGACAGTTCCCAGTTGAAGAAGCAAAGAGACAGAGAGATGATTGCCATGCTGTTGGATGCTGACCGTAGAGAAGTCAGTCACCAATCAACCAACCAGAGTTAAGAGACAGACAAGAGAATTTGCAGAAAAGTCTGAAATTGCTAACTGAAAGACAGTAACCTGGCACTTCGGCAATTTCCGTAACATTCCAGAAAACAAGCAACAAGTTGACTAGACTTATATAACGAACTTAGACTTCTGTTCAAAGCAGTGAGCTGCGGCCAGCCAGATTCCTCGTTATTGTTTAGGAGAATAATTCGATTTACCTATGAAACGTCTGTTCTGCTACCAGTTGATAGAAGCAGGGATGGGAAATTATTCAAGAGACTATTATGTATAATCTATATATAAAGACATTATTTCACAACACTTCAGACGTTGGTCCACTTATTTCCTTTGATGTTACATTTCTTTCTTTTATTACTCAATTGTGTGCACACATCCCGGTTTGGTTTAGTTCAGCAGAGAGACAGTTAGTGGAGAACTCACGTGACTACCTTGTGATTAATCAACACAATGTGGGACAAGGGAGAAAACCATGACAGAGACAATCTAGGACCAGCTGACTGGATTGAAACCAACATCGACCAGCTGGGTAGTGGCATAAGGGAATTATGAATAGTAAGACTTGTGGTGCAATGGATATCAGCTAGGAATGAGAAATTAAAGATCCGCGTTCCAATCCTGGTTGAATTCATTGCATTCACTTATGTGCAAAATACCCTTCAGAAAAGTATTAACTCATCTCTTCTTTCTCCAGCTATGGGTTGAATAGCAGAACAGATTTGGTTCTATAGTCTTGGTTGGCAACCAGTCTACCGCAGAAAGAAATGGCAATCTACTGTGGGAAAATCTTCTGACTAGTCAGTCATGTATTAAAAGTGACATGATTGCCTAACGTGTATCACATTTGACACTTAAATGACTGACTGAAGACTTATGTAAAAATGTTGTATATTTTCTTATCCTATGACACAAATGTGAGCCACTTGTGGGTTTTTGTGAATAATAATGATCCAAATCAAAATCGATTAGTCAGAGTCTATACTAAAAGTGACTTGAAATAATAGTGAGTATATTTGGTAGACTTAAAGGAACCAGGGTTTTAAGGAGAGACACCCATTGTCTGTAAACATACAAAAATCATGCAAAACATAATCATACATAATCATGTAAAACGGTTACAACACTAAAAATAAGAGGGTACATTGTGGCATTTTTAAGTAAGCCTGTTTTTATATTCTTCAGAAAAAAAGACATTTTTATAAAAAAAAAAGAATGGTTGGTTTAATTACAAAAGAATAAGAAGCCTTTGCTAATAAAATCATTAACTGATTTCTGATAAGTTAAATGTTATTAAAACATCTCTTTGGAAAAAACAAACACTTGTTTTTAGCAGTTTTAGCATTTTACATCTTATATTCAAGTCATTCCACTTAATGAACTTGTACTCCATGGAAATATTTTCTATATCAATCACATTTTTCATAATTTGTTTTTCTTTTTTTACAGTCTAACACATTTTGTGTGATTGCTTATATGTCTACTAAGAGGATGTTCTGCTTTCTAAATATTACATAACTGATGGTTTTATGTGTAATTATTTTGACAAGAACAATATGTTACAATAAAATAGAATTTTCAGCTTGATTAGTGTTTACTAGGCTCACAGTCCTGAAAGAAGAGGATGGATACTTGAATAAAACAATTGACTAGATGGAATTGATAAACACACATACAATGCTTATAAGGGAAATGAATTAAAAAAAAACCCACTAATGATAATCATACTATTATCTGGTAAATTTATCTTTAATATACATTGAACCAACTTGTAATTAATGGTAGATATAGTAACACTTGTTCAATTATAGGGTTCCAACTATTAAATGAGGCATGATGTGTACTTGTCAAAATATTGTGTTGATCACTACTTTAGTCAATTAGGTTCATTTCATTTAGTCAACTGTTTTGTTAAAGTTGTTATCTTTCACCAGTACTATGAGCCTGGTAAACAATAGTCAAGCTGAATTTTCTACTTAAAGAATATAAAATTCTAGAAAAATGAAATGTATTCATTACAGACTAGTCTGAATCAGCACCCGAAAATCATATTGTCATTATTATGTAACACATAAATTGTCATTATATTTACTAAGATGTAAACATTTATTCCCTGTTCAGCCAATACATAAATAAACAATCAAGTAAAATGATCAAAATTACTTTATAATGCAAAGAATATTTTTTGATTTTCAAATACATTTACTCTGAAATTGTAATTGCATACCTTTTTTTTTATAGATAATCTTGCAAAGATAAAATTTTTTGACACGATGCAAGGAAGATACAAGAGTCTGCATCCAGGTTTTCAGAGATGATGGACGATAAGACATAAATTCGAGGACAGCAGCAGTTTCTCCTTCTTCCTCTAAAACGGATCTAATTTGTTGAAATTCTTCTTTAGTGAGGCTCCCATATCTGAACATTTCCATACTCAGTTTTTTGATGTCTACACCCTTTTCAACAGAATCTGAACTTAGCAAACCAAAGATTTCTTTGTAAGAGTCAAAGTTACTGGTTTCACAAACGCGACATACTTTGTATAAACTCTTGAAATCTGAAAAAAAAAAAAATTAAGATTAAATAAAATGAACAACAAAATTTCAAATTAGAAAAAAAAAATGTAGCAAGGATATAAAACATAAATGCAAATGTACTCATCATGAAAAACTCAAACAATTTAATAAATTACATTTATTGAATGCTAAAATCTTGTCCTTTTGCAACTGGTAATACTACCATTATTTAAATACAAGCATTTTTTAAGTAATCTTTTGTTCCCATCCTTAAGAGAAAATGGAATAGTACCAATCCATCTCATTCTCACATCTATGGGTTAAATACTGAAACTTGTATCTGAAAAAATTATTCTCAGAAAATTGTTAATGCAATATTCACTTGCATAAAAAAAAAATTCTCCCAAAATCCCCTACCCCCATGAAAAACAAAAAAAAAAAAAGGAAAAAAAACCCCAAAAAATGCATTCCTACAATCCAAAATGTTTCAGCTTCAAATAAGTAACAAGGGTTTTGATAAGCCATAAAGTAAATAACAAATCAATCAGTTGTTCCTATGATATAAAATTTTCCAATTATGTGTACAATAGTCATTAGCCCTTTGGCAACAAATACACACACACACACACACACATAGTGGTGTCACTTAACTTAGAAACGTGAACACAGTAATC
Organism: Ascarosepion bandense; assembly: GCA_037127315.1. Lineage (NCBI taxonomy): Eukaryota > Metazoa > Mollusca > Cephalopoda > Sepiida > Sepiidae > Ascarosepion > Ascarosepion bandense. Next base: position 298,670 of record JBBBDQ010030242.1, on the reverse strand, counting down.
TTAAAATGATAACTTTCTTTATATGTAAAACCAAACCACACTTTATACTTTTTGAAGCAATTTATGTCCTGAAGAGAATAATGACAATGATAATGATATGTCTTAAGTATGACATTAAACTGCTTCAGCTAACTAAGAGTCTTTAGCTTTGGATAGCAACTTGTCTAAGGGAAGGAAATCTCTAAAATAAAACCTCTACACTTACTCTGTGTAGAATAAGGGAGGCTGAACTTTCTAACTTTGGTAGGTAATCTTCCCAGAGATGGTATCTTGATAAAAGCACTGAGGTTCCAGTCTCAGAAATTGGTTGGTGTTAGTAAAGGCATACAGGTGTAAAACTAGCTCCAATATTTCAAGATGGTTCAATTATGTATAAATCATAACTGCGTTAACAGTCCTGGAGTCATTGATGAAGGTCTCATGAGACCATGTAAAACATGGACTCAGCTTACCAAAGATGATTTAAGGAAGTTGGGATTACAGCCAAGTCTTATCCAAAATTGGGCAGCCTGGAAAAAATCCATCAAGAAAACCCCGTCCAACCCGTACTAGCATGGAAACGGACGATGATGATGATGATGATGATGATGATGATGATGATGATAAATATAGTAAATAATTTAAATTGAAATAATACTTCATCACTTATTTTTAAAAAGATTACCCAAAATTAACAAAAACATCATCATATGATAAACCTGGAACTCCTGAGAACTACAGATCATTTTGGAGTCAATTATCTGTTTCTTCTGCCCTTAAGTTCCCCAAAGTAGTTGAGGGACCGATGATGATGATGACGAAGAGAAATAAGTTATTTATAATATACTAGAAAAGCCCACTGGAAATTTCATATTTTTTCTATTCTAATTTTCTGATGAATATTACAACTTACAACTTTAACAAAATATTGCAAGAACAATCATAATATGAATGCTGATTGTTATTTTAAGAATTGCATGCAAATAAAAATTTTAAAATAACTTTTTTTATTTCACTGAAACAGACATTAAACAATTCTATCTTCCCTTCTTTCTTTCTTTTATTCATTTGCTCACTAAAATCAAGTAGATGTTTTTTGTTTTTCTATGCAATCAAGTTGAAATAGTCGATTATTTATGGACTATGGCAGGAGATGATAAACAATTCTGTCTTCCCTTCTTTTCCCACAAAAAGACTAAAAAAATGTCTCTTTTATAAGGGTTGCCTTCACTTCTCAGTCTTCTGGCTGAAATCAAAATGTTGTATCTGTTCTTGTCAGCTTAATTTGATTCTCTCTCTCCACTTTGTAAGGATACAGAAGGCACCTATCTCCCTTTAATAGATATAAGATGTGTGGGTCACATGGCAGCTGCTTAATGATGCTAGTCATTTTTTAGATCATACAGTAACCAAACAAAGTTTAGAACCCCATCGTCTGGGCAGGGGCTAAATCTGCTGCCACAGCAGCTTACTAGCACATTCTGCTGTTTCCCTTTGAGAATATATGTTTTCCAGATGTAGAATGAAACTCCAGCTTGCAGTCCTCAATTTGGGAAAACACAAGACACACTGGTTTCCATACATGGACTATGTCCTTGGCTGGGACATAGATTAATCTGGCCCATTTGAATCTGGAATCCTAAAAATGGCTTCTCCAGTTTTGATTGTCTGAATAATTTTTATTTTGCAATTGTATATTGCATTAACAGTCTTTTTAAATAACAATGATTTTTCCAGATATAATTCCTACTATTTAACCCTTAGCTGGAAAAAGAAGATCGAATAATATTTTCCAAGGGTATTTATGTGTAAGTGAATGAAACGAACCTGACTGGAATTTAAACTTAGTTGACATATCTAAAATTAGTCATCTCAGCAAAATAAACAATATGAATAATATTGTGTTGAAAAATGTGAATAAAAGTTGAAATATTATCAGCAAAATTTATGCATAAATGTTGACTGTTTTTTTATCTGATGTGAGTCACCTGCAGGTTTTTCATAATAACAATGATCCAAATCTAAACCAATTAGTCAATCTATACTAAAGGTAATAGTAGTGAATTAGGATAATAGCTGGCATGATTGGTAGACCTCAACCCAATGAAAACTTTTGTCAAGGAGTTGAAACTTGCATACAATACAATAAATGTCAATGGCTTCTCTAACAGTATGAGAAAATGTTAGAAAAGGTCCTAGTGGAAATGAGAAAAGAGTTGCATTGATAACAGTGGTGTGCAGAGGTCTGATAATACCCGGGGCGAGGATTGTGACTGGTGCCCCCTACCCCCACCCCAAACAAAATCGCAATAGTAGACTTAATTTATTTTCTTTTAGACAGATCCATTGTTCACAAAAAAATCATCACAATCAGTTAGTGAGAATGTTTAAATAAGATACATTAACACACTATACAAATTGGACAAATTTTATTTATTCATTTCAAAGTTGAGTGGCAAAAAAAGTTTATGAAGTTCCTTTTTTGGAAAAATAATAACAAGCAATATGATTTTAATATCATTCAAATACAAAAATTTGTTTTAAAACTAAAATTAAAAACTATTTTATTTATTTTTAATATCTAATTTTAGATGTACTTGTTAAATAAAAACAAAAATAATATACTCCATAGGAAGTGCCACTCCACAGGGAGTGCTGCCTGAGGCCACCACTCCATCAACCCCAACCTTTACATGCCACTGATTGATACAAGCAACATCCAATAAACTTTGGTTGCATTAGTGCTTGATTTTTCATAAACCCTTTTCATTTTGTGTGTATATTTTATTTCAGAAAAATGGCAGATAATTAGTGTATGTTTGACATTCTTCTTTTATGTGTTGTACTCCTATGCAATGTGGGCGGCAATAATGACTTTTGACAACTTTCAACTCTTTTTAACTTTTAGCAATGTTTTCTTTATTAATATCTCTTCCTGTCCCTGTTGTGAGATCATTTATATACACATGTTTCGTAGCTTAATCGATGTTTGCCACCCTTGCCTTCATCATGTCCTGGGAATGTCAACATACTCCAAGCCTTCCTTCCTAATTACATTTCTCAGAAATTTTTCTTCAAAACATTATTTCTGTTACATTCCTGTGTCTAAATCATTCACATTAAATACATAACAATTAAAAGAGTAAAAAATATGGTTTAATATGTGACTGATTTAGAAAATATATAAATCAAATGACAGAATAATTTAAATTATTAGCCCAGTATAGCAAGCTTTTAAATCAAATCATATTACACAAAATATATGTGAAGAGTTATTTGCTCTTTTAAGCACATAACATTTACACATATATATAATATAATATATATAATGGATTTTTTAGGTGAAAATTATTTCTTATAACTACAAACATTTTATTAAGTGGATAATATATATAATGATGAGAAATAATGTTGGATTGAGAAATCTATTAAATACTTAAAACTTACTTTGTTTATATTAGCAGATATAAGTTTCAAAGGGTCTCAACAATAGATGTATATTTCTTTAAAGGGGTAATTTAACCTAGTTTGCTGTGAGGAATCTTGTGGCTAAGTGGTTAAAAGCACTCCTAGCTTAAAAGTTGTTTTCCCAAGTTAGAAGAAACATACGTTATATCTAATGTTTGTAGTAGACTAAAATATGATTGATTGAATAATTTTATTGTTTTGTCTTTAAAACACCACACATTTTTCTTGATGCAAATATTTAACTCAAATCACCAAGTAGTTGTGAAGTTTTGTTCTCAACTACATCCACATGGTATGTCATAAATATTCCATCAAAAATGTTCAAGGTGGATTTTCATCCTGCTAGCCAAAAGGAAACTGATGCCTGAGACAACACACCCCACCGAATGTGCAAGTGCACCAAAAGTAAGTTAAGTGTCATACGTGATACACGCTTTGGCGATCATGCTTTGAAAGAGACATGACTGACTGGATAGAATATTTTCCAACAGTAGGTTGCCATTACTTTCTGCAGTAGACTGGTTGTCAACCAAGCATATAGAATCCAATCTGTCCTGGTATTTGACCCATAGCTGGAGGGAAGAAGCAGATTAATACTTTTCCCAAAGAATTTGCATGTAAGTGAATGCAACAAATTCAACTGGAATTTGAACTTAGTTTTCTGCTTTATCCTTCTTAGCCAATATCTACAGCACCATAATGCACGCACCAACAACCAGGTCAAAAAGTTGTAACAACCCACTTTAGTGACACCAGATCTTCCTGTTCACTACTAGTAGGGAAGTACAGACTACTTTTCATATGCAGACACATATATACATTGCATGGATGCTTATAAATGCCAATACACACACACTTCACACATATACACATCACAGTTCGACACGATCATGCCAAAGTTTGCATATCAATGTTTTTGTATTCGGTAAACCATATTTTTGTTTTTGTTTCAAATTGTTGCACGTGTAAATGATATGAAATGATATGAACTCACAACTGGTGACTGCGATATCAAAACAAGCAATATATATTGAAACAGAACAATTTTGCATCCAAAATACGGTTGAAAATGACTACATTGACCTAAAAAAATCACAACTACTACTACATAGCATTACATAGCTTTGCATAGAAACCATTACCTTCCTTGTCATTGCTTGTTTTCCGGCACAGTCTACCCCTCTTTTCCCTTTACTCGCAATTTGTCATTACTTACTTCTCATGAACACAAACAGAAAAAACAGTATGTGCACTCTTACATCAAGAGATTAATAACTCTAAAGCACACATATCTTTCTTCTAAACGCAGTTAAACAGTGTCAAAATACAGTACATTTTAAGAGAGCTCTTACCAATCCATCTTGCAATAAAACATTTCAGACATATAATTAAGAGCAGAACATTCACAATCTATACAGATTACAAGCTATTGATATATACATTATCATTACATCCTGACAAGTACACACATAGACACTCATCACCTAAACTACATATCACATTTCTCCAATGAAATAAAGTACATTGAAGGTGATTGAAACATTGTAGCCGATGCACTTTCCAGGCCAAATACAAACTCCATCAGTTAGAACATTCTTAATCATGACTTACTCGCTCATGAGCAAGAATCAGACTCAACTCTGCAACAGACACTTCAAAACACTTCTACGCAACTCAAACTGGTATCAACCCCAATTTATCATAAACAGTTATATTGTGACACCTTAACACCCACCCCTAGGCTTTGTATCAAACCTTCACTGTGACATCGCTTATTTGATCGTTTTCACTCCATCTCTCATTCAAGCAAGAAAGACTCTTAGAAACTAATCAGTGAAAAATTTTTATGGCCTGAAATGAACAAAAACGTTAGACTTTGAACTGGCAACTGCATAAACTGCCAGCATTGCCAAGTCAACAAACAATAATTTTTCGTAAATTAGCTTGTGTTTTCTCTGACGTCACTCACAGAACACTAAATCCTTCTTTTTCAATCTGCCATTCTTGAGTTCCTGCACATGTCACTAACAAAGCTTTTTTTTATCTTTTTAACTAACCCAACATGAGGAGGGGAGATTCATGTCATTTTCAAGGCACAAAATACGACTACTACATGTCATATATTGAGGCAAAGAACTTATTTTCCTTTGTACCAAATGCAAGCCACTGTGACTTGCTTGCTTCTATATAATTGTTCACCACACTCCCCACTAATCTCTTGATCACAGAAAATACATTCAGGAGGACATCTCTTTTGCCAAGTATTCCTCTGAAGTAGAGCAATGTGAGCTTCATCCTCAGATGAAATGCCACTAGAAGTGCTAGCAGGAAATACTGCAGTATTATTTTGGACACCAATATTTGGGGAGTAGTCCTGTGAAGGTGTTTTGTCTTCAAAGGATTTATTATTGGAGGAGTAATCAGTGCAGTTGATCTCAAATTGATTAACTGTTCACTCACTTCAGAATTGCTGTCATGTGCAGATATAGAGACCAAATCCATGAAGGAACGTGGGTCCTTTATGTTATGTGGAACTCCATCAATGTGTACTAACTGTGGACTATTAACCTGAGTCATGTGACCTATTCTATACTTAGTCGGGTATCTCCTGTGAGAGCTTTTACCCAAACGTCTCCCATTTTTATGCTCCTCGAGTATCCTGAGGTTCAGTGGTGGGTGTGGCTTCAACACCCCATATCAGCTGGTGCGGTAGTAGGCGACTTGCTATCTTTACATTATACCAATAGACTGCCTCTGGGATACAGCACTGCTTTCTAGCTGCAATGGTTTTGATGCTTCTTTCCACTATGCCATTCCTAGCAAGTGCACAGGCACATTGGAAGCACAAACATACATCCCAATTACTCAAAAAGTTCTTGAAATGTTTGCAGGTAAATGCTGTATCACTAAGTCAATATCTCAAGCAGTGAATTCAATTCATAAAAAATTCACTCCAATGGGCACACTAGACTGACAGAATCTTGTTGATGTAGTGGTCACCATATCACAAACCAAGAGGGTCCACAACCAATGAGTGTCAGAAAATGTCTACTACCATAATGGGTGATGTCCATGGTCAACCTACTCAAGTTGACCCTCATGTTCAGTTTTCCTTTGTGCCAATGCACTGGTGCTGGGTCAATGGATTAGCAAGCCTCACATTCCTTAACATTTGATTTATAACTTCTGGCAATACTGAAGGGTCTACTAACCTGACAAAGTTATATATATGCATATATAAGTCTGTACACCCAGATTTAAAAAGTCTTTTTATATCTGGGTATACAGTTTGTTGGTGGATATTAGCTACTTTATTTGCCTCCAAATTGGTTTTTATATTGGTGCATACCGATTGGACTAACTTCATTCCCTCCTTGTGTAGTTTTAATCACTTCTCTGGCACCCTGGGAAGACAGTCTGCCAGATTCAGATCAGACTTGACCAGCATTATGTCCGCATTTCTCTAATAATCCTAATGGAAGGGACTCTTTACTAGACCTCTGCTTTACTTCCATTCCAGACTCCTGCACTACCAGGCAGCTCTGCCCTCTTGGAAACTCTGACCACGCCGTAGTTTCCGTCAACATCTCAATCCAATCTTACTCTACCCAAGAAACTCATACCAGCAGAATATCATACTGCTACCAGAGAGCAGACTGGGATTCGTTCCGAGACTTCCTCTGCGACATCCCCTGGAACAACGTCTTCAGTCTTCCTGTCAAAAAAAAAATCAAATTCATCCCCTTGGTTCTCGCCCGCTTGCTCGGCCGCCATTGCCCACCGGAACCATTTCTTCCAGCTCTATCGAAGCTACTCGTTGAACCAAAACAGGCGCCTTTTTGCCTTAGCTCGTAATAAGTGTAAAAAAGTACTGAACAAAGTTAAGAGGGCATTTGCTACCAGAATGAAGCAACGCATAGCATCCTCTAAGTTCGGCACCAAAGATTACTGGCGACTTTGCAAAAGCGTGCTCAACAAGAGCAAGACTTCAATACTCCCACTAATCAATGACTATGAAGTTCTCACCTCCCCAGCGGACAAGGCTGAATGCTTTGCCCATAGATTCTCCACCAATTCGACAATGGACTCGTTAGGAGTACCTACACCCGACTTCCCACCCAGAACTAAGGCTCAACTAAATAACGTCCACATTACACCCTCGCTGGGCTCTAAGATAATCTCAAAATTTGACCCTCACAAAGCAAGCAGCGGGGACGGAATCCCAATCATAGTCCTGAAGAAATGTGCCCCAGGACTCTCCTCTGTCCTCTCTAAACTCTATAACCTCTGCCTATCTGCTTCCTGTTTTCCTGACTGTTGGAAGTCCTCCTGTGTAGTTCCTATATTTAAGAATTCTGGCGAACCCACAGACCCCGCCAATTACCGCCCTATCAGTCTTCTTCCGATCTTCGGCAAAGTTTTCGAAGCCATTATCAACGTTGAGGTGATTCAGCATCTTACGGCCCACAGGCTTCTCTTGGACAAACAGTACAGTTTTCGTTTCACCAGGTCTACTGCTGATATGCTAATGACCATTACCGAGTACATATACCAGGCTCTTGACAAGAATGGCGAAGCCCGAACCGTTGCCTTGGATATCTCCAAAGCATTCGACAAGGTCTGGCACGCTGGCCTTTATGCAAACTGTGGAGCTATGGTATAACTGGACATCTGTTTGACCTCATCCAGTCATTGCTCCCTAACCACACATTGAAGGTAGTATTAAATGGGCATGCCTCCCAAAACTATCATATGAACGTCCCTCAAGGTTTTATCCTAGGTCCCACGCTCTTTCTGATCTACATTAATGATCTCCCCGATGCCATTAGATCCCAAGTAGGCATGTACGCCGATGACACCACAACCTACTCTCGCCTCGATCAAAAACCCGATGTGGACGACAAAGCGAACCTCACTGCCGAGCTTGAAAAGGACCTCCAATCCATAGTGGCCTGGGGTAGGAAATGGCTAGTAAATTTCAATGCTTCTAAAATGAAGCTGTTATCATCTAACCACCAGAGACAATCGCATCTACCTCCCATTAGCATGGAACAGGCTTGCCTCCCAGAGAGTAAAACACTACACCTCCTTGGCCTTACACTCTCGGACCTCAAATGGAATGGCTATATCGAATCCATTGCCAAATCTGCTGCTATGAAAGTCGGCTCTCTGTGCAGGGCCGGGAAGTTTTTCCTGCCTGAATCTATACTGCACATATATAAATATACCATCCGCCCATGTACTGAATACTGCTGCCACATCTGGTCAGGTGCCCCTGCTACTCTCCTTGGGCTGCTTGACAAAATACAAAGGAGAATCTGTAACATGGTTGATACTGACTTGGCAGACCGGCTGCAACCACTCTCTCACCGGCGTGATGTGGCTTCCCTGTGCCTCTCCTACAAATACTTCCATGGCTTCTGCTCCGATGAACTTAGATCACTGTGCCACCTATGTACGAATTTGCACGAGATACTAGATTAGCAACTAGGTCCCACCCTTTTACAGTTAAACAGATAAGATGTAACCGTAATTTCTACTCCAACCGCTTCTTTTCTCGCGCTTCCCGCCTGTGGAATTCCCTTCCACATGTCTGCCTTCCCGACAGCTACAATCTCCAGGTGTTTAAATGTAGGGTCAATAGACACCTCCTATCACACTAACATGCACCTATTCTCCCAACACTCTCAACATCTACCCAACCCTCATTCTCGGTATCCTTACCCACCTATCACCCTCCTTCTGACATTTCCTATATCTAACCATCCTTTTTCCACTTTATGTAGCCCCCTGCGCAATAGTGGCAGTGAAATGCCTTGCTTGGGGTGAAACACTTATAAAAAAAAAAAAAGTTTTAGGTTTTCACTGATTCTTCTTGAGGGAATAAGTCAAATTTGTTTGTGAATATTAATATTTTTGGAAGTACTATGGAGTCTTAGGTCAGGAAGTTGTCAGAATAGATCCTCTTCAAGTAGTGTGGCATGTTTTTGAAATAAAGAACAAACACAAAGAACAAAACAATAAGAAAGTAACCTCCAGGAGTATCAGTGCAAATATGAAAAGGACTATATATATGAAAAACATGGTCCATTGTCTTTGTAAAACTTCCCTGAACCTAAACTCAAATAACGTTGAGAATATGGCATCTAGTTAAATCTCATCACTTTCACTTCTTTTGAGTCAACTGCCCCCACCCAATTCCAAAATACAAATAATGCTTGAATTGAAAAATAAAGTAGTTGGAAGAAAAATGGTGGTCAGTCTTTTTGTATGTGTGACCACAATAATGTCACTTTCATGAAAGAAGGCTTGAAACATTTGATACTTACAGGAAAAGCAGTAGGAGGCAACAAGTAACCTATCTCATGAGTTTGTGTAAATGGATAACAGATCAGAGAATAGGAGAGAGAGTAAAAAAAATAAACATTGCTAAGAGCTAGAAGGCATCAAAAATGGTGGAGAATCATGATCACCTGTGTCCTGAAGAAACATAGTGCATTTAATAAATCATGATTACTAGAGATTCTCTTTCATTTTTATAATAGTTTAGTAAGAAACTCTGGCTTTCATGTTCCATTTGGACACAGTGCCACCTAAATGTTTACAATTCCTTTGTTTTCTGTCAATGCCTTATGCTTGTGAAATGTCACTGATACTACAAACTATACAAAAACAGTTCTTAGCCTTATTTCAAACATTCCAGAAACATACATATGAAAAAATGTTCTAACATTTTATTCTGCAACACAAAATGACAGTTCTTACCTGCTTTCTTAAGTGCAAATGAAAATTTTTGCCACTTGTTTTCTTCATCACAATGGAGAATTGATTCAAACAACTGTTCTGTTGCTGCTTCTGAAGTAGATTCGTGTTTCATCCCTGTGATTTCGCTGTCATATTCTATAAAAAAAAAAAGATACATGTAAAATAATACAATATCTTCATTTATCTAATATTTTTTTATATTCATTCATGCATACAAAATCCATAACATAGCATTTGTATGGACAATAAGTGAGGAAGACTAAGCTGAAAATAAAAAAAAATTACTGGTCCTAGTAGAATTCAACAATGTCTCAAAACTATTAGTTGCATATATGTTTGTCATAATGAAAAATAGAAAGTTGCTTATACATAATGCACACAACAGAAATTTTGAACAAATAGAATTTGAAAACAGCTTGCTCCCAGTTGAATCCAGGAGCTTCTTCAGGTCATCTCAATGTATTTTACTGTATACTGGCCCCGTCCCTCATGTAAGGCCCTACCACTTGTTTTGACTGATTTACATTGATTATTTCTCATTTGGTAATCTTCAGACTTCATACCCACAAAAAATGGATTGTCAAAAGGACGTATTTTCCATTGACACTAATATTATTTTAACTACTTTCATTCCTCAGCAATGTTTATTGTTTTTAAAAGCAATGATAAGAATTGTTATAAAACCTAAAAGTATGATGAAAGTGAATTTATGCATTGTCTTTTTTTGAGAATTTACAACAAAAATATGAAACAGTATTTATAAGATTGTTTATTTACAAGAATAATTTTATATTTGCAACATTCTAAAAACTAATAAAATTTTATTAAAAGGTATGTAATGTAATCGTTATCATCTATCAATTTATAAAGATATAGATATGAAAATAATTTTTATTCATAGATTTATAAACATTTACTAAATTATAAAAATATGTGAACCAACTCTAAAGAAATCCTTATTACTCCATTTTATAAATAAATAACTATGAAAGCAATTGACACAAAATGTTTTTCATAAATTATAAAGATGGATGTGAACTATAGAACAAGAAAATTTAAATAAGCATGATTTTTCCAGATATTATAAGTTTTCTTCTCAGATTATTTTATATCTCAGATTATTTCTTGTTTCAATTTTCCATTTTTTTTTATTTCGAAGGCCTGAAACTTCAGCAATGTTACCCTACATCTTTCTTTTTTTCAAAATACGAAATTAAAAAAAATAAATTTTAAATCCTTGCTAATTTTTCTAAAACATTGTATGATGCATGCCTAGAAAATTTGCAGGTAGATTATCAATTCTCAATAAAGTGGCGACTGATAAAGAAATCTTAAATGTAGAATAGACACTAAGGCCTTTGACTGAAACAATTGGAAAAGCTGGTAAAGTGTGTTCTTTAGAATGGTTGGCAAAACTTGCTAAAAACGAGTATACACAATGGAAAAAAATGCCTAAAATATATGGAAAGAAAATTTTATCATCAAAATCTTTGTGTTATTATTACAAAGAAAAATCAAAGTATTTTTTTCTGCAAAAATTGTTTTACTTTTAAATCTTTTAGAACCTTTGAAATTCTTGTTAAAAATAGAAACTTTAAATTTGTATGGAAAAGTTGAGTGTTTTTGTTTTTTTGCAGTGAAAAACATTAATTTGGAAATTCTTACAAAAATCAGATGATTTAGGGATTGTAATGAAACTTTTAGGGCTCTGTTCACAAATGAATTAAATTATTGTTGAAACATTTCTCTTTTAGAAAATCTTTGCAAAAAATTATATTTTTTACATCTTTCACCTTTCTCCAGCACTCATTTAAATTTTATGAAATTTTGAGAAATTTTTTTGTATTTTGTATCATTTAATCTTTATAGCTTTTAGAGACACGTCATTGAAGAATTTAAATCATCAAATATTTTTGGCCAAACAGTAACTCCAGTTACAGAAAATCTGCTCTGAATCATTAAAAAAATATTAAAAAAATTAAGATATTTTTTAATTACAAAAGCTCGCTTTAATGAATAGAATATATGATAGACACAAAAAAGAACACTATTTTAAATAGAATTTTGAACGTTTTTGTGGATGTGTTTATACGTGTGTCAATTTTTGTAAATATGGATATTACACATTCTGATACACATTATCAGAAAATAAGAGAGGCAATTTAAAATTTACTGGCTATTTCGTAACACTATCTTAAAAAAAGCATGTTTGTGAAAAAAGCTACAGCCAAAGTAGCTAAAATTCAAGAAAATATTAGATTGCTTAGAAGATTTTCTTAAATTTTTAAGATTACTGGGCAGTTAATGTATATATATATATATATATATAAAACAGAATAAGAAATTTATGTATTTATAAAGTAATTTTTTCACTTATGTCCCTGCTACTTAAATTACCCAAGCATCAAGTTTTCAATATATCACTCAATACATCAGAAAAAATACACTCTCCCTATTAAAAATACCTTTCTGTAATAATTTAATCTAAAAGTAAGTAATATTTTTAATTCAGATTAATTAAACTTCAAATCTATTAATCTTCCTCAAATAAAGTTTAAGAAAAGTATATTTCATTTTGAAAGTTTTAAAAATTAATTGAAATTCAGTTTGAAATAAACCAACAAAATATTTTGCTTATTGAGAATCTTGGAATTAAAATAGAAGTTTCAAGAATGGTTTTTCATGTTTTTTAAATGCATATTTTTATTTTTAAACTTAGATATCACTTTTCTTTTTTAAGGTACCTACTATCTACCTTCAGCATATACAAATGTCATTCAAAAACTTGAAAGCCTCCTCCAGAAAGAGTCATAACTAAACATTTTTGTAGTGACAAAACACTATCACTTCTTATAAAACTAGAAATTCAAATTTCTGTCTTAATTTATGTGCAGCTGCAGCCCATACAAAGATGTGCAACAAATCTAAAAATGAACAAAACAGAGGCCCAAGCTGTTATAAAGTATCTACAAAAGAAAAATATGACAGCAAAGGAAACGCATGAGGATATGGTCCACACTTACTGAGGACTTCCCTTCCCATGAAACTATGAATAAGTGGGTTGCGGAATTCAAGCAAGGCTGGGACAGCGCAGATGACCTTTAGTCAGGTTGTCCAGAAACCTCAACCACTGATGAACAAGTGAATGCCATTCATTGTATGGTTTTGGATGGCAGACATCTTACTGTCAAGCCAATAGCTAAGTTCATGGGCTTTAGTTATGGTTCAGCCCATACTGTTTCAACTATGACCTTAAGGAAAAGCAAGCTGTCTGAAAAATGGGTCACAAGAATGCTGACACTAGAACAGAAGCCGAAAAGGGTTAACATTTCCAGAACACATCTGAGTCACTTCCAGGCTAACTTTGAGAAATTCTGTCACAGATTAGTAACTCGAGATGAAACTTGGGCTCAATACAGATTAGTAACTTGAGATTAAATCCGGCTCACCACTTTGAACCTGAACCAAAAATTCAAAGCAAACAGTGGAAACACTCTAGTTCTTCTTCACCCCACAAATGCACTCAAGCAGCACCTGTTGGCAAGGTGATGGCTTCTGCTTTTTCTGATTCTGAGAGATGGAGTACCTGAAAAAAGGGGAAAACTGTTAATGGGTAGTACTATACATCAGAATTAAGACAACTAAAGGAAGCACTCAAATCAAAACGCAGAAAGAAACTGTGTGCAGGTGTGTTCTTGCTCCAGGGTAACACACCCATTCACACTACTCAAGTTGAAATAGCTGAATCAGCCAACTGTAGCTTTGAACTGCTAACCCACCCCCTTACCAGACTTAGTCTCATATGACTTCTTATTTCCTAAAATAAAATTCACCTGCATGGTTGCCCTTTTGGAAACAATGATGACATCATATGTACTGTGGAGGAGTTTTTGGAGGACCAGGATGCCACCTTCTTTTGTGATGGAAGTGCAATATTCATCATAGGACCAAGTACACTGATGTTAAGGGGTGCTATATAGAAAAACTGTTTTGTTTTTCCAACTCCTTCTGGGTGAGGCTTAGAACTGTTTGAACGAACCTTCTAAGATTTAAGAATTTTTATAGAAGCTAATATAATTATAAAAAATTGAAAATTAATGGCAGTATAATAATATTAGACAAACTAGCTTGTTCCTCTATCATTAATATCATGTCACAGATTTAGGTCAAAAAACAAATTTAGTCTTCTGTAAAGTTATCAGTTTCAGCAAAAAGAAAACAATCTTATGACAGTAAAGATGTAAAATGATCACTTCCAAAATCAGTTAATGTCAAAGAGAAAAAACACTCATTTATTCAACAGGTCAAAAGAGCTTTGTAAATTAGATTAATGTCCACACAGACATTCAACTCACAAGCAATGTAAGTTTTTTATTTCTTCCCTTAGATACTTTTCTACACCAGTAAATAAATGTTTTTTAGTCCTGCAAACTTGATTCAAATTGATTCAAAGTGTGTGTGTGTATATATATATATATATATATATTTTGTATATATATATGCAGTAATCTCACTTTTATGCAGGTTTCATTTAAAATGACAGACAAGGTGTGATGGTTAAATTTTTTATGTAATTTTTCGTGTGATCTTATGATTTCTTTCTTTTGAGAACATAAATTATATAAAAGTTGTCCAAACATTTTGGCTATATTTTAGCCATTTTTGAGGATGAATGGTATTTTTCTGTATAACAGAATATAAATGGTGTTATGCATAATGTGTAGTAGAAGTATGAGTTATGTACCAAACACAGTAAGCATGTTGTTAGCATGTTTGTAGTTTATGTTATTGAGTGTTGAACTTTTTATTTTTATTAATAAGGCCTCTATTGTTTTCAGTCATTTTTTGCATGTGGATGATGCTATGACATCTGTGTTGTCAACCAGTATATTCTAGATAAGGTTTGATAGGTCTACGTGTGTTTTTAAATGAGATCAAATTGAGTTCTGTTAAGCATCAGTCTCTGAGTTAGTTTCACAGTGGCATGGCCAATATAGTTATTTATGAAATTAGGATCAAAAATACAGTTCTTCAAGGATATGTGAATTCATAAAAAATGTTGGTTCATTGTAGTTTGGATCTTGCAGGAGAAGTGTTGTTTTTGATCATGATGTCAGTTGTTTTAAATTTAGTATAATAAATAATTTAACTTTTTTGATTAAGTCAACAGAAGTTAAGTATTCTATTAAAAAAGAGCATACCATGATGAAAAAAGGCTTTTGGGATACAGAAGGTGTTTATCTCCCTTTGGTGGAGGCAAGTCTTGTGGATCACATGACAGCCGCTTTGTGACATCACTCTATACTGTGATCTAAGTGCTAATTATTTCTCAGTTTGTGGACAGCAACCAAACAAGAAGGTTGCTTTTTTTCTAGCTTGGGCCTAGAAATCTGCATATTCTCACCCCAACCCAGTAGCTTACAAGCACATGGTGCTGTTTCCCTTTAGGACATATATGAATCCAGCCTGTTTAAATTTATAGTCCTAAAAATAACTATTCTAGATCAGAAGTATCTTCAAAGTATATGTAAGATGTTTCCTTTTCTTCCTCTTTATACGTTACATCCCAGTTGATATAGTACATGTACTGCTGAAGTAAAGTAAATATATGTGATATATGTGCGACACATGTATATATGAAACTCCAATTTCAGCCTGGTGCCAGATCAACCAGATAACTGTTACATCCTGTAGAAGATGTGGGTTGGAATTATAGTTGTCTGCATGCATGAGTGATAAACTCTAACCAAATACTGTACCAAACAGAATGTATGTCTATAAAATCCTTTTTGTTGATTTTATAAAGATTTCCTTTTCTTATTGTGGCTCCCAGCTCTGTCTGAATTGTTGATGCAGTGAATTTTTGATTACTTTCAACCAAGACAGGTTTTTTTTCACTGCTTGAGCTTGTTCATCAATTAAGTTAATATTTTTATTCATTCCTTTTAATAAGTAGGTAAGTAATGTTAAAATGTTTGAACAGTTAGAAATATGATGACTGCAAAAACTGATAAGTCCAATGAAATGCCTGAGCTGTTGCACCAATGTCGGTGTTGGTAAATTAGAAATAGCATTAACTTTCTCTTGCATAAGTGTGACTCCTTCCTGCGAGATAGAAACTTAATTGTCAGATATTTTACTGGATTAATTATTAATCTGAAATGTCAGCCTTTTAAACACTTGCTGCAAATGTGCAGAATGCTCTGATTTGTCCTTACTAGCTATCAGCAAATCATCAATATATGCAAAAAAATAGTCAACCTCGTCAATAAATTTCTAAAATGTCTGCAAAAAAGGCATTTAGGTAAATTTGAATAAGTGAAACAGTGCAGTAACTGCTGTCTTGATACATGCAAGACAGCAGTCACTCTTTCTCTTGCCAACCTGGCTCAAATGCAATCTGCTTTTATCAGGCCTAATTAACTATCTTATTTGAATGGTCAGTTCAGAGATCGCCTTTTTAATTTGACTAACTTCTTGACCATTTTGCCTGTTGTTATCAGAGAATGCATTAAATTGTTATTCTCTGTTCTATGTATGGAATCATTATGAAAGTTTACAATGGATAATGTAATATTACATAACTCAGTTTTCTCCGGTGAAAAATACATTAATTTGGAAATTCTTGCAAAAATCAAATAATAAATCAAATAATTGTTGGATTTTAATGAAACTTTCAGGACTTATTTATAAATGAATGAAATTATTTTTAAATTTATTATTTTTAAAAAATCTTGGCAAAAATATATATTTTTTTTACATCTATTATCCGACCTTCACATAAATTCATGAAATTTTTTAAAAAATTAAATTTTGTTGGGAAACTTGGTTTTATTAGTTAAATGCAGGACTCATTGGGGAATGTAAATTATTATTTTTTTCAAGCATTTTGCCTTTATTTCCAAAATATGCTCCAAATAGTAAAATAACAAATGCATTAAAGCTGTGACATTATTTAATTTGATAAGCTTTTCATTGCTTTAATAAATAATATATATTCAGGACATAATAGACTGAAGAAAAAAAATTTTTCACTTAATAATGAAATTTTAAAAGAATTTTTTTTAATCAGAATAATTTATAAAGTTTCAAAAATATTTTTAAAATACTCCAAAGATGTGTTGGCATTAGATTATTAAGTTATTAAGTGAAGACTATATTTATTAATTGCAAATAGAAAAGTTTAATACAAATCTTCGTGCTTTCATATTTTTAAAATAATATTTTACTTTAATTTTTTTTTTTTGCATATTCAAAGTTATTTTTTTGTATAGTAATTTCTATATGTATGTTAAAGGGTCATGCAGTTCATGGTTTCTTCCACATACAAGAAAAAAATTTGAACAATTTCAATCACATACACTTATCTAGCATCTCTGGCTGCCATCAAATGACAAATATACAGCGAAAAGGTTAGAAAGGTCAACACAGTGTTTAAAAAAATAGTTTTATTCTAATTTTCATGCTAAAAATAAGTAATACTTGTGTAAAATCATATTAATTTAACTTTAAATTGGTTAACTTTTCAAGAATATTATGTCACAAATGTATATTTTATTTTTGCAAGTTTTAAAACTGAGAATTAACTTTTCTTTACAAATGGCTTGATCGCTCAAAAATGGCAAAAATTTTAATCATCAAAAAAAAACAAAAAAAAACGGAAAAGTTTTAGATTTCAATCAATATAATTATTCATTTCTGTTTGAAATACACCAGGTAGGTACCTCGAAAAACAGCATAAAACAGCATGAAAAAGGTCCAAAACTTAATAAAAAAAACTTTTTCCATTAAAATGTTTATACTACTATTAAGAGGAAAGATCAAAGTAATTTTTAATTAATTTTTAAAACTTTTGTGGGCTTCACGTGTATACACATTTCACACTAACACATGTACATACATACTCATGCACTTACTTCTGTCTCACGTGTTTCTTTATTCTCGAAACACGTGGCTTTCACATGATGTTCCTTTGCTTTCCCATGTTTTTGTGAGGGATTTAAGCAAAGACACACATGCTTGCAAATCAGTTGGAGTGGCAGTTTGGGCTCAGCTGTTCACGATAACGGCCAATGTTATCGCAGGGACATCTTACCTAACTTACTCTCACACCATGGCACTAATTGCAGGTAGGAATTAGCTGCTATTTATTTCTTAAACACACATGTCCACAATCACACACATTTTCTAATTGGAACCTTCTTCAACTCAACAACAATATGTATATTGCATTCTTTCTTTCAGGAACAGTATTCAATTATTGACTTTACTTCATGTTTCTTAATGTTATAAGGGAACAACTTTTCCTTATTAATCTCAACTATGTAAACTTATTGTTAATACAATTCATTGTTGTTTTATTCAAGAGTCATTGTTGCCTTATTTCCAACTTCAATTACACAAGAACAAATCTTAATTATACCCTGGTATCTGCAACAATTTTTTAATCCCTTCTAACATTTTTGAAATTTTGTCAGAAAATTTTGTTTTGATTTGAGTTAGGGGTTAAACAAACGTTACGACTGTTTACAATGGAAAACAATGATTGCATCACCCACTTTTTTTTTTGGTGGCAAACACATTAATTTGGAAATTCTCGCAAAAACTAAAGAATTGTCGGATTTTAATGAAACTTTCAGTACTCATTCACAAGTGAATTAAATTATTTTTTTAATTATTATTTTTTTTTAAATCTTAGTAAAAATACTTTTTTTTTAACTGTTACCCCCTCCTCCACGTAAATCCATGAAATTTTAATAAATTTTAATTGTCTGCAAAATATTTTTTATTAGTTAAACGCAGGAGTCATTGGGGAATATAAATCATCTATTTTTTTATTTTAAATTTAAGAACACTATCCGAAAATCTGCTCCGAAGAGTAGAATAAAAATGCAATAAAACTCTGATATAATTTAATTTGATAAGCTTTTGATTGCTGGAATAAATAATAATAATTGAAGACATTAAAATCTGAAGAAAAACATTTTTCAATTAGTAATAAAATTTTAAAAGAATTTAGTTTTTTTTATTATAATAAAGACTTAAAATATTTTTAAAATCTTTCTAAGAAATTTTTTAGGTTAAGAACTGATAATTATATTGCCTATCAAAAATTTAGAAGTTTAATAAAAATCGTTTTGCAGAAATATTTTTAAAATAATTTAAATTTTTGTGTGCATTTGATATTTGTTTTTGTATGGTAATTTCTATGTGTAAATTAAAAAGTCAGAGCTTTCCGAAAGGAAATGAGGACAATTTTGTCACTTATGAGCGCCATAGATTTTTGTCTCTAATCCAGAACCTGTTAACACGATCTTGATTTACTATGCATACAGGTCAAAAGTTCAAATTTGTGATTAAGAAATAGCTTTATTCTAAATTTCACACTATAAATAAGTAATATTCGTGTAAATCAGATTAATTTAACATAAAATTTGCTAATTTTCCAAAAATAATGTGTTACAGAGGTATATTTTATTTTTGCAAGATCTTTAAAAGCGAGAATTAACTTTTGTTAATGGCAGCAGATTCAAAAATTGAAAAAAAATCTCAAACTTATATTCTAATCAATATAATCTTTGTTTGAAATAAATCAGAGTATTTTGCTTACTGGAAATAGTAAATTTGGTAAATTTTTTATTTATTCCCAGAAGGCCTTTCCCCCTTCAAATTTTTCCAAAACATCCTCATTTCCATGCAAATGCATATGCTGAACTCAAATCAATAATTGTTTATTGAAGAAACCTACCTTTATTGATGTTAACGACCAGAAAAAAAAAAATCAAACTATATCTCACCCCTTACCACGATTCTCATATCTGATTTAGTGCAGAATGATTTTAGGCGTAAGATGCTTATTTTGGCCTATTTACTTCCTTAGTACAATTACTACGCGATTTGTTTTGTTTCGGAACTCAATTTTCATTTTTAAAAATTCAGTTTAAAAGTATCTAAGCTGTTTTTTCGCGATTTAGTGGAGGTATTTACACCAGTGTTGTGGACTGGACAACGTGGTTACCATTTGTTGTAATGTAGCTCGAACGTCATGGTAGAAATTTTAAAAGTGGAGTCACCATATTAAAGTAGACTGGTTGTCCAATCCAGTACATTTATAAATAAAATAACTCAGAGAACAATATAACAAGAATAATATCCATGTAAACATAGTTACAGGATTGATTAATTTGTGCATGCAAGATATTATAGTAGTGGAATAAGTTCTCTGTTGAATGTTGAAGAAAATCAATGTTCATACTGGAAAAGTTCCTGAACTAAGGAGATATTATGTTTGTACTAATAATTAGGAGTTGAATATAATTATACATGTAGCTAAGTACGCTTATAAGAGAGAGAGAAAAACATTTTTTGGTGTAGCTAATTGCAGCACAGTATGTGAGTTGGAAAGGAACTAGTGGCATTCGGACGGTTAGCTCCGAAAAGCAGGATCCAACTGAAGCACGTGTGAACATTAGTTTATATTTCTGAATAAAGAGCTGAAAAAAAAGGTTTCACGTGCGGTACTAAAGTTAGAAGAGTACGTGCGTACATGACGATATGTATATGAACATATACAATACATGCATGTAGAAGTGATTCTACACGAGTGTATATTACTGGAAATAGAAAAAAATTAATCATTGAGCTTTCAATTAATACTAAAATATAAGTTTTAAGTAAACTTCTTTATTTTTAAAAATTAAATTAAAAAGTTAGTTATCGAAAATGAGTGAAGGTGCCTACATTTTTTGCAAATAACAAAAAATTAAACTTTTCCTGAAATATGTTTTTATGGTTGATTTTTTGTTTGACATCTCCAAAATACACCCAGTATAACACTACACTACAATGTCATTTGTCATAACTGTTAGTGTTATCGTATGACATTCGGAACAATATTCATAATTTTCTTTTTTTTTTTTTGTAATTAACTAATTTTCTTTCAAAACGTTAAAAAAATGTTCCTCAATTCAAAATTTTTAAAACTTTTTCTGCATGTGAATTATAGCCCCTGTTTTAAGATATCGATTTTATTCTTTTTTTTATTGCCACTTGCTTCCAGTAACACTCAGTATTTAAAAGAAAACAAAGTTACAAAAGAAAACTCATTTAAAAAAAAAAAAACTCTCGCTTTTCATTAGATTACAATTTACATTTTCCAAAGTTTAACCGCGTCTCGTCAAAGAAACTTTTTTGGTGGATGCTGTAAAAGTTGGAGTAGTGTTCATTTTTATTTTTAAAGTTTTTTTTTTTACCTCTTCCGTCTTCTTACCTATCCTCATATTTTGAATTTAATTCCTCCATTTTTTTTTTCAGGGACATTGCGTTTGGCCGCTATTTTTCATTTTACTTCAGTCCAAAAAGTGGGAAATGTAAGGCAGGTAATTTAGTGTTTGTTAAATAAATTGTTTTAAAAAAAAAAATCAATAACTCAACAGTGAAGTTACTATAATTATAACCAGAATACTAGAAGAAAACTAGGTTATTTTATGAACAGAAAAATCATCTCTGGTTTTAAATTTTTCCTGTTACGGTTTTCTAAATTTAACTCGCAATAAGTATAGTTTAGTTTTGGATCGGCATAATCGAAAATTATCAGGGGTAAAAAGTTGGCCGAGGCTATTTAAATTTTCTAATTTAAGAAGACTAATTTGGTCATTCGCAATAAGGTTAGAGAAGTTTATTTATTTGTAACTACACTGGTCAACAAAGTAAAGGTCCACGCTTCATACTGATGTTTTTCATGACTTTATTCCAGATTTTCTTAACACCGTGAAAACTACATAAAACAAACAGACAAGACGGTTACAACAGCTTGGAGAAACAATGGATTTCAAATATAAAGTAAGGGGAAACATGATAGAAAATCAATACAAATCATTTATTTACACGTTTAACAATGTTTAAAGTAGCTTAATAATTACCGTGTTCGCCTGGTAGACCAGTTGTAGGTTCAAAACTTTGACGGTAGCACAGTGTCCGCCATGCGGCTTTTCTCTTAGTTTTGTCTCTCCCTAATCCCGGGCCAAAGGCCACGTGATGCATCATAACAATTTTAAATACGAGCAAATGATATTTTTATTTTATTCTATTTTATTTTGTTTTATTTTTTGCTTTTATCATTAAGAAAATCAGCATCTATCAGTCTCTTGTTGTCATGGCAACGCATTCACCCAGTCGCTCACAATGACGGCAGCTACACTCCCACCAATCACCATTGTAATTTTTTCGGGAAAATCAATGGTAATTTTAACAATGCTGCCCTAGCTGTGACATGGTCAAATTGAGCAACCCATAATGATTTGTGTATAAGTAATCATTAAATGTTGGATGCACTTAAGTTTCCTTCAGACTCCAAAGGTCATCTAGTGATGACCAAGCAGGACTAGAGCACCGAGTTACTGGTTACTTTCCACAAGAAGAACCAACTTTTGGATGGGTCGCTCGACAATGGAGGGTCTAATTAAATATTCTCCTTGCTTTCCTATTTTTCGCTCTCCCACCTGAAGTTTAACTCTTCGTACCAGGCCATCCTCATCATGATATGCTTCAAGGACTCTAGCAAGTTTCCATTCATTACGAGGAACTTCTTCTTCCTTGACAATCACTATATCGCCAGCTTGCATATTTCGTTTTGGAGTATGCCACCGCTGCCTAAGAGCGATGTTAGCTAGGTACTCTTTCCTCCATCTGCTCCAGAATTGTTCAGCCAAGTATTGTACTCGTCGCCAACGTTTCCTAGCGTACACGTCTTCCCTGATGAACTCACCAGGTGGGGGCATTGGAGTGGAGAACTTCATAGTAAGTAAGTGGTTGGGTGTCAATGGCTCTACACTTGTGGGATCATTGATATTGCCTACAGTGAGTGGGCGGCTGTTTACAATAGCCATGGATTCATAGAGGAAGGTTCTTAAAGAAGCATCATCCATTCTTCCAGCACTGTATCTGAGAACTGAGTTTAGTACATTCCTCACTGTTCTGATTTGTCGTTCCCATACACCTCCAGCATGACTTGAGCTTGGTACATTCATACTGAAGTCACACTGTTTTTCCGCCAGAAATGCCGCTATTCTTTCCTTATTCATCTCCTTCAGTGCCCTTCCCAATTCATTTTTTGCCCCAACAAAGTTAGATCCCTGGTCTGATCGGATGTGTCTCACAGCTCCCCGGATGGCAATGAAACACCGTAAGGCATTAATAAGGGCATCTGTTGTCATGTCATCTAACATCTCGACATGAACTGCTCTGGAACACAAACACGTTAGGAGGAGACCGTACCTTTTATACTCCTTGCGACCTTGTTTACTATAGAATGGACCAAAACAGTCCATTCCACAATAGGTGAACGGTGGTGAGGGATTAATACGATCAGCTGGAAGATCTGCCATCCGTTGTTCTTCCATTGGTCTACGAGCTCTCCTACATGGGACGCACTGCCTTATGTATTGTGCAACCACTCCACTACCACCAATTATCCAGTACCCATTGGCTCTGAGTTCGTTCTGTGTTTGTCCACGGCCTTGATGTTGTACCTTTTCGTGATAATGTGCAAGGATGAGGCGGGTGATAATGCTATCTCTCGGAAGAATTATTGGGTGCCTCAAATCGATAGGTCCGGATACTCTCTTTAACCTCCCTCCTACTCTTAGTATATCATCCTGAATGAGTGGATTTAGTTGATACAAATGATGATTGCGAGGTAGCCTCCCAAATCTCTGGTTGAGTTGGTGTAATACGTCCGTAAAGGCGTCCTGTTGTGTGAGTCTGACAAGAGTGAGTGCAGCCTTTCTTCTTTCTTCCACACTCAAGGGTTCAATGGTCTTTGTTTTCTTAGCCAATCGTTGGATTCGAGCAATTGCCTTCACTGCTGTGGTCCATTTCGAAAATGCCTTGAAACGTTCCTGAAGGTCGTCATACATTGCAGAGTCTGTCTTAAGCACCTGGATAACTTTGACTTCAGGATCTCCTACTAGCAGTTCTGTGGTTCTTTGCTTCGTGACTATTTCTCGCTCCCACAAAAACTTGGGTCCTGTAAACCAGTTTGATTTTACAAGTTCCATCACACTGAGGCCTCTGGATGCATGGTCGGCAGGATTCTCCAAGGTATCAATGTAGTGCCATTGTTTAGTATCAGTGGTTTCACGAATTCTTTGGACACGATTGGCTACAAAGACATGGAATCTTCGAGCATCATTATTGATATAGCCCAGAACCACTTGAGAATCTGTCCAAAAATATTCTCTGTCAACCTTAAGCTCCAGTTCTTCCCTCAGCATGTTGCTGATAGTGGCAGAAGTCATGGCTGCAGTTAGCTCCAATCTTGGTATGGTGACTAGTTTCGTGGGTGCGACTCTGGCTTTACTTATAATCAAGGCGCAGTGTACCTGATCTTTACTTACAAGTCTAATGTAAGAGCACTGACCATATCCTTTACTGCTAGCATCTGAGAAGTGGTGTAGCTCAATTCTTAGGATCTTTCCGAAGTTGTCAGGTGTGAAGCATCTTGGGATTTTAATTTTCTCGAGGTTTGTCAAATCATTCACCCAGCTCTCCCACCTTGGCTTCAAATCATTTGGGAGTGGTTCATCCCAACTGACACCTCTCTGGCACATCTCCTGCAACACTCTCTTTCCCTGTAGAACGAATGGGGCCAAGAACCCTAATGGATCATATACGGAAGCTACAACAGACAAGACGCCACGCCTAGTAGCTGGCTTTTCATTGAGCACGACCCTAAAGCAGAATGTGTCTCTCTCTACGTTCCACCTTACTCCTAAAACTCCCTGCACCGGAAGATCTTCATGGTTGAAATCTACATTCTTCACTTCAGCAGCACGTTCTTTAACGTCAATGGATTCTAACACTTGTCTGTTGTTAGAGATGAACTTGTGAAGATGTAACCTTCCTTTAGTGCATAAGGCTTGGGCTTCCTTTACTAATTTGATTGCCTCATCGACAGATTCCAAACTTATGAGACCGTCATCCACGTAAAAATTCTTTCTAATAAAGCTAGCTGCTGCCGGATGATGTCTCTCATTTTGACTGGCAAGGTGCTTCATGCCATAATTGGCACAGCCTGGTGATGATGATGCTCCAAAGAGGTGAACCCTCATCCGATATTCCATTGGTTGTGAAGCAGTGTTTCCATTCTCCCACCATAAGAATCGCAGATAGTCCCTGTCGGCCTCGTCGACATGAAATCTGTGAAACATTCTCTCGACATCGCACATTACAGCAATGGGATGTTGACGGAACCTACAGAGCACTCCAGTTAATCCGTTTGTAAGGTCAGGCCCTGTTAGTAAATGATCATTTAAGGCAGTTCCCCCGTACCTTGCGGAAGCATCAAAAACTACTCTGATTTTATTGGGTTTTTTCGGATGATAAACACCTTGGTGTGGAATGTACCATACAGCTCCCGATTCTGGTTGACTCTTTATCTTTTCTGCATCACCATCTCTGAGAACATCTTCCATGAATTCCACGTAGTCTTTCTTAAGCTTGGGGTCTCTGTCTAGCTTCTTCTTAAGGTGTTTCAACCGAACCACAGCAAGCTTCTTGTTGTCTGGTAAACAAGGACGTTCTTTAAAGGGAAGAGGCATCTCTAGAAAGCCGTGCTCGTTCCGGTGGATACCCTCTTTTAGGATGTGCAAAAACTGAATATCTTCTTGAGATATGCCTTTATCTCCTGATTTGCTATCTGCGAAGTCGGACTCAAGTGCTCTAATAGCAGCTGACGGTGTTATAAGTGGAAACTCCTTGACAGAAATGCGATGACACAGACCAGTCACATTTCTTAAGTTCATTGGCTGGGGCGTGGTTCCTATAATGCTCCAGCCCAAGTCTGTTTTAATGGCATAGGGTTCATGGTTACCTCCTGTGATGACTCTTCGTGGTGCTAATGCTCTGGAGCAATCATAGCCAATTAAAAGTCCAACGCCACAGTCCATCAAGGGAGGCATCTCTTGAGATATGTCCGCTAAATGTTGCCATTTACTGGCTGTTTCACAAGTGGAAATATGTGCGCGCTCAAGTGGGATGAACTCTCTTGTATAAGTGGGAGGCAATTCCACCCAGGTGTCTGAGGAGAATCCCCTAACTCTTAGCCCAGTAACCCTCTGACTTGTCACGATGGAGTCTTTGCCCATCATTGTGGAGAGTTTCAACTTGACAGGTTCCATCTTCACTTTCATTTTTTCGCACACTTCTTGATCTGCAAATGTGTGACTGCTTTGAGTGTCCAATAAGGCGTACACCAAAGTTTCAGTGCTACTAGTATTGGGCGAGGAAATCCATACTGGTACTATCATTGAGGTGCTCTCACCTTCACCTCCATTTACACAGCAGGATGTAAAAATCTTATCTTCCTCCTGTGAAGAATTGTTTGTTGAAGGATGGTCTTCGTGTAAGGGGGTTGGATGACGTCCATGACACGAGGCACACACAGCTTTCCTTTGGCACTCTCTAGAAACGTGTCCCCTTCGTAAGCAGCCAAAGCATAGCCTATTGTCCATAACGAATCTTCTCTTCTCTTCCTTGGACTTCTCTGTTAGTTTGGGACATTCATATATGGAATGGTTATCACCGCAACACATACATTTATGTGACCATACACGGTTCTTTCCAAGATTCCTTGACAATATCTCATCTTTCTCGGGCTTGGCTGCGGCATTTAGAACATCTGAGTCATTTATATCTGTGGTAAGGGTGTTTGCTTTGGGATACTTGATGGGTGACATTCCTTCAAGGGGCTTTAATGCAAGCAATGAAGAGACTGGGTTGCATGCTATGCGTGCTTCCTTCGCAACAAAGGAAGCGAATTCCTGGAAGGTTGGGTAGTCCTTGGCTTCATCTAGCTGTTCTGTAACGTATCGATTCCACCTTGATGTGATCCAACCAGGAAGTTTCCTCAACATCTTTTGGTTCTCCTCACAGTCATTCAGTATCTGCAAACCCTTAATGTGGGGCATGGCATTGCTGCAGGTTTGTAAGAAATCACCATATTCCCTAAGTTTGATGTACTCATGTGCACCAATCTTTGGCCACCTATTCAGTTTTTCCTTAAACGAGCGGTGTATGATGAAGGGATGACCATATCTAGTATTCAGCTTGTCCCATGCTTGTTGATAGGCCTCCTCATCTTTCCTGTAAAAACTACCTTCCAAGGTGGATTTTGCCTCTCCATCGATGTATCTTTGTAGATAAAAAAGTTTATCTGCAGGGTCAGAGCACCGCCTTTCTACAAGTGCCTTAAAGCTGGCGCTCCATTCAATAAACTTTAAGGGGTCACCAAAAAATACTCTGGGCTCAGGAGTTGGAAGTCGCGTAAGGGCCATTGCCTCCTGCAAGGTCTGCACTAAAGATGCCTCCTCTTTCACAGTTCGACGCTCCTTATTTCCGATGAAAGGCATCTTCTCATCACATTGAGGAGTATGCCTTCCATTTCTTTCTCGTGCCTCTTCTTCAGAGTAGACTCGAAGCCTTGCCTCTATAACCTCAACTTCCTTTTGTTTCTCTAATCTTTTCAGTTCTTGACGATGAGCATCAATGACGGCTTCCATATTCATTTCAGCTCTTTTTGCCGCCAACTCTGCAGCTGCTTCTGCTCTCTTAACTGAGATGTTGGAGGACTCTGAGAGGTGATTAGAGTGGCGGCTTAGTGCAGTTGTTGACGATCCATATATGGATTCGGCATAGTCCTTGTTGAGTAGCAATCGTATTCTTGATTTTTCTAATTCCGCGTCAAAGTCCTCTTCGTCTTCAACAAGACGTGTCCTCATTAATCCCAACAAGTCCGCTGTAACAGCAATACACGCATCGATCTTTCTTCGAATTTCTTGACTTGGTGTTGATTTCTGACGTATATCGTTGTACAACTTTTTCATATTAGCTTCTTGCTCTTCAATAGTGTCCATCATATCTTGCAACTCCTTCTCTGAACATTCATTCTTTAACTTTGCTCGAACACTTCTAACTTCAGTTTTCCATCTTCCATACGTCAAACTGAACCTTTTCTCTCTCTGAGATAATTCCTGTTCTTTCAGCTCTTTCATTTTAGCTGTTAATTGTCTCTCTCGTGATGACCTTCTAGTTTCCTCTGATTTTGACACAGCTACAGCGCCTTGCATATTTTTTTCGTTTGCTACGTTTGAATTTAAAACTTCTTGAGTAGTTGACAAACCGTCGATCTGCTCAGTCAACTCCCTACTCTGAAACAAAAAGTCACCTCGGACAGACATTCTCAGAAACACAATGTTAAAGGGGACAGTGTAACGCAAAGATAACGAATTATGAAGATTGACAATTTAAGTGTTTTAAACCTTGCAATACGTTTGGAGGAGATAAGACAGTACAAACAGAGCATAGAAACAGTTCGGAGCATAGAAAACTTGAGTTATATATATATATTTTTTTTTTTTTTTTTTTTAAGGAATAAATTTTTTCGTAAAAGTTTGATTACAGAACCAACTGTGAATTTTGAAAGGTGTAACTTCTGTAGTTAACCACCCTCTGACCTGAAATGTATCGCGCCGCGTCTCTGCGAAGTGGTGTAATGAAAACCTTCGGTGGATCATAACTTGGGCACGTTTTCACTGTAACTACACTGGTCAACAAAGTAAAGGTCCACGCTTCATACTGATGTTTTTCATGACTTTATTCCAGATTTTCTTAACACCGTGAAAACTACATAAAACAAACAGACAAGACGGTTACAACAGCTTGGAGAAACAATGGATTTCAAATATAAAGTAAGGGGAAACATGATAGAAAATCAATACAAATCATTTATTTACACGTTTAACAATGTTTAAAGTAGCTTAATAATTACCGTGTTCGCCTGGTAGACCAGTTGTAGGTTCAAAACTTTGATGGTAGCACAGTGTCCGCCATGCGGCTTTTCTCTTAGTTTTGTCTCTCCCTAATCCCGGGCCAAAGGCCACGTGATGCATCATAACAATTTTAAATACGAGCAAATGATATTTTTATTTTATTCTATTTTATTTTGTTTTATTTTTTGCTTTTATCATTAAGAAAATCAGCATCTATCAGTCTCTTGTTGTCATGGCAACGCATTCACCCAGTCGCTCACAATGACGGCAGCTACATTATTTTTAATTAAAATTTTACCATGTTCTATTGTTCTCTAGATGTCAAAAGTGGGAGGAAAGTCTCTTCTTAAAGCAATTATTAAAATTAATGTAATCTTGATTCTTAAAGCCTTTAAGAATTACCATTAACAATAACATTCATTACAATGTGTCATATTTCAGACCCTACCCACTCACAGTACCAAGAAATTACAAAAATAATCATTTGAAAAACTACTTACCTGTAAGAAAAGGGAGATATGGCAGGAGATCTGTGGGCTTTAAATACTTAGAGCATAATGGTCGAAGGGTCCTAAACAACTCAGCCAAACGTTCTTCAGGCCACACTTCGTCCGTATCCATGTTGTACTTTTACTAATTTCAAAAGCTAGAGGTTGCTAAAATAACAAACTTTTAAAAAAACAAGCCAGACACAAGAAGCGGTATGGCATGAACTTTTATTATGTTTGACTGACGATAAAAGTGAAACTTATTGGGTTGACTGAAAACTTGAATTTGTCTCATGACTTCACAGAAAATAAAGACCTTTTCTTAAACATTGAAAGTTTTGAAACAATCAAGGGACTCAAGAGTAAAGAGTACCATTCTTCTAAGAAAAAAAGTCAGTGTCAATGTTGTGAATCTCATTCCTTAAGTTATCTGAATAAATAAATAAAAAATGCAGCAAAAACAAACAAACTGTGATGTTGTTATTATTATAACTTCAACTTGTCAGTTAAAATTTTTATTTCATTGAATAGAAACTTAATGAATAGTTTTAAATTATTCACGAAGTTTTCTATTCAACGAAATAAGAAATAAGTAAAATAACATTGAACAATGACATCACTCATATTTCAATCATCTCATAAAAAACTGTAGAGGATTTTAGGTCATTTACAATTTATATTACGATTCGTCCAACATACGATTCACGATAATAAAAACAACAATTCCAATTTGTAACCAACAAATATATATTAAATCAAATACAACAATGAACAAACAACGACAAAGCATATTACAACACCTAGAAAAGACGAAAAAGTTGTTCCCCTTTGACTGCTCGTTGATCGAAGTCAAATGAGAAAAAAAGTTTCTTCCCGTGAAAAGATGTTCTATAAGTGTTAGAAATGTTTGCATATAAGAAGGAATAACACGAAGGATATATTATTTTGAATGTGTCGTATATAAGATAGGTTTCGGTCAAATGTTCAAGAGAAGCGCTTGGCGAAATGTTCAGTGAGAAAATTGTGATTACAAAGTTTCTGTGTCTGCGTTAAAGTGTGTTCAGCAAGATCGGCATGAATTCGTATAGCAGTTTGGGATTTTAACGAACTTGTGAAAAGACGCTGTATAAGTGAAAGAGGTAGGAACCGCGGGAAAACTTGATTTTACATTAAAAATATGTGATTGGTTAAAAATTAACCAATCACTACACACATATTAAACAGATTAGATGAAACAGATTAGCTAAATATAGGCAATAGAGCCGAAAGAGTCAAAAGGCTACTGCGATTACTAAATTGTCCTATACCAAAAACAGTAGTGATTTATTAGCCAATCGCAGACGAGTAAATAACTTGGAGTATATGCGGGTGCGATAAACATAGCAACCGCTATTAAACAATTCGGATACGGATAATAACATCAGCTGACGATTATCGTCAAAATTAGTGAAAATAAACTAACTTTTACTACATAACATTTTAATTTTTTTTATTTAGCCAAAAAAGCAGAAAGGATATATAAAGTAAAGTTAAACTACTTTTTTCTTGGAAGTGGGTTCAAGAATTTTTAATAAAAAAATAATTAAAAATTATGTTGCTGAAACGATCGATTTATTTTTAAAAAATGTCGATCGTTTCTGCAACATTAAAAAAATGCGTTAAAATATTTATTTGAAAAAAAAAAAAAAAAGGAAACAGTTGTGGTGAGTACGAAATAAAAACAACTTTCTTTTCTTCACTGTAAATTCGCGAGCCAGTGTGAACATATTAATTTACCAATGAAAAGAGAGTAGATTACAGAAAACAACAAACTGAACTTTCAATGACCCCTGTCAAGTTTCTTCTCCCCAAAAAATGTTTGCATTAGGAGCTGACCACGTGATTCGAGTTGGCACTTTTAACACGTTTTCCGGCCGATGCAAGCAGAGGACGAGGAAGCACCAGACAGTCCATGCTGAATAGAATGTAGGAAGAAAATAATCAGGCCGCCTCCGGCGACCTACAATCGTACCCTCTCACATTCTTTCTCGTGCTGTTTTCATTATCTCTTCTTTTTTTTATTCACCTAATCGCCGTTCACAACAGAAAGAGAGGAACAAGATATTATTACTACCCTGCTGATATATCACATTGAAAACGTGGACTTTATCTGTACAAATCACATTCCGCTAAAACAAATGAACTCTTAATTATTTAAACTCCTTACTACCCTTTCTCTTAGAACATTTTTTCACAGTTAATAATTTCATACATACAATTTGATATTATGCTGTTCGATTAATACATTTTCATTTATTTAAACTAACGAGACAGTTTTATTCTTTCCAAACTTCTGATAACTTTAAATTATGTGAGTTCGGTTATGTTTGGGACAAGGCCAATTTAATAATCATGATTGAGCTCCCTACTTTAAGGTGACCCTCAAAGAACACGCAGAGGAATCTTGATCTCTATAAATTTGGTGACCCCACAAAGAACACGCAGAGAAATTCTAATCTCTACATATTTGATGACCCCTCCCCCACAAGAAAGACGCATTATGGTGACCATTCGGCGCAAAGAACAGACAAATCAACTTTCTGATCACTACAAGATGAAATCCACGACATAGAATACTCAAGGAGGAAACCACGGTCTGACCTTTAGGTTGCTGCTCCACTTTTTTACGCCTTAATGAAGAAACGTAGTTGAGCGTATAACAATTTTAGATTGAAAAAATGCCGCAAAGTGCCCAAGACAGAGTTAGTTCCTGTAAACTAAAGTTTGTCCTGTTTGTTAACTGGTATTACAAAAGAAAAGTGATACCTAAGATTAAAATATGCATTTTTTAAAATGAAAAATCTTTCTTGAAGCATTTTTTAAAAATTTAATTTAATTTTACGCTACTGAAATTTAATATTTCCAATAAGCAAAATACTTTGCTGTGTTTCAAACAGAATTTAAATTGATTAGGATGAGTTACAAAAACAAAACAAACAAAAAACCCCGCCAAGTTGACAAATCTGTCAACACAACGTAATTCTCTTTATTAAAAATTTAAAAAAATAATTAAAAAACGAAACGTAGTTTTCTGAAAGTTTCTTTATGGAACATTAACTGATTTAAAGTTGAATTAATCCGATTTGAAACAAATATTATTTACTTTAAGTTTAAAATATCACACAAAATTATTTTTTTAACATGAAAATGGGTGTTTTTATGAGGTGTATCGCGAAGAAAGTCGGTGTTCTAGTAGAATACCCTTTGTAAACATTAAAAATGAGGCAGTAATACATCAAAGGCAAAGAGACAAGAAGATTGGATTATACCAAAATTCATTAATGGCAAAAATGAAAGTTACAATGAACAAATGGCACAAAAAGTTTTAGCATCTTAAATTCCCTGGATGGTCGTGCTGGAAGTCATTAGTTTGCCCTGAAAAGGACAGCAATATCAGTGCATCGGGATAAGACTTACTGCCTGGGCGAGTATACGGTAGGAGACAGTCTGTTGGAGCTAGCTTAAGTAGGAAGGGCTGAAGGTGATGATAGCTAGCTAGCGGTTGCTGTTGTTGAGATTGCTGTTGATTTCTGTGCTGATTTCCGTGTCCAGGTCTGGTTTGGTGGCTGCTTTGGCTGTGTTTAGGGCTGGTTGTGACTGCTGCTGCTGATGATGTCCGCATTGAGTGCTGGTTTCGTGGCTTTCGAATGTAGGCTTAAGGGGAGAGAGGCGCAACTGTAACAATTATTTACTGAATATAACACGAACGCATGTTAAAATTAAAGAAAATACTCTAAGTGGGCTTTATAATCTAATTTACAAAGACACTTATTGAGGAAGTGTTTGAAAAATTATCATTAACATTTAATTGTTCAACTTACTGGTCTTATTTTCTGATAATCTCGCATATTTACAAAATTTAACATGTTTATATACACATAAAATATTTTTAAATATTGGGTATCGTTTAATAATGCGGAATCCACTTTTCAATATTAAATAAAAAAGCCTTTTCCGCTTTTCCGAAAAGGATCCGTAAAAGGAATTTGCTTTTTGATAATTAAAGATTGTTTGAAATTTTTAAATGTTTCCTAGTTTTCTAGTGGCTGAAAAACATTTCGCATCGAGATGTGAAATTTAGAGAGTTTTGTGTGTACTAAACAAAGTTTGTAAATTCGAGAAAATTCGTTTCCCCCCCCCCCTTTTTATTCAATGAGTATTTGAATTTTTGTAAAATATAAAACTTGTTTTGTTCACTACATATATAACGGAGTGTCATTCTGTGTATTGTTTTTTTTTTTTTTTTTTTTTTTAGTAATAAAAATATGTGTTGTGTTTTTTTCATTTAATTGTTCTACTGGTTTTTGTTATTGTTATTTGTTTTTCATCACGAGCTCCATCAACACGAGATTGGAAATCGTTCAATTCCGGATTTCTTTCAACAGAATCTCTTGACTTTGTATTTTTTAAAATATAAGTTGGTTTTAGTCTGTTAATGGAAACATTTATGCTCATTTTCAGATATTTTGATCTTAAAATATTTGTCATGACAGCTTATTACTTATTATTGCTTGTGTAAGGCGCTTGTAAAGGTTTTCGTACTCTGTCCGTTCTCAACCAAATATATTCACAGTTTTGTAAATCTTTAGGAATATATGATTTAGGTGAAGAGTGTACTGTATAGTGGGGACGCGTTCTTTTGAAGGGTAGTTGTATACTGTTGCAGATTAACGGAATTTGGCCTCGTTGTAGATAGCCCACTATAAGTCATAAAATGATTATAAATCAAGAAAAGCAAATTGAGTTGAAAAATAACATTTTATATATAATCAATTAAGGTTTTTACAATTAAAGTAATCCTTTAAATATGTGTCCAACGGACGTTAAAATGTTCATGGCAATAAAATGCTAAAAAGAGAATTATTACTTAGGTATGTGGGAGCGTTGTAAGTAAAGAATGTCTTTGATGTATCTGCTCCTTTGGTCAGTAAGTAGTTTTGAAACAGGGAAGAAGGAAAGGAAAGGTGAAGAGAGGCGAGCATAGTAAGCCGCTTGACTTGGGTCAAGGGGAGATACTAATTACTCTCGTCTCTCTCGAGTCTGTCTGGGTGTTTCTGCGTCGGTCTGCCTGGCGATGCTTTCTGTGTCGGCTTTTTATATCTTCTTTTTGGATCGTAGCAGATCATTTGGGAATTCATATCCGTATTTGATTCTGGGCTTCCCATTGTCCGATAAATAAAATTCGCGTAGGCTCGCGAACTGGAATTTAATATTTAATTAATTTTTAGTTTTCAACCGGAACATCTGCGCGAATCCGGGGTGCGCACCGACGACTTTTGGTCATTTGTTTTTTTTTTGTCGTGAGAGTACAAACATCCGCACAAAAAACTTAACAGATGTAGCAAGACATAATAGGCGCAAAATTAAAGATTTTCTCGTATCTACTGACCTGAGCCTGATTTATTCAAAAGATTTAGGCCCACCTATAACGAAAAGGAGATTATCCGCATACGTCTGTGTTTCAGGCAAACAAAACTTTTGACGACAACAGGTACTCTCTTGGTTTTCCCGTCTTTCCAACGTCGTCGTCGTAGTAGTCTTCTTCTTCTTCATCGTCTTCTCGTTCAAACACTTCGTCAACCGAATAAGTTCATACTGCACAAATCGCCGCCTTTTCTCATTTTATCCCTTTTCTCAGCAGCTTATTTGCATATGAATTACAACAGGCGGCTCGTATGTCGACATGGACGCCTCTCATTTGCATACCTTGTAAAACCGTGCGCCTTCGCACAGGAGCAAGGCGTTAGATCAGCCTGATGAACACACGTCCCCTTGATCTTCAGATCACAAAGTTCCGTGGGTCGCGCCTGGGGGCGACATTTGCCTAAGCGCGTACCTTTTTGTGTTGAGGGGAAAGGCTTTCACGTTGTGTCCCCCCCCCCCACCGTATCGTTTGCACCCCGTACAACTTGTAGCAAGCTTTTTCTGTTGAGGGATTCTCCTAAGGGGCACGTTGGGGACGCTATCCTCCACTGCCTTTTCGGCAGTTGCCAGATTATCCTCATCCGGCCTGGTGGTGCCTGGAACAGCATCTAGTGAGCTCGGACCAGATGCAATTGGCATTTCGCTCTTTGCATTCGTGGAGCGTTCCCCTGCGTCTTGATCGCCGGGCACTCTTCCTGAGCAGGATAATAGTGGCTTCATCCTCGGATGAATTTGTATCTGCATTGAAGCCGCTGGCCACGTAAGCATCCGCAGACTACTGGTGTCGGAGGCAGAGCTCGGTGGACTTGGCCTTATATATATCAAGCGTGTATTATCCTCACTACTTTTCACGGACGTCAGATGATCGGCTTCCAGAGCATGGCGGAGATCACGCACGTGACGTGGGATTCCATCGACTAGAACAGATTGTTGGCTAATCACTCAAGTCACTCGCCCCCACCTGAATTTGGTGCTGCATCGGCTACCCGAGGGGTTTATCCAGACGGGATCCTCTCCGGTGTATATTCTAAGTGCTTCCTCGTTGGCAGGTGTTTGTTCAGCATGAATCCTATTTTCTCGAACTCGGTATCTGTAGATAGCGTTTGCAGGTGCAGTTTCCGGAGACGCACCGCCCTTAGGCGTGATATGATACCAGTAGTTGTCCCCTGAGATGGTGCACTGTTTCCTGGCTACAATTGTCTTTATGCTGCGATGGTTTCTTTCTGTAATGCCGTTGCCTGATGGTACATATGCGCATCGCAGCCGAAGCCGGACTCCCCCCCCCATTCCTGTAAGAACTGCTTAACAGACTACACGGCTTAACTGGTACAGAAGGCGGGGTCGTTGTCAGTTAATATCTCTTCCGGCACACCGCGTTAAAAAATAAATTGATTTCAGCTGGTGAATGATGCAGGAGGAGTCCTGTCGGGCAATGGGTCTCCAAACTGCAAAACGTGTAGGTCCACAATCGATAAGGGTGAGGAAGTGGCTGCCACCATAATGGGCGAGGTCTATTCCCACCCTTTGCCACATGACTCTTACTTCCAGCTGACCCCGTTTCAATTGCACCGGCATCGAGTCAATCGTTTGACACGCTTCACATCTTTACACTACCGTCCTGACATCCGCTTTTTCAACTGCTGGATTAACCATCCTGGCGAAATAGCGTGTTCGCCTGATCTCAGGATGCCCACACTGTCGATGAATGCTTATGATCCGTTCCGAATCCAGACTGTGCGCTATGGCGGCACACGGTTGCTGCCGAGGCTCGGATTCTTTCCGAGTGTAAGTCAGCCATCGTTGCGGAACCCGAGTGAGCGCATCCGCTCTGTTCATGGCGGACCTAATCAACGCTACGTCCACGACCAAGTTGTACTCCTTGATGATCTCAACCAGTGTGGCGAGTCGCCTTCGCAACATCATTTCACTTGATGCATTTGTGGTCAGTCGAGTCCTTCCAGTCAGGGCATCAGTTATCCACCGGTGTGTACCCGCAGAGTCCGTAACAATGTGTAGCACCTTGGCTTTCCACTGTAGCGCTAGGTTATTTCCCTTTAAAGTGGCGTCAAGTTCGGCCAGGTTGATGTGTCTTGCATCATTCTCAGCAAGCATCCTCTACAATGGCACCGTTAGCCTCCAGAGCGACTCCCAGGATAACTGAACTGACATCAAACAGTGAATTCGTTTCCACTGATGAACCACTCTCTTCGCACGGGATCATCTTGAGTCACTCTGGCCACAGTTTCTGATAGCATGCTTCTTAGGGTTGCGTCATTCTCCTTATCGTCCCAACCCGATGACGCAGCGGTTGCACGTCGTTTCATGACTGCCACTGCCACTGCCACTCTGAGCCAACCGCTTTCGGGAAAGCAGCTCTCCAGTTTTCCACATACAGAAAAGGTGCTCTGGCGCGTAATGACAAGCGGGGCCTCTGAAATGTTACTGACCCTTCTCCAACGAATTCTCTCTCCGTTGCTGCTAACGTACAATTCTAATACTTTCGCACCATCCCGTAGAAGCTCGGGCCGCTTGCATGTCAGCCCAAAACGTTCAAAATGTTTTTTGACCGCCTGGGAAAACACAATGTTTTCATTGATGAAGATGTCATCAATGTACGATGATGTTGCTTTTTGAACATCTTTATCCTGCTGCCGGACCGCATTCATGATTGCTGCCATGATGTTTGGGGTTGCGTTGAGGCCAAACCCCAATCGATTAAGACAATATCGGGCCCGACTTTTCGATGCGTATTTGCAAGTAGGCTCGGCGCAGGTTCAACATCGCGGCATCTGACTCCTGTCGCCGCTACTCCCTCAATCTGTGCGCACACATGTCAGCACCGGCCGTATATGCTTCAACGTACTCGTTGAGCCCACGATAATCCATGACTGGTCGGACTTTTGTTTGTTCCGCTGCACAATAGCCATCAAGAGAATCAGCGCCCTCGGGTGTCCGAGTTCATCCTCCGGCTATGGAAGCAACCAGCCATTGTGAATCCAAGTCTAGTTTTCGTTCATATTCATCCCTGAGTCGCGAAGTGGGTAGGATATTCTGAAAGCCTGTTCTTTAGAGAGACTGGTGGTTGATCGCCGGACCATTTCCACAATGCGGTCCATGTACGCACGTCTTCGTTATACTCTGCGTGGAAGTCGGACTAGTCGAGGATGATTGCAGTGCAAGTTGGGGAAACCTCACTTCGCCAGTACTTCATATAGTCATTCCATCTAGCTACCTGATTGCGTCCAGCCCAAGAAGCAGGCCGTATCCGAGCACCTCTTTATCTACAATCAGGTCTTATACAGCGATCGGGGGCTCATTGCCAATATTAATTCGGGTCACACTTACTCCACAACAGACCAGCGAACTTCCACCAACAGTTAACACTGGAACCTCCTTTCTTTCAAGGGTTTGAGTGCAACCAGTGTCCACGAGCGCTGTGCGCTTGTATCCGTCATAACATACGCTCACCGTGGGTAGCGCCCTATTTAATGGGGATTTGAGGAGTAGGCTGGCGCAGTAGCTTCGACTTCCTACTCGTTTCCCGGACACCCTCGAGCGAGGTGTCCTCACTGTTTGCATCTGTAGCACTAGGCTAGTGTTTTAGGTTTGGCGTCCGCTTTCTCTATAGTGGTACGCCGTAAGAGGCAGTCACGGGCCAGGTGATTGGGCCTATTACAGTTGTAGCAGGTCGACTGTACGCCAGGCTACTTCGCTCGACCTTGCAATGTCTGTGCCGCTGTCGTTTGCTCTATAGTTACGTGCTCCCTTTTTAATATGGCCTGTGCCCGTGCCAGCACCTCCGTAATGTCTGTCTTATCTACCTGGTACGAGGCTCGAAATAGTTCTTCAACACTTCCAGGCAGTTTTGCAATTAATGCACACGCCAGACCTTTTTCAGGCATTCCTCATAACAGGACTGCGAGTCGCCGTAGCTCTGCCAAATGGACGTCAACCATCTCTCCGGGACGTAACTTGCGTGCCATGAACTCCTTCCAAGCAGTGACTGGATCCAAGGCAAGCGCTGTGTACAAGGCACTTTTAATACAAACGAAGTCCTTTCTCTTTTATTCACTTAATTGTTAGTACACTGCATATGCGCCTTAGAAAGTCGCTTTGGAACTACACATAAACGTTGTACTCCACTCAGTTAAGCCTTCTTGATCCATTCTTGCACAGATTGTTCAGAATCACAGCTGTCAAAAAACGGTATCAACTTTGGGTCGAAGGTTGATGACATGGCCGAAATAGCTTGTAACGAGAAGGAAATCTGTAATACATCTGTGTTTCAGGCAAACAAAACTTGTGACGACAACAGGTACTCTCTTGGTTTTCTCGGCTTTTCAATGTCGTCGTAGTCGTTTTCGTCTTATCGCTCAAACACTTCGTCAACCGACTAAGTTCGTACTGCACAAATCGCCGCCTTTTATCCCTTTTCACAGCTGCTTATTTGCATACGAATTACAACGGGCGGCACGTATGTCGACATGACCGCCTTTCATTTGCATAACTTGTAAAACCGTGCGCCTTCGCACAGGATTAAGGTGTTAGATCACCCACATCACCTCTTCCCACAATTCGTTAGAGACTACGTCTCTTATTGGTCAATATATATAAGAAATAATTTCCACTAACTGAAAATGGATCCTTCATAAATTTGGACGGGTTTTAACCACTGAACCGAAAAAGATATACATTTATTTATAACAATTTTTTCACAAACCATCTGGCTTACATAAAAGCTACACTTCTCTCAAAAGAATGTGCTTAAAAAAAATCTAGACGATTATGTAGCGGCCTAACTACTTTTTTTATCTGTTGTGTAAGAATGTTAGCTTCTCAATTCAATGTGTACCAAAAAGTGAACAAACAAGACATCGATAGATAAAATTTTAATATAACAAAAACGGTTAATTAATAAAAAGGGGTAAAGGTAAGTTACTTCCCTTTAACTGCAAATTTGCAGAAATGAATGAAACAGTAGATGTTTTTAAACAAATAGATATTTTGAATTGGTAAATGGCACAAGGCCAATGTTCAAAAGTTTGTTTGGGGATAAAATTGAAACAGTTCAAAGTGATGAGTTGGAAAATAATCTGTATTTCCAAATAATTGAAATAGTTCAAAATGCTGAGTTGGGAAATAATGTGTATTTCCAAATAATTGAAATAGTTCAAAATGCTGAGTTGGGAAATAATGTGTAATTTGTTCCAGTTCAACGTGATGAGTTGAAAGAATAATCAGCAAGCAAAATGTGTGTGAATAAAAATGTCAAAAATACTTGCGGTTTAGTGGAAGTTGAAGTAATAATAATTATTTACCAGGAGAAAAATGTTGAATGCAAAAAGTTGGTATTGCAAAGTTTGAATATTTAATTTAATTTCTCAGTCAGGTAAAAATATGAATCCGGCTTAATTTCTTTTTTACAAGGAGGCGAAAATATATATTGCCTTAAAAGATAAGTGAGCTGGAAACAACAACAGGTCTGGTAGCTTCAAAATCTTCCTTCCAACTGAAGCTTAATAAAGTCCTGTTTGAATGAAAGTTAATATCAGAGAAGAAAAATAAAAGAAATTTGCGCCACTAATTGCTACCCGCAATTAGTGCGCGTATGTGTGTGAGTTAGGAAGACATGTTTGTCTTGTCCCGGGTCGAAATCCTAACTGGCTACCAAAGATGTTTTCCGTTTATATTAGCTTCGTTTTTTGGCGGGAACAAGTCATCACGTGGAACGCCGATTGACCATGCGTGTGTGTGTGTGTGTGTGTGTGTGTGTCAATGTATGAAACCCGACAATTATACATTTAAACAAAGGTAACATTTTTTTTTATAAACTGAGTATATTCTTTAGAAAAATAAAAATACTATTTAAAAATTATCACTTTTTGCGTAACATCTGATTAGAAACAGTGGTCACTGGCTTAGAAAATTCGATGGCAAATTCCATCTTTGTAGGATACAAAATCAAATGAAAGAATTACTCTCTGAAGAGATTTCATATTAAGCTTGACCACAATAAGAATTCATGACTACTAAATGTATAGAATTTTTCACTGTAAAAGAAAAAAACAATGTGCAGAAATTTTTTATGTAGTAAGAAAAAATTCTGCTGTGAACAAAAAGGGAAAGGTAATAAAATAAAAAATTCAATACAACACAAGGGGTTCAAATTAAAGGAAATTTACTACTTTGTTAAATACAGAGAGGAGTTGGGCGCTGACTGCAAAACAGGTCCGTTTGCAAAGGCTAGCCTTAGTACCACAAAAGGGGTGGGGGTAAAAGTCTTTCTCAGTTTACCTTGAGGGTTCAGTGTTCATAGTTCGTTTCTTTTCCTCCGCTTAGCGACATGCTTAAATTCAGCGGGTCGTCTCAAGCCTGATAAAAAGTGTTTACCTTTTTGTTGTTTTTTTTTTGTTAAGTCTCTTCAACCCTTGTTGGTTGTGGGCCAACCTGGGAAACTGTATCCCTTTTCCGGAAAGTAAAATTTCTTTCTTCCTCTGGAAGAAGTATTTTTTCGTACAATAAATTTCTTTCTTCCTCTGGAAGAAGTATCTTTTCTTAAAATAAATTTTCTTTCTTCCTCTGGAAGAAGTTACGTTTCTTAAAATAAATTTTCTTTCTTCCTCTGGAAGAAGTGACGTTTAAACCTTTTTTTTACGCCACGTGGGTTAATGACAAACAGGGGAAACGATCCTTTTAAGAGAAATGAAATCTTTCTTCCTCTGGAAGTAGTATCTAGAATCTTGTTTCTTCTCTGTTCGTCAGGAGGAAATTCTTTCTTTTCTTCTTTTGCGAGCTTCTCTAGCCCACAAATAAATTCAAACTTCTTTTTACGTCTTTGGTCTGACGGAGTTAAAATTTTCAGGACTGCTCAAGTCGACGAAAATCAAAGAACTGAGGATTCCCGCTCCTTGAGATTCTATCAGAAGGAGCTAACCAATCAGAGGCGGGATACACGACACGTGGTACCGCAAAGACATTTCAATTTCCCAAGGGCCTTAGCGAGAAAAGGAGAGAAAGAAAAAACGACCAAACGAACAGACAAATAAAATTTCAACAAATGTCCATAACCCCAATTATCAGTAATATTAATGCATTTATTTCAGCTTGCGATGCTGGTGATAATGGTTTTCCATAATTTTTTTTTTGTTTTGTAACTTTTCTCTGCAGTATTTGTTCCTTTGTCCATTTGCTAAAACGTGTTTACTAGTATATTCATTGCTTTACTCACCTTCAATGTATGTTGTGAGCATTAAGTTCTCCAAGCCTTCCTTACTCAAAATGTCAATGTGATTCCCAAAATATTATAATCTCTAATAGATGGTTTCTTTTGAGTTCCTGTCATATTGGCATTTATATTTGATCGACTAAATTTTAAAAAGCAAGCCACAAAGAAAAAAATGATAAACTGAAATAAAAAGACACAGCTTTGATAATGAGAGGGTTAATTTGTAAAATATTCAGAGAAAATGAGAAATATATTGATAATAGTTTCATCTTTCTCTAAATATCATGGAATGGAAAGTTGTTTTTGGAGAATTAGAGATGAAAGGAAGGATTCAAAATTGGAGCTCCCAAGCAGAATATGATGACGTTATAACGATGTAGCAGTTTTACATTAACATATAACTAATAAATGCACTTCAAAATTAATTTTAAATAGCAAAATAAGGCATAAGTTAAGCAATAAACATTTTTCTTTGAAATAATGAAATACATAACATTTTCATAACTTTTTAGCAATAACAGTCTAATGAATTCTAAATGGACCCTGCAGCCAGAATTTAGTACATAATAAATTGTCTCTTTTGATAGAATAAATCCAAACATCAGATAATTCTTTATCTTTTGGAAAAGAAAATATGTGAACTTTT
The DNA here is from genome assembly GCA_037127315.1 of Ascarosepion bandense. Classification (NCBI taxonomy): domain Eukaryota; kingdom Metazoa; phylum Mollusca; class Cephalopoda; order Sepiida; family Sepiidae; genus Ascarosepion; species Ascarosepion bandense. The sequence goes on along the minus strand of JBBBDQ010030242.1, from coordinate 255,809 downwards.
GGGCCGTTTTTATAATTATCTTTGCAATTTGGTACAACACATCTGTGAGGCATTGTTTTTGTTTATAAATTAATGCAATATATAAAAGAAACAAATAGATAAATAATTTAAAAACACTGTGAAAAATCTAATACACAAATGACAACTCCCTTCTTGAAAGTTAAAGGACTCAAGATGATGATGTCACACGTTCTTCTTGTCATATCCACTAGGCCTTGATTTTACATTGGCCTAGCCTAAGTCCGAGCATGTACACATCGGTTAGGGTGGACCCTGCAACTGTTGGTTGTGCTGGTCTCAGTGGCGACCATCAATTTTCTAGCGCATTAGGGTGGTACAGCCACAGGCATCTGTTTTCTGTGACCGCCTGGCCTACAAGACTTGAAAATATTGCTTGAAATTTAAAAGAAACGACTTGTTAAAAAATTACAACAATATATCAAATTACAATGTTACATGATGTGTGCGTGCAGAATTTTTTTTTTTTTTGTACGCCTTCTGTGAGGTAGATAACCTATCAAAAAAATATAAATGATCTTGAAAGATTTCTAAACAATCTTCAAAAACTTTGAATTAGGCAGAAAATGCACCTTGAAAAAAGAAAAAAGTTGCAATCACCTAATCAAGAGAAAACAAAATTACAGAATGCAGGGTGCTTTAACAGTTTCGCACCATTGGTGTCATGAGGAATTTAATGATTTATCTCTTATAGGACACAGTTCTAATTACAGGTTTCAGCTCATTTTAATGTATGCTTCTCAGTTGGCAGCCAAAAATTGCTTTCCATTCTGGGATCTGCCTTATTCTACCTTCAAAATTAAATTTTTATGTCACTTCATCTTCTGTCTTGGTTGAAACATTCAGTTCTTCTTTGAAAATTAAATCTCCTTCTTCCTTGAAAATTTGATTACATTTTGGTATAAGTCCATGTTTTTGATTGGATATTAAACAGAAATAGTATATATTTTTTTCAATTTAAAAAATGAATATGAAAATTCATTTTGAGTGAAATAATTCTGGCAGTTCTTTAACAGTCAATTTTAAAAATAGACATTTTTACAAACAAATTTTACAAACTTTTTATAAAATGTCTGGCTTTCTTTAAAATATACTTCTCTAAAAAGTATGCATATAAGACAAACCTGAACGATTATAATATTTATTTAGTTATTTACACTTTTATTTATTATTATTTTAATTATTTTGTATTATTATCTAATAAATATTGTAATATCTTCTGTCCTCAAATACTTCTTACATTTTGATTTTTCCAACCAACTGAACTCCTTATATTGGCCCCAAATTTTAATTTGCATGGGAAGTCAACCTCCTCATTGGCTAAAAAAAAAATTCAACGCTGTATCTATTTTTTCAAATTTGAAAATGAAATCTTACACAAGTGTTGTGTCCACTAAAATATCTAATACAATATACAAGAATTAAAACATACCTACAGAATATTTATAAACCAATAACACACAAAGTGCTTTTCTTTCTTTTTCGCCAGCTGTATATTAGTCTGTCTACTTTCCTCCTCTTTGCCGTCTGTAATTTGACTCTCTGGGTCGTTCACTGGCCATTTCAGTTTACTCATTTGGTATGACCAAAAGTTAAAGGCCCTCGTGTCGAGTTGAGAATCTTTTGTTTGAAATATTCTTAAAGTAAGTTTTTTTTTCTTCTGCCTAATTTTAAGCTTTTCATGTTTAATTGGTTTTCTTTAATTTTTTTTTTTTTTATTTTAGCAGAAATCTCTTGACTGGACTTTTACTAAGTTAAAACTTAGTAATCCACCACCATGTTTTTTTTTAATTGGAGTAGATAGATCTATCTATTGCCCGGTTCACACTCCATCCTCGTCTATTGAACAGGTTAAGAGGCTCATCCCTTGTTTCCTGTTTAGGATGTGGTTTCCGGCTTTCTCTTTTCCAATCTTTTCACTATTACGTAGCCCCCTGCACATCAGTGGCATTACCGCCTTGCTCGGGGTGATACGATTAAAAAAAAAAATCTTAAAACACACCAGTTAAACCATAGAATACAAACCAGAAAGGTTGTTTTATTAGTCATCATAATTTAGATACCACCAAAATATTCTGTGGATGTATTAGTAGACATGCCACATGGTATTTTAGGGCAAATAAATAAAATAACATAATTCTAGAGCTGATTTCTTAGAAAAAATAATTATCACAAAATCTGACCCTTGAAAAGAAACTCATAAGTACCACCAAAGTCTACACCACTCTAGTTGTTGATATTCAAGATCCTATTTATGCCCACACACAAAAGCAACACTCAACTCAGCACTGACCAATCTACAAAGAAACCTCATTGCAAAGACTTAATAATTGAAAAAGATAATGTGGAAGAAAAATAGCTATTTTCAGAGGATTAATAGTAGTTCTTTCATATATCCAAATGATACAACTACAAATTTTTACTATATACAATTATGCAGTCATTGGTAAGCTGATAAAAATCCTTCTTTTCTTCATTCAATAAATCAAAGGAAATTAGCCATGCATATAACATTGAATGTTTTGGTAGATAATGAGCTTCTTTTTAATGTTGACACTTGTAATGAGTGTTACAATATAGAAAAATAGAAAGAATGATTGTCTGAAGCTCTACAAATGCTCTTTTAAATAATTTTTATTCTAGGAAAATAATATTACAAGTAACAAGTTAAGCAAAAAAAGAAAACTTTAAACACTCAGATAAATTTGGCATCTGTAACCTATTTTTCTATAAGTATTATTTGATTTTTAAATCTACTTATTGTTTGTATCTAATTTATTTGCTTGTTTGCAATTATTTGTTTCTTATTTATATTCAACTGATTCATTTATTCATCATTTACTGGTAATTTTGTTAATTTACTTCTGAATTCAAAACTGAAGAAAGTAATGGGGAATCAATCATGGTAATGTACACTTTGCAGATATTAAGAAAAATGATATTGTGGGGAGACATAATCAGCTATGGCCTGAAGGAATATTTAATAGTGTGTAAAAAGATAGCTCCCAATTTACATTTAATATTATAGTGTTAGACCCAGTACAAGCATTGGAAGTTGATGTTGGCAATTTTTAGATGCAAAGTGTGAGATATGATCTCAAACTTTCATTTAAGAGTTATGAATAACATCATTTCCTCTGGAACATGAATCTTTGTCACCTAATGTAAAAAAAAAACAAAACAATTTTCTCATTCTTATTGGACAGCTTCATAATTAGAAAGATAAGATCTGTCCTTTTTTAAAGGTCAGGATTATTTTCTGTATCAGTAACAATGTAACACTATAGAGATTAACAATACTATAAAATAGCCACAAATCTGCATTTAGATCCACAATTATTTCAACTCAATAGCCACTAGAATAATTTAAATCATTATTGTTACCACCCACCCAAATAACCATTAAAAGAATACAATAGACATATCAATAATGCACCACTGTCCAGTATAAATAAATACTTGAAACAAGCCTTTCAGATTTGAAAAAGAAATCACTCAACAGTTGGTTGAGAGCGAGGGAAAATTTACTCGCCCCAAAATCATTTTACTCAACTGACTCCATTTTCTTAATAGTCGCCTTACATAAACATAGCATGAATCGGTGACAGAAAACAAAAAATAAAATTTTAATTAAAATTTTGAATGTGTTAGAAAGGATTCAAAATTTTTTAAAAATAATAACAGCAAAATTTGATCCTTTCTCTTAATAATAGCATAAACATTTTGATGATAAAACTTGTTTTTATTAAGTTTGAGCCTTTTTAACATCATGATATGCTTTTGTTTTGGCAATTGAGTGGAGGTACCTAAATTTGTAGTTTCTTCTGTTTGAGTACAACCTCTATCTCATAGATGATAAAAAATAACAAATCTGATTTTCTCAACAACTTTCTACAACAAAATTACTTACTTGTATAATTTGTTTTTGGTGTTTGGTTGAAAGAAGTATGCATATTTTCTTTCTTTCCTTCAAATGCTTGCTTTTACTTTTCATAAGCAGGGAGGAAATACAGATATAAGTCAAGGACAATAAAATCTGTGAGCATCTTTAATCTGGGCAACAGACATTTTGGCTCCAACTGGAAGCGTTAATTAAATGAATGTTTACACTGACCGGGATGATAAAAGCGAGACAGAAGTTTGTCAATCTAAATTCCATACGTCAGATCTTGCTTTGATGATTGCAGGATGTCACTGTCTTTTGTTTAACCATACATTTTGACATAAATCAGATGTCATGCATAAAACCAAAGAGTTCAATAATGTCATTCTAAGTAACTTGAGAATCTTCAATAGCATACTTTTTGGCTGTAAAAGAAGCAGATTTCTTTTTTCTGTATTTAAAGGTACACGTTTCATTGCCAGATTTTTAATCAACTGCAGGCAAGTAAAGCAATAAACTTTAATTGCCCAATTAAGTTTTTAATAAACTGAGTTGATCAGGTGAGTGAAATCTCAAATGCTGGTTGAAACAAAACACAAGGCACATGGCAAAACAATTGTGTTTAAGCATGAACAGACTGTTACTGCTGGACTTGACTTCAATGTCGACTTCTATATTTATATTCTATACGCTCTATCCCTGATATTGTGCACTTTAACTCATGAATACAGCATACCTTAAAATTCTATTTTTATTATATATATATTAGCCTACTAGATACCTTAACTTCACAAAGAAGACCTGGGAGATAATTTGTCAGGTTTTTGGTGGTAAATGATGTTTTGTCTGCCATAAAATATGGCAAACCTAAATCCAAGTTTATTGGTTTATGAAGTTTTTAGACATGGAAGCCTGTGTTTGTTGTCTCTAGCATGAGAAGAGGAAAGAGACATATCTACTAAAGGATATGCTGTTTCTACACAACTGTGTTACCATAGTTGATAATGCTTTGTTGTGGTACTTCCCCCAGATTCTAAACTCTACAAAACAGGTATCACAATGCACACTATTATATCCGGAACAACCCCCCACCTCCAACTGGTGAAAGTCATAACAAAAATTCAAACCCCTCTCCTTAGACTAATCAGTTCATCTTGTATAAAGAACTCAGGTAGCCTGGTTAAAAAAACTAAGGGAAATAAACATGACAGACAAACTCATGGCTAGTCTCGATATAAAATCCCTTTACACCAATGTACCAGTTAAAAAATGCCCATATCTTTTAAAAAGATAGTAGCACAAAGTTAAACCTCTGCCTACCAATAGCCAAAATAATAAACATCTGTTGTCTCATTACCAATCAATGCTATTTCACATTTAATAATAAATTTTAGAAACAAAATTTCGATTACCAATGAGATCACCTCTCAGTAAAGTGATGGCACAGATCTTAAAATTTTTTGAATCTGGTCTCTTCTAAGATATTTTACCCAAACAATTAACATACTTCCAATACATTAATGATGCTATCTTAATATGTCTTCATGATGTTGATTTATCTGAAATTGTAGATAAACAAAACAAAGTTGAACATAAAATTTAAATACAGAATAGAAAAATACAGTTCTTTACCTTTCCTAGATATCCTGTTACACCACATTAGCATCATCAGGTTTGCAAGCTTTGACTGTTCTTTCTAGTTATATTCTGTTATTTATTTTACATTCATCAACACTCTATGCATTGTCTTTTAATCATTGCACTAGGCCAATATACACCCAAATCAATTATACTGATACGTGGTGAAACAGATGTTGCCATAAGATAAATAACTTATCCATAACAGATAATCTCCTAAGTCACATAAGGAGAAAATTCCATTCTGACAACTTTTCTCCAAGAACTGTTTCTGAACTTTATCTATCCTCACATTCACTTCCTACGACCTCCACTTTCATTCATATTGTACTCCTTATTCAGCATACTAATATTAACAGTAAGTCTCTACCTTGTGTTGCTCTCGAGCCTTGTCTTGAAGAACTTCAGCATTAAAAAAACATATGTAAATAAACTGGATACAAAAAAATTAAAACTAGCAAGAGGAAAGACATAAGAGAAACATAGGATATCTCCTGGTTCTCTATTGGATGTGGAATAATGTCAGAATGGTCATCTGTAAGAGTACAAAAATAATTTCTTTTGTCTTGTACGGTATCTGTGTATTTCATCACTTTGAATATCAGTATAAAGGAATTCAGAAAAAGATCATTATAACACAAATGTTTACTGTGACTAATAGAGCATGTTGATGTGAGCATGTTCATCTTGGTTGAAAAATGTCAGTTTTGTTATATGTTTTGATCCAAAATGATGAATTGGGGATACTAAAATCTCACAAGTAAAAAAAAACTTAAATTTATGGGGAGTGTTCTAACAGAGGACAGAAAGTGCAACACTGAGATCCAAAGACATTGGGATGGCCAAAAATGCATTCCAAAAGCTAAGCAGAGTATTAAGTAAAAGGAAAATTTAATTAGAAACAAAGAAAATAATACAGAACTGTTATGTGATATCTGTCCTGCTATATGGCAGTGAATGCTGGACAATCACTTCACAGATGAAGAAGAAACTTGAAGCAACAGAAGGATGCTGAAGTTAATATGGACCAAACATTTAAGTAATGATGAGGTTTCAGAGAAAATGGAAACTCATATTTAACATCAGGAAGAGGCAGTTAAAATTTCTGGGGTATGTAATGAGAACGGATGGCTTGAAAAGTTGATACTCACAGGAAAGATTGAAGGAAAGAGAGACAAAGGAAAGCGTGTAGCATATTTGATGGGCTTGAGTAAATAAATGGTAAAACAGGGTTTAGGAGAAATAATATAAAGATGAACTTTATTAAAAGCTAAAACAGACAGGAAGTTGAAGAGGGCCATGATTGCCTATGTCCTAAAGAAACAGAGCACACAAGAGAAGGAGATGTGATGGGTTCAATAATTAACAAGAAGAGTAAATTATTTCCACTGGTATATTAGTTTCTAAAGATAAAGTTGTTTTTTTTTTTTTAAAGAGAAGACCAAAATGCCTATTACAGGTTGGGGATACAAAAATCAAGCAGATGCAGAAATTTAAATACCTAGGAAGTGTTCTAACAGAGGACAAAAAGTATGACACTAGGTTCTGAAGGCATATTGCCATAGCCAAGAATGCATTCCAAAAGCTAAACAGAGTATTGAGAGACAGGAAAGTTTTGTTGAAAACAAAGAGAAGAGTACTGGATTGTTATGCGATATCTGTCCTTTAATATGGCAGCAAATGATGGACAATCTCATCAAAGATGAAAAAAAGACCTGAAACAACTAAAATGAGGTTCTACAAAAGGATGCTGAGGATACCATGGACCAAACATGTGAGCAATGGCAAGTTTTGGAGAGGATAAAAATGAAAAGGAAGCTTATACTTAACATCAGGATGAGACAGCTGAAGTTTCTGGGTGGCATAATGAGGAAAGAGGGGTTGGAGAATCTAATACCCTCAGGATAGAGGGAAAGATAGACAGTGATAAGCAACACCTGACATACTTGATAGGCTTGAGCAAGGTTTGGAAGAAAATACCAATAAAAAAAGTGTTAAGAGCTACAAGGGATAAAGGAATGTGGATGATCTATGCACTGCAGACATTGGAACAGAGGACTTGTGTGCTGGAGCGTTGTCCTGATGAAAAAACACCTTTTTATCAGTTTTTTGGGGTCTTGATAGCCTTTCGTAACTGTCTCAGAAAGTTGGCACAGTACTAATCATTAACAGTGTGGTCCTATTGAAAATAGTCAATAAATACAATGCCTTTTGCATCCCCAAAATCTTCCCAATTGATGAAATGACCATGGCCTTCTTTGGAGTGGTGAGAAGGGGTGTTTCTACTGCATGGATTGTCTGTTTGACTCAAAGAGATGAATCAAACACTCATTCTGGTTTAGGAAACCAGCTGAATCTACCTCAAACAAGGTCAAATTTTCCTGTGATGTGATCCACCTGGTACACTTTTGATGAAGTGTTAGAATATGGAGTGTTCCGGTTAAATTTTCCTTGAGCCAGACTTGATACACAAGCAATTAGATTTTACAATTGAATTTAAGAAGAAGTAGGGGAATTTCCTTGTATTTTGATTAAACAAATCATTTTTTCTTTTGGACAAGGAAAATAATTAGAATTAAGGAGAAAATTATAAATAACAATCTGTAAACAATCCAAAGTTGAGCTGGCTAGCAAAAGTATAAAACTTTGACTTAATGAACTTCGGAGTATTGTTTTTCTTACTTAGCGGGCAAAAGAAAAAATCTAAGAATTTCTAAAAACAGAGCAGATTTGTAAAATAAACCAAATTGAAGCAAGAGCCAGCTGATCTAAATTATCAAATTCGATTTTCGCACCATGCAAATTATACTTTGTTAATTGGAAAGTATGGGTGCATATGTCTTGATGAAGTATTATCTTGGTAATGTGCAAAGAAAATAAACCCTGCCACTTCATGCCTGGTCATTTTACATAAAAACCTGTTTGGTAATGAGAGTAGGACAATTTGGCTAGCTATTTGAAGAGAATAATTCGCAGTTTCTTATCCTTCTGCCAAGTATCTTCTACTTCGCTCAATAATAATACACCCCACCCCTGCTAAGTACCAAGTTAGAAGATCCAATCTGATTTCACTTGCCCCTAATGATCACTGATTGAGTACAGGTATTTCCATTGTTCCCTGGTCCCCTGTTAGAAAGTCGATCAAGGACCCATGCATTATGCTAAATTGGTTTATTAAGTGTACCCGCAAGAAGAATAAAAACTCAATCAACTGTCTCTTACCTGATCGGCTAGAATTTGTTTATTCATTTTACTAAAATACCCATCAACCAACATTCAACAGAACTGACTTCATTTTCAGAGACCCATCCAATAAAAGTTGACCAGTACAATACAGCATGTTCAGCTTTTGAACCAAATGCAGAAACATAATAAAATGTCCTTGGATTAAGCTCTGCTTAATTCACTCCTGTGGCCTATAAATGGCATTCATGTCGAGTCACCACAATGGTGGTGATCAAGAGAGGTATTATAATCTAGTGACATGTCTAATGTGGAAGTCAGGAGGCAAGTGAGCATGGTTATAGAGTTACAAAAAGACATGGCACCCACTGAGCAGGAATCTTTGTTATGACAAATTATTCATGCAGAGTATTCTCAACTCTCTCATGATATATACTAATAGCACTGGCTATTTGATTTATAGTCTATTGCCTGTCATCCATCAACATGTGGCAAACACAATCAATGTTTACATTGGTGGTGGTAATTGCAGGATATCTACATCATGGATCATCTTCAAAACTCTCCCTTCCCCTCCTAAATTCTGCTGCCCACTTTTTCACTTGATAAAGTTGGCAGGTTATCCTTTAATGTAACAACCATGTCAGCATGAATGACTTTGTGGGGGTTAAACCCTTTTTCTGCAGATACTTGATAGCACAATAATACCATATTTTGTCAATTTTCAAGAGAAGCCAGTCTTCTTTGAACAGTCAGATATCAGTTTACCTGGAAAGAAACAATGCAGTTATTAATAAGAGAGTTGAAATTAATGCATGCAAGATTTCCCAATTCTAGTGTCACTCCATTGTAGTCATACTATGAAATTTTCAGCTCACCCTTGTAGGTTGAGCTATAACAAATTTCCATTTTGGGAACCAATTGTAATTTTAATGTTAACATCCTAACTACTGATTCTATGCAGCAATTAATACATTTGAAGTGCACTAACATAGCTTAGTATTTGCATGGCAATGGCAGCATACACACTGGATTAAAAGAAGAATGTCATTTCCCTCTACGACCACATAAAGCTGCATTCAGCAAGAATAAAACAGGAAAGTTTTGGAACTCAGTTGGTCTGTTCTGCTTCACTCATCATTTTTACCCAACCTCGTATCAACTAATCAAAAATCATTTGACATCAAAGTCTTTAAAATTTTACTGCCTGTTTAATGACAAGTCATTGTAAATAATGGTTAATATATAATAGAAAGAAATGTAACTGTACTTTCATTTTTTGAAGAATAATGTTGATAAACAAAAATAGAAATTATTCATGACTCAAACTAAAAAATTGATAAAAAATAATGATAAAAACTGAAATAGCAACAAAATTTCTTTATTCAAGCAAATGCAAATTACATGAAAAATAAGGCAAAGCAAAGTTGTAATTATAGATTTTCAAAGTAATAATACCAACTTTATAAAAATTTCCAACAATTGTTTACTTTAAAAAGATTATTGTCTTTATGGGTAGCACATGTAACTACAAGGAAAATTCTTGGTATAATCAATATGTAGACTTTCCACAGCAACTTAAGGGAAAGATTTGCAAAGAAACCTCTATGAATACAAAAAAAAACCCCCGATAACAGTGAATTTGAGAAGTTTAATTTTCTGAAAGTAATTTAAAAAAGTTTTTTTTTTACCTTACCTATTAAGTTAAAAAATACTGAATTCCTCCCGCATGAAAATGGTTAATTTAAACATTTGCATAACTGATTGAGTTTTAGTGAAATTTTCAAGAAACAATGCAAATTTAAAACATTTTGTCTGATAATTTGTGCCCAGCAGAATCAGGGTGTTATATACACTTTTATCTATTTTTTGTTTTCAATAATTATGATATAACAAATCATATTCATTGAGTAGCCTTTTTTGTTATCTTTTACAATTTTTTTTTTACAGTTTTCACTTATTGAATACAGTGAAAACACTGCATATTTTGCTTGTGGGGTTTGAATTTAATTTTCTGGTTTGAATTTAATTTTCTTTTAATATATCTCATACAAAAGATATCAACTTTATTTGAATATATTCTTGAAATAGTAAAATTTGGAAGTCAGTTTGTAAGCAAAAACCTGCAGAAATTAGTTATTTGTGTACATTTTTCAAGATGATCTTTAAAACTAAATGCTCAAAAATTAGTAAAAGCTATGAATCTAATTTTTGCATGGAGTGCAATGTTGATCTAAAAGAACTGAAGAAAAATCAACCTGCCCTACTGTAAATCTGCTTTTCAATCACAGTACTCCTTTCTCTATATTATTTTGCAATTATTTTTTTCAATTTTTCCATAGTTTCTTCAGGATTCATTCTAAAGACTGAAACCAATAGCCACTGATCTTTGTAAGTTGTCCTCTGAGAAATGCTAATAATAACAATAGTACTAATTTGTAATTCTGGTAGCAAATAATTTTCTATATTATGTTGTCCCTATTCATTGTTACATTGTAGGTACTTTGAACTTTGATAAATACTTGTTCAAGAAAATGAGCATTGCAGATAAAAAAAAAATCAAAAAATTCTCGCCTTTAACTTTTCTTATTTCAGAAGAGAAGCAAGTAAATTGGGAGCATTTTTTACAACAAATTTAAAATTCTTCATTCTTTAAGGAACAATATTAGTGTGAATATTTACTGGTATTCTTCTATGTGGCACTTCTCTGATACTTTTGGATTTCATGCTGGAATTCTTCATTATCTTTGGTTGAAAATTCTATCCACTTTTTCATTGCTTCATGTAGTAAATCAGCATCTTCCACCCCTGAAATGAAAATGAAATATTCACATGTTTGAAATTTCATACATATTTCATTATTAACTGAGCCACTCTTGTGGAATATTTAAGAACAAATAAAACAGAACCATTTATTAATTCACTAAATGGGAAAAAAAGCTGGTAAAATTTATTTTGGCTAAAATAATTCACAAGTGTTGAATGATTCACCTGAGAAAGGAAACGAGAAAATTTTGTGTGGAAACAATACAGAGAAGGAGGAGGTGGGGTACCCGCTTGTAGCCATTATCCAGGAGAGAGGAAGACAACTAAGTTGGAAATATAATTTACCAACCCCCACCCTACCTCTATACCAGTTCGGGGCCAATATCAATAAAAGTAAATGCTCAGAGAGGGATCCGAGTTTCAGGCCAAGAGGAACAAACAGAGATTTGACCGCATGTGACTACCTGCCTAAGTGTAATTCTTACACATCAGCCTTAAGCCAGACTTACCAAGAAATAACCAAAAATCAACTGAAAAAACTCTGTTAACTATACTCCAGCCAACCCTTACTAGTTTAACCAAGTGCCGCATTCAATTTGTGGACAACTTAGATTGACAAACCTGCATATACACTATTAACAAAGTCATTGTAAAATATACTCGAGATAAATCGTAAATTTTTTTTTTATTATTCATCATTCCTCTCTTGGTATTTATTTAATTTTTTTATAATTACAGTACACCATCACTCTGATCAGATCGAATTGAGGTTGGATATTGGTGACAAATCTTGGCTTGTCTGCAATCAATTAGTTACAATGTAGGACAGAACAGATCGAGGGCTAAAGAAATCAATTCATTGATCAACTACAGTGTTGAATGTTTGAGGGAACTGGAGAAAGAGAAAGAAGCTATCTGTGGTTTTGGTGTACTGTACGCTGATAGAGGGGTTGTTACAGGTTAATGTTGGCGCCCACTGGATTGACCCTGGGTTGACTATGGCCAGACCAAGAAGCCAGTCAACTGAAAGAAGTATGAAACGAGCTTTGGTCATTTTGATAAGAAAGATAAGTATGGATGTGATGAGACCATATGCGAAGACCCCTAAAGGTAACAATTACATCATAAGCTTTATGGATTGGCTGATGAATTGGCCAGAAGCCTTTGCTGTGCCAAATAAAAGAGCTAAAACAGTAACCGATCTGGTGGTGTGTGAAATTTTTCCCAGTATGGTGCCCCCCATGCAGTTTGTTACAGACAATGAACTGGAAACTGTGAATAATGAGGATGGTTCTGACTAGTCTAATTGTGGAACACATAACCACATCTCCCTATCACCCACAAAGTAAAGCTAAGGTAGAAAGGTTCCATAAAATCTTAGGAGACATATTGGCTAAATAGGCAAGGGACAATACTGAGAACTGGGACCTGTACTTGACATAGGCTCTGGCAGTCATGAGGTTCTCAATTAATGAAATCTTCAGATTCTTGCCACATTACATGCTGCTTAGCAGAGATGTGGTCCTACCAATGGAAAATTTGTTGAAGCCTCACAGGAAGTATATGGAGGAGAACCATCATCAATTAATAATAGAACAGAAGCATAGATTATTTGTCCAGGTCAAAAAAAGAATACAAAGGTCACAAAAGAAGAGGAATGAAAAGGTAAATAAGGGCAGAAAAAAGGTGAAACTTGGGGTTTACTTGAGGGAAGGAAAGTTGGACCAGAGGTGGGAACCATATTATAGGATAGTAAAATAGATGGGACTTGTGTCATTTTGGATCTGGGATCAGATAGCAGGATGAACAAAAAGGGCTCATGCCAATGACCTAAAATTAGCCGAAGTAACCGATTGGGGAGTAAATGAGTCTAAGAAAAATAAGCCTAGACAAGGAAAGCAATCTTTGTGGAGCCAAAAGATATGGAGACAGACAAGGAAGAAGAAGATAGAGAAATAAGACCACAGCCAGTAGAATCTGATCATAGCCAAGAGGATAATTTGGGTGCCACCATGGAGCCCATTCGTGGCAGCCAGTAGCATTCATTCGTCGTCTGTCTCATTGTGTGGATGGCCACAGGGTGTTACCACTTCGCTCAGTCAACTCCATAAGGCAATGAATAGAAAACAAAAAACAAAGAACCCTAGTGACGAAGTCTAGAGTTTTGACTTGAAACTCCCCAAGGCAAAAGAGAAGTCAGGTGAGTGAGAGGAGGAAGATGAAATACTACTCTCCCAGCTCCAAGAAAGGTGGAGGAATGAGGAAGGTTTAGAGGCTGAGCCAGAGTTACCCCTTAAGTGAGATTGAGAGGGGCAAAGGACCCTGAATCCCAATAATAGAAAAAAAAAATTTGGGGGCTGTGAATGAGGGGATGGATGGGTTTGCTGTCAGTGTGCAAAGTCAGTTAGTCAGTTAAGTGCCATATGTGATACACACTTGAGCGATCATGTATCGAAAGAGACATGAATGACTGGGCAGAAGATTATCCTGCAGTAGGTTGCTATTACTTTTTGTGGTAGACTGGTTGCCAGTCAAGACTATAAAACCCAATCTGTCCTGTTATTCAACCAGTGGGTAGAGACAGATTAATACCTTTCTCAAAGGTAATTGCGCATAAGTGAATGCAAATAATTCAACTGGAATTTGAACTTGGCTCCCTGATTTCTTGTTCTGAGCCGATATCCACTGCACCACAATGCACATCCAGTCCACAACGGATTGTCCTAAAACCCTATTCAGCAACTGATGGTGGGATTGGTTGGAGAGGGTAGGGGTGTGGAATGCCCATCACAGAGGGTGAAAGAATTTACTTGTTGGTGCTACTGACTGGCCAGCAGTAGTACTGATAAGAAAAGCACCATGTGCCTGTCTGAATCAGTCAACCTACTAAGAGCTGATTAAGAGGGAAGAAAATAGAAAACTAAAAAAGAACGAAATAGTAGGAGTGCTTTATAGTTTAAGAATTAAAACTAACAATGAGTAGTAAAAGAGAATAATAAAAACAAAAAAATTCTTGTTCCTCTTATGGGAATGGCTGACATGAGGGGATTTACACTACTGCTGTTGATGATGATGATGACAGGAGCTTGGAGGCATAGCCAAAATACAATTTTTTCAGAAAACAAGTGAGGTGATAATAACGATTTGACAAAGTGGCTAGTCAGCTTTATGATTGATTTGAACCCATATGAGTCATTACTAAACAAACTGAAGGGCAAGATAAAAAGGTTGGGCTAGCCAGGTTAAAGGTGGCAAAAACTTATTCCATGGAACCTTAGACTTTTGTACTCTTTAGAAGTGGAAACAGCTATTAAAGAAACCCATTAGAAGGATATAAGAAATGACCTGAAAGGAATCGAGCTACTGCAAACGAGAGAGAAGAGAGCAGTAGTCCTTATCGTTAGGAAAGCACTAAATGCCCTGTTTAGGATAGTAACTGAAGATGATGTTAAGATTATAAGGAGGAAACTGGGAAAGGTAAAAAAGAATTAGAGAATCCTGGCTGAGGTGGCTAGAGAAAGTATATTGATACTGAATGTGACAAGATTAGAATTAGCCAAGAATAGGGCCAGTATCAATTGGTTAATAAATAACCTGAAAGAGGAAATACAGGAAGTAGTTACAGAGGCTGTCTGCCAAATTACAGGAAATCAATGGGTTTATACAACAGTATTTTCAATTCGTAACCATTGCTCACAAAATACGATAAACTAGTTAATCCCTGACAATTTTGTTGGAGTGTGTGAGAGCTCAGTTGGATATATTGTCCTTCAGACACCTGTCTCAGAGCATAGTGACCCTGAACACCTGAAGGAATTATTACTGAGAATACAGACTGAATTACCTCATCATTTGAGGCTACCAGTGAACCCTACCAAGGAATTAGGGAAATATTATAATGCTCTGGGTTGTGTAACCTTGTTGGAAGATAATAAGCTATTGGTGGTGGTCTTCATTCTATTGTTAGACAGAGACAGCCTTTTTGAGATATATCAGGTTATAAATTTATCTATTCTATATCCACAAGCAGAGCAGGGCCTGAGGGTGGTGGCAAGATACTAGATTGAGAGAGTAGATAGCTGTGAACTGAGTCAGGACAAAATTTATGATACTGACAGCAGAGGAATATATAAGAATGATGCCCTGGGAACATTTACCTCTGAGTCCTTTATATGTGACAAGTGAGTAAGGTTGTGTATACTCAAATTATTTAAAAACAATAGAGAAGAGATTGAGGGGAATTGCCAAGTAGAAATAGTGACAAACACTGTGTTACCACAGGTTATCAGTATATTTGATGGAGTTTGGGTATTTGTTGCTTTGAAACCAATCAATATGTCCAGGGTATGTGGAAAGACTCCACTAAGATGCTGAGAGTGAAACCATTTCTGTCACTAATAAAGCTACCTCTGGGGTGTTTGGCTTGTGGCATGTCTATCTCCTTATCCCCATATTACCATGCCGAAAAGAAGTATGAAGAGAAAAATTCGATAATAGGGATAGTTGACAAAACCTTAAGTAATCAAGCGCACACAGTTATGAGAAAGGGAAAAAGATTCTTAAGGACTTTATTTTTTTTTTTAAATACTGCATGGAAACCATTTTTCTTTATTAGTACTGCATGAATTAATGTGCGGGGAAAAATAGTGTATTAGTAGAATTGGATGTTTGTGATGTCACTTATGGGTAAATGACAGGAAGGATAAGGTGTATGCAATCATGGCTATTCACAGATTCCTTTTCAATATCTTTGAAGTGCTTTTCTGTTGCCATAGTTTTGAATTATTATTATTTTTTATTTTAAGGCTAAAAATTTCTTTGCTTTTTTCCCCCATTGTTTTTTCTTGATAAAATTCATTCAGATAGATATTTGGTTGGAAATTGGTGAGTTTTAGTCGTAAGTCATGATGTTTTATTTATTGACACCCCACCACCCACTTCTGAATTACCAGTTATTTATCAACAACCCTGGATATGCTCATCAACACCCAGTGCTTGATACCGATTACTTTAGTTCAGGGAAGCATCCTCTCAGAGATCTGTTTCATATTGTAACAGTTTAGGGAAAGAAGCTGTTTGAAAAGAACCTCGTCATTACAAATAGAATACAAAGCAAATGAGTATGTGTCAACTTATTGTTCATTACATGGCAAACCCTAACTGTGAAGGTCTGGACTGGTGAAATTAAAAAAATGAGCTTGTCTGGACATCTTCCATGAAAATAGCAATAGAATAGTGAGAAGCATGTAACCTTTGTTAAAAACCTAACCATGATGAAAGTGAATGTATATATCTGTTTTGTTCTTGAGAATTGACAACAAAAATAATAAAAATTATTTATTTATTAGGTTCTTTATTGACACAATTTATTTATTATATTATTTATTGGAGTAGTAGGCAAATTATCAGCTAATTACCAGTTGAATCAAACTTATAGTAAGGATTATAAGGATTATTATAAGGATTTCCTTATAGTTGGTTCACTTATTTTAATAATTTGATAAATGTTTATAAATAAAAATATTGTTTTCCCATTTATTTCTTTAGAGATAGGGAAATGATAAGTATTGCATTGCATTATTTCTAATTGTATTAGTTTTTAGAATGGTGAAATATAAAATTATTCTTGCAAATAAACAATCTAATAAAAAAAAATATTTAGTACTTTTGTTGTAAATTTTCAAGAACAAAAGTTCACTTTCATTATGTGCTTAGGTTTATTCCAATTCTAATCATCATTTTTTAAAACAATAGACATTGCCGAAGATTGAAGGTAGGTAAAAAGCAGTGTCATGGGAAAAACGAGCCTTTTGACAATATGCCTTATTGCAGGGTATGTTTATCTATGTTTGCCAAAAGGCATTATAAAAAATCTTTGTTAAACTATGACAGTTTTAGTTATTGTGGTAGTGAGGAAGTGTGAAAAACACATACAAGTTGTTGAGTTGTAAATTAAGTTACAAACAAAACATGTGATTAACCAGTTGGCCTCCTTTAAATGGCATTTATATGAATATAATGAATTAGGTAACAGAATACATAAAGATCAAGTTTTTTCCAACCATTCTGCTGAGTAATTTGTGCTAAGCTAGATGGAGGAGTACTGTCTTAAACCAAGATAGAGATATTGTAATATTTGCTAGTGGGTTCATAGTTCAGATAATGTTAAAATTTCAGCTGAGATACTGACACTTTCTTTGTTTATTTTTAAGGCACATAGGGCTCCATGTTTCAAGAAGAAACCAAATGTTTTCTGAAATATTATTTTGTATCCTAACGATGCTCTATTATGTTTGGTGAAATTTGGATTTTTATTTTTACCCTCAGAAAGGATCAACTTTTATTAGTAATCTTTTCACTAGTATTTTTTTCCATTTTTATTTTTATTGCTTTCTATCACAACTGCAGAACTAGGATTATGACACAATGGGACCTAGCCATCATTAGGAAACACACATGAAGTGGGCTCTAAATCATTTCATCTGAGTCTAAAATGCTAGGTGCTTTTATGACCAGAAGCAAAATTTTCAATGTGGCCATTCATTGACCAAAAGAAAATAGAGAAAATAGATAAATAATTAAAATCTTTTTGGATCAAGTACTACTTGGCTGGAAGTTAGGAAATTCTAGTCACAGGCTTATATTAGAACAGTCCCAGAATGGGCAGTGAATTCTAGATTGACCATTAGAGGAGTTATAGACCACTTTTGAATGAGTCATGAGATACACATTGTCATGTAAAGAAGATGAAGAAGGCTGGTAAAAAAAGAAGAAAACTATTTTTAGTCTGTTTTGACAAAAGTATCAGAAGTTTTCCTTACCACCCCACATTAAGACTGTGCAAGTGAATCTCTGAAAATTTAAAAATGACAGCCTGTCTAGAAAAAATCTGAAAGTCAAATGGCAACAATTGAAAGAAAAAAAGAACAAAAGTAAGGAGAGAGTGTAAAATGGACGAAAAAAAATTTCACCTTTTATCTTTAATATATATTAAACTTTTTCCAGTTTTGCAGATCAATACAGACTGGAATTGAAACACAATGTGGGGCAATTTGTCTGGGTAGTGAAAGACAGAGAGTGAGTTCTGTTGTATGTTTACAGAGCATTTTAAACCATAATCTATTTGCTTTCATTTATTTACAATGTGTCTGTGAATGACAGGAACATTAGTGGCAGCCAATGTAGCAGTACCATTCTGAATTCAAAAGCCTAGAGAAGGCAATAGGAAACTATTCCAGTATCTTTCCTAAGATATGGTGATTCATAAATAGTAAAGAAAAGGAATCTTCTGCTAGCAAGGCTCATAATAGAGGTAATAACAGCTAGAACTGAGTAGTTCCAATGATGTCTGTTGATAGTACACAGGTTGTTTGTTGAGATTAGTTCCAGAGTGTCATTTATAAAGCAAAGTTGGATGAGGGTTGATAGGAGTCAGTGTTTTCTTATTGGCTTAAGGAAAGATCTTGTCCATTAGTCTATCATAACAGAAGTAGCAAAAGGTATCCTAAGTGTTACCTACCCAACACCACATTAAATCTGAGCCAATGAATCACTGAGTAAATAAAATATGAGAAACAGGATTTGTGTTATACTTTCTCACCATGGCATTCATTTCACCTTTCATCTTACTTTAGCATACATCAAGCCTTTTGCAGTTTTTGTGAACGCCAATACAGACAAGAATCAAAACACAATGTGAAGCGATTTGTCCAGATGGTGATAGGGCACCCCACTTCTTGTACATTTACAGAATAGTGGTTTGTATAGTTGTGATAGAAAGCAGTTGAAATTAATATGAAAGAAATACTGGTTTAAAATGAATGACAAATGACTTTTCTAATAATAACAACAGAGTTAACGATCTACCTTCATTTGGAAGCTGTGACATTTCATTGTTATTATCAGAGTAAACCAGTTGCAAGTTATATTTTGGAAGCATCTTGTTCCAGTCTTCCGGAATGGCCACACACAATTGACATTCCCTTCTGTCAAAAGTCTCAAGTATATCTTTATGGACATCTGATGGACTATCTAGAAAAGAAAAAGAAAAAAATTATAGAAATATATCTTCTAAAAAAAGAAAAATCAGTAAAAGAAAGTTAATTTAAAACCCTACTGTTTTAAGTTACACCACTTTACTTTAGCAAGGCATGACAATCTGAGTATTGTCTTTTTTATATTTATAAGTCACTGATATTCTTGCGTTACTTTTTGTAGTGTAATCTTTGGATCCTGTTCCATGACAGTGAGGATTCGTGATCTAATATCTTTGTCCTTCGGCGCTGTTAGTCCTTGAACAAATATTAGATACTTGAACATGTTGCTTGACAATTCCTTCAATTTAAATGCCTCACACTGCATATGTGACAAAATCATCATCCTCTTCTTTTATGATATTTAGACACATATATCATGTGTGAAAGAGACTATCGTTTTGTCAAAATTTTTGACAAAATTTCTGTTGTTTCGCTGAACATAATTTCTTCTGGCTTCTTTGGGAGGATTAAATTCGTATATCTCGTATTTTTTAGTTCCCAACTTCTGCAACAATAGCATGATTTTTTCCTCGTTCAACCATTGTTCACACCTTTTCGTAAGTATTGTTTTGAATTTACGAAAATAAGCTGGAAATGTTGAACCACTGTCAGGGTTGTACTTAAATTCAGATCATGAATTTGCAATTCCTTCTGTAGAAAAAAGTGTAGAACCCGGTTCTTTTGTTCTTGATAATATGTCTTCCAAAAACAATTTATTGTCTTTTGCCTGTTGTTCAAATAACGTTTCCAATGTTTCTAGTTGCTGCATAAATCATTGTTGTTTTTATTGGAATTGTTGCTAAATAAGTTGTTGTTCTTGTTGCTGTAAAGTGCCTTGTAGCACTTTAATGAATTCAGTAATTTGCTCCATTCTGAAAATGTATTCATTTTATGTATACAAAAAATCTTCTAATTCCAACAAGAGGAGAGGCACTTTCTTACTTCTGTAAGTGTTGCCAAAGTTTTTCCTTTTCTAATATGCCTCGTTAGTAAATGTTTAACAAAAATTGAGGAAAAACTTACTTTCTGTAAGTGTAAACGAGTATTTATAACGTTCTTTGTTAGTATTTTTTCTTATGAACTCGTTTCAAATTCTTTGTCGCCAACTGATATGTCCAAGAAAGAGATGTAGTTAAGTGGTTTAGGCAAATGTAACCGGGTAGGACAATCTAGTACGTAGATGTAATCGTTGTATGCAGTATCCTGAGATGTAGGTGTAGTCAATGGTGGTAGACCAATAGACCTCTTGTGGAAAGATCTCTCTCATTCTGGACGTCCTCACTCTGTCTGGACGTCCTTGCCTTTGTATTTATGGCTGACACCAGCCAATAACATTCCAGTGAGGGGGAACCAAGGTGTATACATATTCATCACGTCTATTGAACAGGTGAAGAGGCTCATCCCTTGTTTCCTGTTTAGTATGCGGTTTCTGGTTTTTTTCTCTTTTCCAATCTTCTCACTCTTTTTTTTTTTCCAATTGGAGTAGATAGACTAAACTATCGCCCAGCTCACACTCCACCCTCGTCTATTGAACAGGTGAAGAGGCTCATTCCTTGTTCCCTGTTTAGGATGTGGTTTCCGGCTTTCTCTTTTCCAATCTTTTCACTCCTATGTAGCCCCCTGCATATCAGTGGCGTTACTGCCTTGCTCGGGGTGATATGATTAAAAAACAAAAACAAATTACCTATTCCTTACATTATAGCTTGAAATTAAAACTAAAATAAAAGCTTCAAGAAAGATCTTTTAAAAATTCATTTCAAACCTTAGGGATTGCATTTCTGTAGATGTACCTATATAAAACTGTTCCTTATTTTTATTGGTTTTTAGTGGTTTAGGCAAATGTAACCGGGTAGGACAATCTAGTACATTGACATAATGAATGGTACTCGTAGCATACAGCATTCTGAGATGTAGGCGTAGTCAATAGACGTAGATATCTAGTGGTAGATTTCTGGATGTCCTCGCCTTAGTCTATATTTATGACTGACAACAGGCAATCACATTCCAGTGAGGGAGAACCAAGGTGTATACATATTCATTACCTATTCATTACATTCATTATTGAAATTTTGTTAGAGTTAAATTGAGAAAATTAAGTATATCTTATTTCAGTAAATAAAATAAAATTTATTATATTATAAAGAATGTTGCAAATGTGTCTTTGTTTTTTCTTTGTTTTTTTTGTTTTTTGTTTTTCTCAGATCAGATTTCTGCTACTGGTAACATGTGACCCAGTACAACCTGTAGCAGGGATGAGTGGTTGGCATCTAAACTGGCTCCATCATATATATATATGACGGAGTTTCAATCCTTGAATAGCAAACTTCCTTGAGATGGTGTCTCAATAAAAACACTAGTTATACTTGGACTACTGTGAGTTTCTGAGTTGGGCATCAGGAAGAGCATTCAGCTTGGTAAAACCTTGTATCAAATCATTATGACAGATTCTTTATCAGGTGGGACGCACCTTGCTTTGTGTGAGATTCATCCCATTCCTGCCACAACAAACACACCTATGTATATATGCATGTTTCTCTCTCTACATAATGCTATGTGATGAATTTGTGCATTATATCCATTTAAATTTTACTTTTCTCTAAATCAGAGTAAAAATAAATAACTATAATAATAACTATATTGCTCTAGCTATTTATATTACCTTAAATAAACTGCAGGATGGACACACATGTATGTCAAAAGCAATAAGCATCATGCTACTAGATGCACATATCTTGTGAGGCAGTAGACACTGAGTGTATAAGAGGTATAAAAACCATAGTATTTTAAATGCCAACTTGCCCAAACATTATAGTCAATTAATTTTTTTTTTTATAAGAATCTTATTTGCTATTTTCACATAACTTTCTCACTAAACTATTTTATTTTTGTCTGCTATAACAAGATATTTGCCTGTATGTAGGTTCACAGGTCCCAACTGATTTTTTGAGCTTGTTTTAATTTCAAAAGTGTACCATTAATGGGTAAATGAAATTTTTTTTTCTGGCAATTGACTTGATCAACACCACTTTTATGTTCACTCTTGAAAGTTCAAGGGTTAAACCAGCAAAAATGCAACAGGTAAGTGGAGGAAGAAGAAACATTAATCTCAATGTCACTTTGTCAAACTGCACACCAAGCTTACCTACTATGTATAAATTTCAAGGGCACTTCTGCATGGTGTAATGGTTTGCAAGCTTGTTTGCTAGAACCTATTACAACTGAATAGTGAGTTTGATCCTCACTAGGCACCCCATACTTTAGGCCTTGTGCCACATATAAGCGGTGCTTAGAAAATCAACTATCTATAACTTTCAAGTTTGCTGCATTTTTATAGGACTTCAAATTTTTTCCATACTGATTTTTGTTTCATATTAACAACAAATCACAAAAAGTATGAAGAAATTGTTGTAAATTCTGGAACATTTTCTTTACTTCATTTTGTAAAAACAAAAGTAAATTACTTGAATTACAATTTTATGAATAAATACATTTTTCTCATTTTAATTCACGAATCTATTTACTTCTTTCTTACATATTTTTATAAAATTGTGTGTATGATTAACATCTCAGTTTACCTATTTATCATCTGTGAACTTTTATTTGAACTTATATTGTATAGTCTACTCACTGTTTCAATGATAAATTCATTTCACTTTCAAAGATTTTGCAATTCACTTCTTGTATAACAGTGATATGTTTGTTAGATTACTTGATTTAAATATTGGTATATTAGATATGCTATCCTCTGCTTTAAATTAGATCTCTTTTTCAGTTACTCCACATCAAAATCTGTCAGCTGAATGTGAGTGCTACAAGAGCAAAATTAAAAATAAAAAGTCACTCTCTGTGCAGAGTCACTAAGCATCAATTCCAGTTCACAAAACAAATATCCAGAAAAATATAAAATACAATTTAAAAGCAGCCACTCATGAATATTACTGCTAAAGATAAAGCATGCCAAAAAATTGCTGAGTCATGTATCCACTATGACTGCTTAAACGGACTTGTTCACAACACTCAAAATAGCAGGTAGGCAATCACTGACAAAACC
Organism: Ascarosepion bandense; assembly: GCA_037127315.1. NCBI lineage: Eukaryota > Metazoa > Mollusca > Cephalopoda > Sepiida > Sepiidae > Ascarosepion > Ascarosepion bandense. The sequence continues at coordinate 232,234 of JBBBDQ010030242.1, read as the reverse complement.
AGGGGTCTCAGTTAAACAACCTGGCACAAGTTTCAATGTCAGTCCCTACTGACTCCCCCATCCTCCAGGTAGCTTCCCTTGCCCACAAAGAGACCTTCTATCTTGACCCTTTATATAAGCAATACAAGTGTCAAGAATGTGACATAACAAATACATTTTTCATTTTTATGATTTGTTATTGTCTGAACATTTGTTGAATATGGAGAAACAGATTTTGATCCCTTGATTTTCTTATACTTGAATGAATTGTGAGAGAAAAACTAAAAATTTGCTCTGTAGGGATAAAAAAACTTAAAACCATGATTGGTTGATCGGTTACTTTTGCTTAGTGACATATCAATCTCTATGGGTTATTTAATGCCGAAATCTAAGTATTTTGTCTACAATTTTATTTTATTTTTTGAGATAATAATGGTTTTATGATATAAGTCTTACTAATTAACCAATATTTGGAAGGAAAAACGGTGAAGTCATAGTTTTCCCATGGGTAAATGAATATATTGAACCTAAGTAACTGAAACTGAAACTTGGTTCTCGGATTAACTATTCTAACCATTATCCATTAAACCACCAGCATATTCAGGCTTACAGAACCTGATATTCCCAAGTAGTCACCCATCTAGATACTAACATTACTTAACTTCGGTGATCATATAGAAAGCGGTGTTTCAAGATGATATGGCCATAAGTGACAAAATTACATCTAATATATAATTTCAAATAAAATAAGAATAATGTTTGATTGAAGATTTACTTTTATGAATCTTAAATCCTTCTTATCCTTACCTATTGGCTTTTTCAGATTATATGGCAACAACATCTTTAGGCTCTCAACGTCTAGCATCCAGTTCAATATAGCACTGATTAAAATGGGTGTTTTCACCAAAACAACAATCATACTCCATGGATTTTTGTTTATATTTTCTTCTATGGCATTTTTTAGGGACTTCAGTTGATGGTTAAAATATTCTGGGTTCTCACTCAGCATTTTCAAATTGTGTTTTTCATCTGCAAAAACAAAATTCTGTTAGAAATCCCACTGTGTGTGGATATACATGTGCAAATTAGTAAAGTTAATGAAAATTAGAAAATATTAAAGCTCTTATGATAACAGCTGATACTATTTTCATAGAAAGCAACAACTCTAAGTATCATATTCTTTGATTAGACATTGATATGAGCATGTTTAAGTTGTACACAACAAAATATGATAGAGTAATGGTAAATGGTAATACTGAGCAAGTCCAATATATGGGCAAATATTCATTCTCTTGCCAAAAAACAAAACAAAAAAAAAAACATAAGGAATGTCTTCATTCTTGCAAACAAGTCACTATTCATACACTATTATAGATGGACATATGAGTATTGTTACAAGGATGAATTTATATATAAAAATAATAATAATAATGTCTAAAAAGTTGTAGCAAAGAATTCTATTGAGTCCGACTTGTTATTACAAAAAAGTTTTAATTCATAAAGTAGTCGTAAAAATAGAGAAATTAGAAACAGAACATTTTGGAAGATGTCAGAATATTCCAGTAGATTCAAGATAATTTGAAAGGTTCTAGAAATATGCAAATTAGGTGTTAGCCCCTATAACAATATTTTGTAGTGGACCGGAATTAATTAATTTTATTAATTAATTAATAACCATAACCAGAGAATCTTCAAATTACTATTATAGATCATAAGAGAACATACTAAGAGAAATTTTCTTTATCCTCCAAATGTGAGCAAAGGAAAACGGAGATGATTAATTTTATTAACTGATTATTAACTGTGGCTGGAAAATCTTTATCTTTAAAAAGAAAGCAGAGATGAAAAATAACATCTGGTATTTCTCTATTATTGTAAACCCGGAAAGAAGAGAAAGAAAAGAGAAATGGATTGTTTTCAATTTCTACCCACCCATACAGACAGGTGTCATAGTTGAACCTAAAAGATAGATTCAATTGTTATTTGGGGGGGGGGGGGCAGGCAAAAGAATAGAAAAGGAAGACCAGAGAAAGAAGAACAAGAAAGAAAAGACTAAATTAGTTTCAAGCCAGAAACAATAGATATTGGTTTCAGTCACCCCAAAGAAAGCTGACTGTCATTCTAAACATAAAGGAAAGATAAATTTATTTGTTATTGTTTCTTGGTAAAGGAAAGGGAAATTTCCTTTTGGATCCTAATGTCTGGCTGGCATCTGTGTCAAGTACTTGAGAAAAAGTATTTTCACTGACATCAGGGTAAAACTGATAAGGCATTCTTGTCACTTGAAAATATAGGTGACTCAGAGAATGGATATTAAAAACAGGTGAGTAGAAATTATTATTTGGGTAACAATGTCAATGGACCCTTGTCAACTTGTTTTGGGCAAAGATAGTTCAAAAGGTTAATACCTATTGTTTTAAAAAAAAAACAAATCCCCCCAAATTGTTTTGTGAGAAAGAAAAATTTTGAGAAAGAAAATTCAGTTAAGTCCAGCCCAGAAAAGGGGTATGGGGAGATGACGTCATAAGATCGTGAGAGATTCCATTGGTCCGGTGACGAAGCTCCGAAAGGGGGAGACAACTAACAATTGACGTCATGGAAAGAAGACTAATCCCATTGGTTAAACCACAGGCAACAACGAATAGCAGCTAACCTCAGGATTTTATTGGTTGCCGAGACGAGGGATTAGACACCCAGCGATTGTCGGCCCCACACCATGGCATGTGCATAAATACAGGGTCCCGAGGGACCAAAATGAGTTGGATCAGAGGAGAGTCCAAAGTTGGTGTTCAAGTTCAGTTCTAGTTACCAGCCCAGAAATGTAACGACAAAGATAGGTGCCATGTTGTTGGGCACCAACCGCAAAGCCTGCCGGCTAACCAGAATTAAAGGCAGACAAGAAGTGATTTTGCAGACAAAGTTTCGAGTGAAGTTGCAGAGATCGACAGAAGAGGCCTGATACCAGCCAATCAGAGTTAAAAACAGAAGAGAACTTGCAGACAAAGTTTGAGTGAAGTTGCAGAGATTGACAACTGAATGCAGTTTTCAGTTGCAGTTGGAGTAGTTGCAGCTCGAGTAGCAGAGAGTTCGATTTCCCGGTCCAGAAACGTAATGACCAAAGACAGTTCCCAACCGAAGAAGTAAAGAGACAGAGAGATGATTGCCATGCCGTTGGATGCCGACTGTAGAGAAGCCTGTCGCCAGTCAACCAACCAGAGTTAAGAGACAGACAAGAAGAGATTTTTCAGACAAGTCTGAAATTGCTAACTGTAAGAGAATAACTTAGCACTACAGCAAAACAAGCAACAGGTTGACTAGATTTATATAACGAACTTAAACTTCTGTTTGAAGCAGTGAGATGCGGCCAGCCAGATTCCTTGTTATTGCTTAGAGGAATAATTCGATTTACCTAAGAAACGTCCGTTTCACTACCAGTTGATAGAAGCAGGGATGGGAAATTATCCCGAAGAGCATATTCTGTATATCCCACTTATTTTTCCGGGTAGTGACACAATTGGTGCTGTTTAGACAAAGTGACTATTGTGTATAATCAGTATATAAAAACATTATTTCACAGCACTTCAGATGTTGGTCCATTTATTTCCTTTGATGTTATATTTCTTTCTTTTATTACTTAATTGTGTGCACACTTCCCGGCTTGGTTTAGTTCGGCAGAGAGACAGCTAGTGGAAACTCAAGTGACTGCCTTGTGATTAATCAACACAACGTGGGATAAGGGAGAAAACCGTGACAGAGTCAATCTACAACCAGCTGGCTGGATCAAAACCAACAGTGACCAGGGCCCATGAGGTGTCATAGCCCCTATGAAAATAGGTTTTGGGCAGAGAGTAGTTAGTTGTTACCAGGGTTCACTGATGTCATCAACTCTGGCTTTGATTCGAAGATTTATATCCAGCCAAAAGAATCACTAAGAAAGTTGTCAACCAACTAAAACCTGAAAGATGTTAAAAGTTGACAATATCAACTCTATCTTTGATTCAAGGATTTATATGCAGCCAAAAGAATCTATAAGAGAAGTTGCCGATCAACTAAAACCTGAAAGAGAACCTCCTGGAACTATATGGGTAAATACATATTTTTGACTCTTTCATTGACCAAACTAATAATTATTCTTTATATACTCATTTAAGGGTTTCCAAAAAGTATAGCACTTAACTTCTTCGCTAACTTAACTGGGTAAAGATATTTGACACCTTACCTTCCCCTTCTCTTCTTGTAACACTCGCCAGTAGTAAACTCTATGTTTCTTGTTTTGAATGCAAAAAAATTGTATATTTGTAAATATTTTATTTGATGTGTTTTGTAAATTAAATATTTGTAATTTAACTCTGAGTTTTGGTCAATCATTTTCATTTTTTTCTTTTGTTACACTGAACACGTAACAGTATACAGTTAGTTAAGTGCCATACATGATACACGCTTGGGCGATCATGTTTCGTAAGTGACATGAATAATTGGGCAGAATATTTTCCCTCAGTAGGTTGTCATTACTTTCTGCGGTGTGTGAGTGTGAGTGTTTGTGTGTGTGTATATAAATAAAGAAAAACAATAAAGAACAAATTTTTAAAAAATGAAGAAATCCACATTTATATAGTTTGATATTTGTGATTTTTTTTCAGGCGATCACTGAAAAACTATTAGCTGCAGCCTTAAATTTAGCTAAAAATTACTGTCCCATTAACAACTAAAGCATAAATAATCAAACAAGCACAAAAACTTATATCATTTTATGATGGCTGCCTGTGGACTAAAATAAATAACTCAGATTTCTGTATTGCTATGGGTACGTATGACTCTGTGGAGGCTTGTTTACTAGTCAGTATAATATTACTATGGAGAATAAGGTTCATCTTCAAGATAACACTGGACTATACAGAGACAATGGATTAATTCTCTTCCGAAAAACACATCCACGACAAACAGATTGACTAAAATATACTGATAAAATGTTTTTAAAGATCATGAACTAAATATTACTACCACCACTCACATCAAAGTGATCAACTTCCTTGATGTAACTTCTGACCTGAATAATGGCTACAGTAAACTACATGCCAAAGATTCATACAACCACAAATATGTCAACAAAGAATCTAACCCTCACATAATTGTAGACAACTTACATAAATCAATCCAATGTAGATTATCTACCAACTCTAGTAATAAGCACATTTTTTTGACAATAGCAAAACTAAATGTAAAAAAAATAAAACCTGCCCAAATGACCAGTGCATTGCCAAAAGTATAATTTACAGAGATAGCATCCATTCTGATGATGATGTTAAATTTTATTTTGGCTCAAATGTAAAGCAACAGAAAAAAGTATTCCAATTATAAATTGACTTTAAACAATATTAAATACAGTAAAACACTGCCCTCTCAAAAAATTTCTGGCAATTAAAAAACAACAAAACTCAGTTATTATCTGGGATATCATTATGAAAACAAAATCTTATAATGAAATAGAATGTTTGATGTAAGTTATGTCTTTAAGATAACCTTGTTATCTTAAATCACTTAAATAACCCTAATTTACTAAAGAAAAAAAGTGAATTGATGACCACATGTAAACATAGATATAAATACCTGCTCAAATACACTGACCTGGATTAACATACATTCTTCTATGTAGATTTTTTACATTATTTCAATTTTATTATTAATGCATTTCATTTTCCCCTAAAATAAAAACAAGTAATTTTTTTTGACCTAGAGACACAAAACATATAACATCTGAATGGTGAGTTCATAATAAGCACCTGGTGATTGCAGAGTACATGAAACTTTGAGATATCTGTCTGTTAAGTGCCATACGGGATACACGCTTGGGCGATCATATCTTGAAAGAGACTTGACTGACTGGGCAAAAGATTTTTCTGCATTAAGTTGATATTACCTTTTGTGGTAGACTAGTTGCTAACCAAGACTATGGAACCTAATCTGTCCTGCTATTTAACCCATAGCTAAAGGAAGTGAGAAATTAATACCCTTCCCATGGGTATTTGCATGTAAATGAATGCAACGAGTACAACTGGAATTTGAACTTGGCTCTCCAATTTCTCATTCCAAACTGATATCCACTGCACCACAATATATACATATATTTGTCCCTAAACAACTGCCAAAATGTACTCAGCATGAAAAGAAATAATTTTTAACATTAGATATGTTCATCTATTGTCTTGTTAACACTTCTTCTCAGTCTTTTGAAAAGAAGTAGAGGTTTATCTCTTGTTTCCTGGTTAGGACTGGGTTTCAGGTTACAACTAACGTCTATTTCAACTCTATACTTCTAATGTCTCTGCCTAAACTTCTAAAATTTTATTTACTATTTATTTATATTTTTCTTCAATAAAAATAAATATAATCACCTATCATTTGATTCACACAGTAGAGATTTATTGCTTGTTTCCTGTTTAGGACTGGATCTCTGGTTCCTTCTAAGGTCTTTTCATTCTCTTTCACTCCAAGTACCCCCTTGTGTTTTAGTGGTATTATCACTTTTCTGGGGTGAATTTATATTTTTTAAAAATTATTGAATTATTTATTTTAGAAGAAATACCGAAAGGGTAGGACCTAGAAGCCTAGGTTGGCTTCTAGGTCCTACCCTTTCGGTATTTCTAGTAGCTTAAATTCAAAACACCAAAAAATTATAAAAACAGTTTTGAAAATATGTGTATCAGTTTTTGCAAAGCAATGGAATACAAGTAGTAAATATCAGAAGAGGAAAAAGTTCAATGTTAATAAACAAAACTTATTACTTACCTTCCCAGTAGGATTTAAGAGTTTCATAAATTTCAGATTCAGATTTGTAGCATAACAATTCATGTTCAATATAGTCATAGGCATATTTTATTTCACAAAAGATACTTATTTCCAGAGAATTGTATAACATCTAGAAAATAAAGATAGTTACTTCAACAAAAAAAAATGTAATTTAATAAATTCCAGTATGATAACTTCTAAACACAAACAGCTTTTACTATCTAAGAATATGCCTCTGGGTTTTATTTTCTGTAGAAACATTTGAAGTTTCAACAATGTCTCAATATATTTTGATTAAACATTTGATTAAAAAGCCTATGTTAAGTTGTCATTGAGACCAATGAAAACCTTGCCTTCACAGAAATTAACTTGTGAGCCAAAAGAAGCAAAGAATGTAGCAAACTTTTGTGAAATTCTTTTTCATATAAGATGTGAAGCAAAATGAAATTAATCAGAAGAGTGTCCAAAGTTATGTGTAAGGTTTTTTTTCAGGAACTGGTGATCAGAGATCAAGTGTAAAATTACTTGTCAATTATATTATTGGCCTCTAACAAGCATGCAATACTTCAAAGAATTTTCTTTCACAAATTCAAGAAAGCAAAGAATTTCAAACTATTTCTTATTTATCTTTGAATGCAAGCAAACCATATAACCCTTTAATGAGCAAGAAACTCTTTTACCTTTGTATTAAACAGTCTTAATATTATTTTGTCAGATCATTTAATCTGATGTATGAACATCTTTTCTTCATGACAAATATGTTAAAACTACGGACTGTAAAAATTCTGATTTATTTTTCTTTCTTTAGTTGTATTAAGGTGTTAGTATATCAGATATCCTAATGTGGACATTGGAGAGTGTCGAAAATCAAGATATTTCTTCTCTTTTCAAGCAAACCCATTCATGTTTTTAGTTACATCCTTTTTGCTTTCATCATTCCTCTTATTAAAAAATCAATGTATTTACAGATTTTAGTTACCAATTACAAGACAGTCCAAATTAAATATGGAAATTAGCAGCTAATAATAATGAGTACTTACACTGAGAAACCACAGGCAGCAATTACAATGTAATTGTATATCATAATTCTTCAACATATCAAAGCCTTCCTTGAGGTCAGCCAACCAGTTGGCATAAGAACATCCATCACGGTTATTAATGGAGATATTTATTGTCTCAAGTAAGTTAGAATTTTCATTTTTAATCTCTGTTAAAACTGAAAAAAGCATTGTAAATAAGACATCAATACCATATTTGACAGCATTTTTTATTATTTTGGGCAATTTCAAGGGATAACTTATTATTCTTTCTATGAGATTAATTTTGTTGCAATTTGGCATTTATTTTTATCAGTTTTTGATCAGCCATTGGTTTTGTTTGGTGACATTACTTTTTCTTAATAAGAACATATGTAATCAAATATGTACTCAGGCAGAAAGCAAAATATACTGGTACTATTTTGTGGGTTTCAATTCTATCTATGACTAGTAATTTGCATTTAATGCAACAGTGCAGGTAATTTATCCAATCATCTTAGAAATTAGATAATAACAGATAAAATGATAAGAAAACTGTTGTCATTCAATTTCTTTATGCTATAATATATGCACAAATTTTATCGCTTAAAAATTACTCAGAAATGAATAACTACAAAATAATTCTTAAAATGAATTTGTCAAAATTTTAGATTTTGGTATTAGCAAAAACGCCATCTTTTAAGTATTCTTGGGTCTGTAACAATCATATCCCATATCCCTAGTCATGAAAAAATAATTCTATCTCCCTTGCTCTTATTCCACCCCTGTTTGCTAATTGTCATTGAAACTTCCTAAAAAAGATCTGCTATTGTAACAAAAGACTAATTTATAACTGAGAAACTGAGCTGATATAATTTTAAAAAGTTCATTCAAATTATGATTCTTTTCAATTCTAAAAATTAATTCAACAATAAGTTCTATGCCAACAGTTTATTTCCTCACACTTCCTGTTTCTCACACTTATTCTTTCCAGCCAACTTTGATCTTGAAAAATTTAAATATAAAGTCAATCATTGTTTTGTTTACTCTCCTGTTCTTCTCACTCACTAATTTTTCTCTTTTTTTTCTTGTTTTTCTGCAATCAGTAACCCTTTGTGTCTTTTTGTTTGTGTGTTCACCCCATGCAAGGAAGTAAAGCCACTAAATCACAAGAGGTTACTGGGTGTGAAAAAGTTAGAAAAAGAAACATTACTTAGGAGTGAGAATAAAAGAAGAGTAATCAGGAGGACAGAAGATAATGATTAACATTACATTTAAACTTTTGATGATCAAAGTTAAATAGAAATTCTGGTCATGGAATAAGATCTTACAACTGAAGGTTCCTTTTTAACAGATGATTGGAACAAAATATTAATAGATACTACAGAGTGATCAGAGTTTCCAAGAGGACAGTATTGTGAAGCTCAGCCAGAATGAGGAGAGGCAACAATAAATAAATCAAGGGAAATCTGTTATTTGAGTAAGGGAATGAGCAAAGGAAAAATTTAATGTTTCAATACTGGCAACATCAGTAATATTAGAATGTTTAAGCTACATATCATAGTGTGGATTAAATTTTCCCCAAACACAAAAAATGTTTGCAGATGGATGGAGAGAGAATGCCCTTTTTATACTCTCAGAGATTATACCTAATATACTGCAGTCCTGAAAAGAGAGAGAGTGATAAAATAAAAAGAGATAGTTAATAGTGTGTAATAATAAAAGGTGAAAGTTCATGTAGAAGTTGTTTGGGGATCAAGAGACAATTCCCTTGCCATCAGAAGATTATTAGAAGATTATCCCAGGTGTAAACACCAAGGCAATGCATTTGAATGCTGGACTCTTCTCAGCAAAGTGGAAGATAACTAGGAATAGAGAATTCACTGGTAGCAATGGAAGAATTTAAGTTCATTTCACAAAGTGCAAGAATATCTGTCAAACATTCCATGAAAAAAAGATTCTATATTGCTGATGTTCGAGCGGCTAAAATGAACATTACAAAAATTAAAGGTTGAGGTGGCATAGGTGCTTTTTTGTTTACTAATGGCTTTACAGCCTTGCATGGGGTGATATGATCTTATTAGCATAATATTTGATCCATGTAATGTGTAACTTTGCTAATTATTTTTAAAACAAGTTAAAAAATAGAGCTGAGAAAAGAACATTTGGTGTGCTTGATGAGTTGAAACTTCAGTATTATTCATGCCTTTTTGCAATTACTTCATGTTTATAGACAATAATGTATGACAATCCAGAAGAATAAAAAATGAAAAACATTAGAAATATAATTTTTAAGGTTTTATATTTATTTGCAGTAAAAATTTTAATATAGGATAAAACTGTTTTAACTCATTAAATAATTTTCTGTATGTTTACATACCATTCTTTATTAGATTGAAACAATGGTATGTAAACATACAGAAAATTGTGTTAATTTGTTATGATTTTTTAAAAATCATATCACCCCAAAATCTAAGGAGGGGAAATAAGATAATTCTAGTCTAATCTCCTTAGATTTTTTCCAATCCTTGTTATACTTCTGCTTACTGAAATGTGAAGAAAAAATTTCAACCCTCAGTTTATTCCAAACAGCATTTCATTTATTTAAAACCTGAGAATATGTACTGATTATTATTAAGTTCATCCTCAAAGCCACTATAATGAGTAATTTATTGAAAGTTAAATTAACAGGTAATGGCTTTAAATTAGTTTACTATTATATTGCAAGTATTTGATTTTAACAGGGCGTATATGTTAACATAAGTTAATATTTATGTAAACATTTATATTAACAATAATTAATGTTATTAATATAATCATATGCTAACATTGTTAAAACCTATGAATATTTAAAGATGAAATGTTTTGAAATGGATTCACAAGGAAGGGCAATTATCATTAAACTTATGGAGCATCTTTGGAAAATAATCTTTAGTTTAATATTTTACCAGAATTATCTCAACAATATTTATGATAAAGAATAAAATATAAAGCATTTTATACTGTAAAACATTAAAAATCATTAAATGAAACAATCCAACTGACCTTTAGAACACTTCAAATCATTTTCAATTTTACTCATAATTTCTTCCACTATTTCCTTGAAAGGATTTTTGCAAATTTTGACTGGAATTACTAGAAAAAAACAAAACAAAAACAAAACCTATCAACAAAAATATAAACAAGAATGCAACACTGTCAGATTTTTATAATGCAAAATTAATGTTTTCATAATAAAATTGGTATTAACAACTGAGGTTTGTAAAATTTTTCAATATACTTATATGTGGATAAGTGAATGACAAAATGACAAAATCCCATGTTTCATCCTTTGAAAGGACTTCTTTAAATTACATAATGTTTTTTTTTATTAATGGAATCATATATTTTATACAATAATAACTGCCATTTCTTTAGAAAAACAGGCCATCTCTTCAATACTGAGCTGAGTGGCCAGGTGACTTTCTGAACTAGTTTGTTTGTTTGTCTTGTCGGTCATTTAATGCCGAAATTTAATTTTCTTGGGATCATTAATAATTTCTTTTACAAAAATGTACTGTTGGTAATTTTATTTTAAATTTTTTTATAATTCATAGAGTTTTGATGCCTGTTTGGAGATTAACTATTTGCCCAGAGCTGGGATCCTAACTACTAAAAGAACCTATCTACTAAGCTCCCACCCATGGTCAGGGTGAACCTGGGAACAACAGCAATTAAGAGGCGGTTCCACATTTCTTAAAACCTCCTAATCAGAGATCTTGCTGCTGGATGTAGTTTATCTTCATACACAGGACGGATAAATGAGTCTTGTTCCAGTATACCTTTTTTCAATAGCTAAATCCACAGCTAGGAAGGTTGGGTCACTGTGTCATGCCAGGAAGTTTTTTCTGCCTGAATCCATCTTGCACATATACAAATCAATCATCCGACCATGCATGGAATACTGTTGTCATATGTGGTTAGGCATTCCTGCTGTTCATCTCAGTATTCTCAACAGGCTCCAAAGGAGAATCTGTAATGTGATTGGCCCCAACCTGGCAGCTCAACTCCAGCCACTTTCTCACCGACAGGATGTGGCTTACATCTATCTCTTCTACAAATATTTTCATGGCTTCTGCTCTGATGAACTAAGGTCACTGGTTCCCCCTCCTATCTTGTTTTCGTTTAGGTTTAAATTTTTATTTAAAATGTTATTATTATGTTTTTTATAATTTTTTCTAGATTATCAGTACAACTATAACATAATTATAGTGTATTTTTATTGAAAATATTGCTTAATGAATTATTGTTAGCCTAAATTACTGCTAACCATTTGGTTGAAGGTGGGGGGTGCCAAATTGCCCAATGATAAGATAAAAGCTTTAAATCTTGAAGCATAGAAATTTCCATGTCACAATGTAAATTGAATTAATTTTAAATAAAAAACAAATCTGATTATATATATATACACACACGTGTGTTTGCGCATGTGTTTAAGTTTATAATATCTATATTAAAAATATTGATATCTTTTGGCTATGTCAGGATTTATTATGCAAATACTTCCAAAAGATGTGGGTCACAGAAAGTCATGATTCCATTAAAAGAAATCTGAATGTAATGATATTTTTATAAGACATTGTTGAATTCTGATGTTTATTACTAAAATATTCAGATTACATGAAATAACATTTGCATATGTTATAATTAATATTATCTTGTACACATCATATTAAATCATTTTCTTAGAATGAACGTGGATCTTAAACATTTCTTTTAATATTGTGGTAAAAGTTCTTTGAGCAAACAAACTATTACTAACTACAGAATATATAAGCAATAAAGTAAATAAAAAAACATTTGAATATGGTAAAGAGGTTGTAAAAAATATGACATACATTTTGAATAGCAAGTAATATAATTGGCATCATCTTCAAGTGAGCAGAGTTCTTCACAATCCAAATTTACACAAATCATTTTGATCTGATCCTCAGCTTGGCTCAAATCTTTTGGTTTTTCACAACTAAGTATTGATGTAAGACCAATAATCTGTAATACAAATTATATTTAATTACAGATTCTGAAAATAATTGAATATTAGATCACAATATAATTTACTCCTGGTACCATATAACCCAGTAAACTGCCACATGGTTGAGTCATTGGTAATTACACTGATTCTCCTACCAAGTATTTTTAGTGAGAACAGTAGTTAGTCAGCCAGTGGCGGTAAAAACCAGACATGTCAAAGTGTTGAATAAGTTTTTTTATAGGGATCAATAAAATTTAATACAGTAGCATAGAGTGGGCTTAGTAACTATGTAATCATCCAGTCTGGCAATGATATTGGCATCCTAAAAAGAAACTAATAGTCAGAACAAAGGGTTCCCTGATAAAACTAATAGCCACGCAAACCTTTGAATTGGAGGACATTGGCTGTTGTTTGACCTGGAGAGGGAAATGTTCCACCAGGTGTGCTTGCCCCCAAAAAATAATATATAAATGAATACCTCTCCAGCTGTCAACACAAAAACATAGAGTAAACTGATCAGGTCATGGGACATATGATGATGATGATGATCATCATCATCATCATTATCAAAATGATAATTTGAAAAGTGTAAGTAGAAAATGCAGATAAACTAGATGTGTTACACACTCTCTTCAGTCATTTGAAAAACAAAAACCGATTCTTGATATACTTGTCCCCAAAACAATATTATAAACAATGTTCCATAACAATTTTTGCAGAAGCTATTATTAAACTAAATTCAAATCCTCTTTTTAGTATAGAAAAGGAGTAAGTTTGGAGTGGCAACAGTAATTCTAAATTTGACTGTATTGGTCTGGCTGTCAGAGCTATCTGCTGGAATAGGCTTCTCTCTATGAAGCAGAAACTGCTGCTTATTTATAGTTTGGAAGAGTTTATTTGCGCATGGGTAAATTACCATAACAGTTTATATGAATAGAATATGTATTCTTTGAAAATCAGTTTGTAGATCAGGTATCATTGATATTTTTGTAAAGAGGGTTTTATTGAGAGTTAGATGTATTGCTGGTAATTTTCTTTTTTCAAAAATATATTGCTGGTATTTTTACTATAAAAATCTATTTTTACACTTTCATAGTTTTTTAACCCCAGTTTGGAAGTTAACTATTTGCTCATACCTTAACAAGAGCTACTACTCTGGGTGAGGGAGAACTTGAGAACAACAGCAATTAAGATGTGCTTCCACGTTCCTCAAAACCTTCAGATCAGAGGCCTTGCTGCCAGATGTAATTTATTATCATGCCCAGAATGTCTGGTTGCTTAGACAAGTTGATTTAAATAACAGTGGACAAAAACAATTCATGCAAGATGTCTTTAACAAAAAGAAAAAGCAGAAAAATAAATGTTATATTGTTCTGACTTTGTTAGATGAAACATTATTATTATTAAAGTCATTAGTATTTCTTTATTCACATTTGGTCAAATATCCTTATGTTTGTTGTTATGATCATAATGTTTCAGCTTTTATGCCCTTCTGCCTTCTTCAGGTTCTGTTGTTGCAGGTGATCTCAAAGGAAATTCAAACTGAACACTTTGTGATACTGTGGCTAGCTGTGTTTAAAGAATTGTATAAATGACACTATAAGAAACTGAAGTGATTGTTATTTGTTGTAAACTATAATTAGTTAAAAGTATTCACCACTATTTCTCTAGTAGTTTCATCTTCAAGGTTAAGATTTCTTTAATCTCCAGCTGTATCAAATGAGGTGGAGACTTGCATATAAATACAGCATTCTTCTCTGCATTTTTTTTTAACAATGCAAATTTGGAATACTTTATTTCAGCAAAGAAGAAAAGGAATGTACTTTCAAAATGTCTATTTGAATTTTCAAATTAGCATGTGGCAGGTCAAATAAAGATCAGATGTGCTATTGTTTAGGTAGTGTGATAACATATAAAAGAAGATTTCTCAGAAAGAGAAAGGGTGGGATTACCAGGCAGTACAGAGAGTAACATAAGGCTGTGCAGAACATTCATTGGTTGCCATGTTGGACCCTAGTGTCATTTGCACTGCTGCTTCTCAGAAGTGCTGTCAAACAAATAAAAAGTAGCTTCTTTTATCAAAGAGTGACTACTGTTATTTTTGGGGCATTTGAATAAATCTTTCCCCAACTTCATCCCTTTCTGAACTCGAATCTTGGCAGTTTCAGCCAACACTGATAAGCCTTCTTAAAAAAAGTTACAGTGTGGAGGTCGATTGCTTGTTTGACAAATCTGTCATAGTCTCAAGGTGTGGTCACACTTTACTTAACATATATGGGTAGATTATTCTTTTTCTACTGTCCATATTTAGGGATATCTAACATTGTTCTTAGTTAGCACTGCTCATGGGAAAATATCTTAGTGGATTAAAACATTGTTTCATGAATTTGGTGACATAAAAAATGTGAGTTCAATCACTGTACTGAGTAGTACAAACTTAATCAAGGAAACAGGATGAACAATATGTGAGTAGTATTAAATTTATTTAGTACTGCTCAGTTGTTGCTCATGGACAATGGAATGAGAAATATTTATCCCTTAAGAGTAAAGAGTTTGGAGTTAAATATTTGAAAACAAAAACAGATATAGAACAACAGCCTAGTGGATTAAAATATTGGAGCTTGAATTTGGTGAAATAGTAATTTTGAGTTCAATAGCTAGACCAGGCAGTGTGTAGTTGGACTCAGTGAAATAGGGTGAGCAATAACTGAGCAGTACTAAAAATAAGAACTAAACAAGATAACCCTAAACATGGGCAGTGAAATTAGAAAAGTTAATCCTGGTAGATTAAATAAATGGTTCAGTTCGAAATTCCATGTAGGTTACCTGGATCATTATATACCTGATGAAGGTCAGAGGGCACAAGGGCAGAAATGCTGTGATAACAACAACAAAGATGAGAACAATAGTCTGAATGTAAATAGTGAAAATAATGATAAGTAAACCTTGTCAAGTATAAATTCTTTTAAAGGTTTATAATTACCTGGGGTAAAGAAGTTGAAGAGACGTTCAGTTTGTGATCAATGTAACTTTTCATCACTTTGTTGTAAGGATGATCTTCAACTGTTAAATGACAGTCATCAATCAACAGAAGTGAAAACTCAGATAATAATTCCTCAAGACCAGAAGTCTTCAAATCTGATTGTGTCAAAAGTACAACCTGGTTCCTGAAAAAAAGTTGGATAAAAATTCTTCAACTTGTTTCTAAATTCATACAAAATCTACACAATAGACATCATATCTTTTCATAAGATTAAAAAAAAAAGTTCAGTATAAAATTATTAGAACTGAAATCAACTGTTATTCATTTTTCTATTTTAATTTTAATCATTTCACTCCAAGCAAGACAAAGCCACTAGGTGCTGCAGTGTGATAAATATTTGATACAATAAAAATAATAAATTAAAATAAACAACAACAGATTTTAAAAGTAAAATAAAATAATGGAACTAATTATTATCTAAACAACTATGTATTAGCAATTTTTGACTGGGATTACTTTCATCTTGTCTATTTCATCTTATTCTGCAATTGTCATATTCCAGGCAGATAGATTGATGGTCTGAAAACAAGTTAAAAATTATAAAAAAAAAATCTTAGACAAGAAATTAACAATGATACAATGTGTTGTAGCAATTCAAATCTGGAAATAACTATTATAATAGAGTACCCAATACATGTTTAAATCGTGTCAAAGTCATTATCTGTAATGTGGTGAGTTTTTGTTGTAACTAGGTGTTTAGATCATGTTGGAGGTATCTAATTGATACAAACTTTGCTTGAAATGTACCTGAAGGTTTAGAACATGTTTGAGTATCCAACTGTTGCAAATTTTGCTTGAAATGTACCTAGGTGTTTAGATCATGTTGAGGCATTTATTTCTAAAAAAATTTTCATGAAAAATACCAGGGTATTTAGATCATGTTGGAGTAACCAATTGTTACAAACTGTGTCTGAAATGTACCAGGTGTTGAGATCATGTTAGGGGTATCAAATTTTTACAAAGTTTCTTGAGATGTAGGTGGGTGTTTCAATCATGTTTGTGTTATCCAATTGTTACAATTGTTGCTTGAAATGTATGCGGGCGTTTAGATCATGTTCGGGTATTCAATTGTTATAAATGTTGTTTGAAATTTAGCAGTGTTTAGATTATGTTGGGGTATTCAATTGTTATAAACTTTGCTTAAAATATAACTGGGTGTTTAGATCCTGTTCAGGTATCCAATTGTCACAAATGTTGTTTGAAATGTACCTGGGTGCTTAGATCATATTGGGGTATCCACTTGTTATAAATTTTGCTTGAAATGTACCTGGGTATTAAAATCACATTGTTTTTTTTTTCTTTTTATAATCATTTCACCCCACTAAAGTCAGTTTTACTGCCACTGGTGTGGAGAGGGTTACTTAAGAGGAGAGTAATGAGAAAGAAAAACATGATATAGGGGATGTCAGAGAATAAGTAAAAGAAAGATGAGAACATTGGTGTGAAGAGAACTGATGAGAGTAGAGTGGATGGTGGAAAGAACATGAGGGAAAGGATGTGAGTCAGAGAGATAGGAGATGGCAATTTACCTTACATTTAATTTCTTGGAGATTGTAGCTGTCAGGAAAGCAAGTATACGGAAGGGAATTCCACAGGTGGGAAATGCGGGAAAAGAAGCTGATAGAGTAGAAGTGGAAGTTACACTTTATTGGTTTCACTGTAAAAGGGTGGGACCTAGTTGAAAGTCTAGTAGCTTGAGTAAATTCATGCAGAGGGAGCACCAAGAATCTAAGTTCATTGGAGCAGAAGCCATGAAAGTATTTATAGAAGTGACAGAGATAAACCACATTATGCCGGTGAGAAAGTAACTGCAGCTGAGCTACCAAGTTAGGATTGATCACATTGCAGATTATCCATTGGATTTTGTCAAGAATAAACATATTACAAACAATCACTGTTATAAAAACAGACAACAGAAAATAAAGTTACAATAAATGGCAACATGAAAAACCTATTATAAACAGCTGACCAGTTTTTGTCTCTCTCACATAAGAGCTTGATTGAAGAATTAAAATACTGTGTACAATGACTAAAAAAGTGGGGTGGAAAATGAATGAGAATAAGAAATACATATATATCAGTAATATATTAGTGTATATATTAACAGATAATACTGGGATTTAACAACTGTTTGTTATGTTTACACAAAACATCAAAAATAAATAATTAGTATATCTTTTTATTAAATTGGCTAACATCATTAATGGGGAAGATATGTTTGATGAGCAAGGGCAGTGATATTTAGTTGGAATTTGGTGAGTTTTAGTTATAAGTCATTAAAATTTTATTTATTAACCCAGGGCAATTATCAACACCATGGATAGACAAATTGGTCCCAAAAAGTCAATATTAGTCACTTTGGAGAACTCAGAGTGAAGGCAACCTAGTTTTTTTTTTCGTTTAACTTCAAGCAAGGCAATAATGCCACTATGACACAAGACGTTACTGAGAGTAAAAGAAAATGAGAAAATGTAAGTGAGGAGAAAGGACAATAAAAGAAAAGGTTTCAGGAAGACAGATGGTAATTGATCTTGCATTGAAATTTTTTAAGATTGCAGTTAAGGAGAAAGCAAGAAGCCAGAAATAGTTCTACTGAGAAGAAGTGTAAGCAAAGAAACTATTACAATATAACAGTTACATCTAGCTATTTCAACAGAGACCTATCTGTCAATCTAGTACTACGCTTACATTCATGAGATCAAGGTACCAAAGAAAGCTCATGAGAACAATTGCCATGAAAATACCTATAGAAAAAGCACAGGGAGGCTATATTATGATGGTGGAAAGTGACTGAAGCTGAGATGCCAACTCAGGACTGATATTATTCCAGACACTTCTTTGGATTTTGTCAAGAATCTTGAGATTTTATAGCAGGAGCACCAGATGAAATGTGGCAGCAATATTCAATACAGGGATAAAGGGTAGATTTATAAACATGAAAGATAAATATTAACAAGAACATTTGTTTAGCACAACACAGTGAACCAATTTTATTAACAGCAGACCTAGAAACAAATTTAATATAAACATTCCCTTTCATGCTAGTGGAAAACTTGAGACCAAGGAAGGTCAATGAATTGCTTTCCTAGAGGTTTTCATCAGTCATGTTAATGGAAAATAAAAATGATTCTCTGAGAAAGCAGTATAGTTTTGGAGGCAGTAAAATTTACAACCTATTTCTTGCCCCAGTCAACAACAGATCAGAGGTCATTTACAAGATCAGTTTGCCAGTTTTATTTTATCAAACCTATCAGACTTACTGTCATTAAGACAGGAGTAAATAGTTGTGTCGTCAGCATAGATAGCATGTTGGTAACTGATAGCATCAAGAGGGTTGTTGATGAAGATAAGAAACAAAGTAGGTTCAACGATAGAGCCCTGGGGGACACTTACATTAATGTGAAAAGATCTAGAAAAGTGGCTGTTCAAAACAACTTTCATGACATGATTTGTTTAGAACTGTTCTTATTTAAGCTTTAACCATTAACATATTGGTGGTTGATCTAGAGAAGTGAAAAACATATTGTTTCTCTGAAAGAACACTGTGTGAAGTGTGAGGTTTAAGCAGTTCAGTGTTGATTAGAGCTTCTAGTACTTTGCCAAAAAGAAGAAGACACATATGGCGATAATTAAAAGCATCAGATCGTTCAGTCAAGTTCTTAAAAACAGAAACTACAGAAGAGGATTATCAATGAACTGAAAAGGAAGAAGCAGTAAGGCATTTGTTGTAGGGTTTAGAGAGAACAGGGGGGCCAATTCTGGAGCATATTTCTTTAGAATAATTGCATTGGTACCATAAAGTCCTCATGCCTTATGAGGATCAAATGTAAAGATGATAGTAGAAACCATTAGTGGAGTTATGTAGAGACTTGATTCTCAGTAGAAAATGGAAAAAGAAACTTCTAATGAATTCAATATTAGAATTGGAATAGAATTTATGACCAAAGTATTCTCTTTCATCATCAATGGATGTCAACTAATTAACAAAATAAGGGATTAAGGATTTACTCTTATTTAACACAATCTTTCCATAACCAATTTCTATAACTACTGAATAAGTCATTTTATCAACAGTATTTATTTTTGAATATCAACAATATGGTTTCTTTGGATCATCACAATTTTACACATATTCCTGAATGTGCACCTAGAAAAGAAGAATTTAAAAAAAAATGTGATTTAGATATTTTCAATAAATAAAATGAAAAAGAAACATACCTCATCAATTCGTCCTTTAATGAATTACTGTTGTTGGTTGAAAATATTAAAACTTTGTAATCTTTCAAATTTGTGTCAAGCAAGTATTTCTGAAGCTCTACAGACTTAGAACTTCCTAAAAATACAACTTTATTCTTTTTATTATTATTCAAATGCATCTAAATGAAAGAGAGAAAAGTGTTTGTGTGTTAGTATATACAAAATAGTTTTTTTTTATATTCAGCCAACAAGATTAGTCCATTCTAATCTTCAAATAAATTGCTGTACATTTAGATCAAAATTATGAATAAATTGTCTAAATTTGATGTTTCTTTTTTATTTTTGTTCAAGTACTTTTAATAATATCAGTTGTTATCAAGAATCCAACATTATCAGTATCATAAACAAAAGTTTTGTTAATTACATAGCGGTATTTTTTAGAATGCCATATTTAAAATTAAAATGTGATCTGAGGCAGTATATAAAGATACCCTAATCCAAAACAGAAAGGCTGATCAATACATAATAAGTATTGAATTTTGAACAAAATTCTGTAGCATTTTTGAATAGGTGGCAAAGGAAACACATATTTTTGTTTCACACATGATTAAACTTATGACATATATATATATTCTGAAAGATGACATTTTTGTATGAATCATGTTGATTGTGAGTTTTAAGTATTTTTTTATGTTAAAAGTCAAACTGGAAGAAAATAAGATGTATTTTCATCATTTGATGCTCTTCAATTTTTAGAAAGGAAATAAACTGTACAAACAGTAAAAAAAGATATGTGCTGTTTATTGAGATAGAACCATAGCTGAGAGTACTGTTTGTAAGTGGTTTGGTAGGTATAAAAGTGGGAATTTTGATCTTGAAGTCTAAGAATGTTCCAGCTGACCTGTAAATTGAAATGCTGTTTAAAATTGAATTCCAGTCATACAACATGAGACATTACGGATCAATTCAACATATCTCTTATGAGCATTGTAAAGGCATTTGCAAACCTCTAGATACATAAATTACTACGGTGTTTAGGTGCCTCACAATTTAACAAAAAAATCTTAATGGGTTGCACTTCCATCTGCAATTCTCTGCTCAAATGCAAGAAAACTTGCCCATTTTTGAAAAGAATAATTGCAAGTAATGAAAAATGGTTTGTTTATAACAATATGAAACAAAAAAGTACTAGTACAAATGAAATGTGTTTTTGTTAACCATTATCCTAAATTTGATCTACACCTGAAAAAGCTGATGTAGTATACCTTATGAAATTGGAAGGGCAATGCACATTACAAGCTCCTTCTGCAAAATTCAAATTTGCACTGTTCCCATTTGTACTGGTTAAAGCCAGTAATTAATGAAAAGTTTGCAGGAGTGGCCATAAAGATGCCAGACTTCAAGTTTGTTTGTAGACCCAGCAGAAATTGATACAGCTGGGCTGGGATGTCCTACTAGTCATAATAGTCACTTGTTCTTGCAACCTTGAATTATCTTTTTATTTCAATTCCCGCAAATTTTTTTTAATGAGAAGAACTTCAATTTTCTAAAAGTAAAAAAAACAAAACAAACAAGAAACACTATCACCCAGAAAGATGCCAAATTCTGAAAGGATGGTGTCATGAAGTTGCCTCAAAAGTGGTGAAGCTAGATGGTACGTATGTGACTGAATAAATCTATGTAGAAATATCAAAATATTGTTGTTGAAATTTGTTCAAAAAACCCTACAAAATTTTATTCCAACTCAATACTATGCAAGGTATGTAAGACTAGCAGTATAGCCCGGCATTGCTCAGGTGTAATGAAAGCTTTAAAACTGATCCACGGTCCTGGAGCTCAGATTCTTTGGACATTGGCATGAAAAACATAGGTTCTTGAAAGGTTAACTTCAAAGCTGTAGAACTTCTCCAACAACAGAACCAGCATGCAATGCAAAAAGAAAGGACTCGTCTTTTGCCCAAAATACAGCGCTGTGGCTACCAGAATCAGCCAGAAGCAGGCAAGTGTGAGGAAGTGCACTCGTGGATTACTTACACTGTGCCAGGTTGCAGCTAGCAGTGGGGGTTACTCGCAAAAACCCCTTATCACTTTTTTGCTATATTGGTGGCTCCTATTGGAATGAGCACCTTCATTCAACCAGTTAGAGGTTGTTGGTTTTGGGCCAACGATTTTTTGTTCAAACAGCTTTCACTGAATGTTAGTCTCACTTCACACTTTCTCTCACTGTGCCATGCTTGCTGGTCTGAATTGTGTGGACGCGCTTGACTGATGCGACAGGTTCAACAAATCCTATCTCTCTCCAATTGCATCACATTGCTAAGACACGGCAGTTTTAGATCTGAGTGCTGTGGAGTATGTGATGCTCTGTCAGATGCAGCAAAGGAGGCGACTCTTGCAAACCTAGCGGACAGTTGTTCTACACTTTCAGCAGCCCACGAAGCTGAAGTAGAGACATGGTAGCTTAAATTGCGAGCCCTCCGCTGTTCTGTACTTTTGGCAGCCCGTGAAGCTGAAGTTGAGGCACGGTTGCATAAATTGCGAGCCCTTCACTGTTCTGTACTTTCAGCTGCCCATGAACTTTTCTTAGCATTGGTGTCCATTCATTGCCGAGACAGTCACTGCTCTGTACTTTTGGCAGCCTGTGAATGTACCTTAGCAGTGGTGTATGTTAAGCACCAAGACCATCACTGCTCTGTACTTCCAGAATCCCTTAAAGCAGCCCTATCAGCAGTAGCTTGAGCGTTAAGCTCAGCCTGTATGGAGTCATCTAACCTGGAGTGCCTAAGTTTTTTATGGATGCAATCACTGGATAACCTAATGAATGTCTATCATAAGTTTCAGTTGCTCTACGTTCTGCTGAATGCACTCCGTTTTGTGACAATCGCACAGCACTAACAGAGGGGCTTTTGTTGGCCCTAGTGGTCTTCTTTGCCAATGCTGAAGTGCTTCGGCACCCAATTAAACATCTTTTTTTGGGTGGCATGGATTTAAAAAGGAACAAACTCACATAGAAATTTGTTTAATTACGTCGCTAACTTTGGTGGTTTAGAAGGAATTACAGTGAAATCAGAAGAGCAAAATGTGTGCATAAGCAACCTTGCAAGTTGTAGACCGGAGTTTGAGACATGTACAATGAGATACCAATTGCAAAAGTGCAGGATTAAGGTTCCACAAAATGTTAAAAGTGAATATGAAGGTGATGCCCAATCAGACGGCTGTAATTTGAATAGATCAGTTTAGTTTAGCATAATTCAACTGACGTGGCCAATCGGGCATTTGATTAGAATTCATGAAGCTAGTTAGTATGTGAACACAGTTTCGTGCAGCACCATATGTGCGAATTACAATCTGTAAAATTAATGCATGACAAATCTTGACATCGAAAACCTTAAAAGTTAAGGTGGAATTTAAGTTACATAGACTAAAAAGCAATAGTTGTTTCCAGTCAAAATGAAACCTTAGATTGAAAGAAAAATGAATGGATGTAAGTCAAATTTTGATTTCTGGTATTGGTGTCAAATAAGTTTTCTGTTGCAAACTGAATTTTGAAGGTTAAATAAGTTCTCTGAGTAAATGGTATCATGGCTAAGACTAACAACTACAATTATACATACTTAGATCAAAATCTGAAGCAAAAATCAAAATAAAAGGGCTGAAAACCTGATTTTGATCAGATCTGATAGGATATCGGGGTATCGATTTCCAATATCAGAGTTAAATAAGTCATCCGAAGATAAACTAACCTAAGTAAGTCCATGAAATCTTATCATACCCATCGGGAGTAAAATTGGAGAAAATGGGCCATATTGATGGCTGAATATCAGTTTTTGATCAGATTTGATAGAATACTAGGGGTATCGATTTCAGATATTGAGAAAAATGAGTCATCTGAGATCTACTAACTATGATTTGACCAAGTTAGAGCAAATTCTGCAGCAAGAACCATGATAAAAGAGCTGAAATCCTGATCTTGATTAGACCTGATTGGATGTCAAGGTATCAGTTTCTGATATCAGGGGGAAATTGAAAAAATAATTAGCCTATGACCTGACCAGAAGCCTAAAGAATATTTGTATGAAGTGTGGTGAGAATCAGATAAAAGTTGTGGATTTGTATAAAAGACATACAGACAGATACACACACAAACGTCTTGTCTTTTATATAGATTTCGATATTGAGGAGAAACTGGAAAAAATAAGTAGCCCATGACCTGACCGGAAGCCTAAAGAATATTTGTGTGAAGTTTGGTGAGAATCGAATAAGAATTGTGGATTTGTTTAAAGAACATACAGACAGACAAATACACACACAAACATCTTGCCTTTTATATATATATATAGATTTATTAATCAACAGAAAAAGAGAAATGACTTTCAATCAAGAATCTCACAGATCATTTTCAAATGAGTTCAAAAACAAATTTTTGTAGCCAAATTCATGCTTTGTCTTTCAGATGTTGTATGTTTGATACTAAGATTCGTTAGATGTATAATAAACTGTTATAATTAGTAGATTGAGTGGTACTCATTTCTACTCAATCACCAAACCCAAATTTCATATTCCATGTACAGTCCATAGTATACTGTTACTCTTGATTTGAATTTGCATGTATAAATATGAGCTTCACCAGAGATTGAGAGAAGACAGACAAAATGACAGAACTTTTAGTATATTATCGGATGATAATATGTATTCATAATTGTGCATGTGTGTCTGTCAAATAGTTCTAATGTCTTCACCTTTGTGCAGTCATCTGGCAGAGTGGGATGGCACTCCATTTAATTTGGGACTGTTTTTTTTATATACATGGATTCAAAGAAGGATGGTGATCTAATGTAATGTTTTAGGCATGTGCTTACAATTAGTAATAATGTTGTTATTAAACTTTCAAAGTATTTTCTCCAAATATCTTCTTTCAAAATATTTTCACTAATATTAAGAGCATGCATATGAAAAACAGTCCCAGATTAAATGGCGTGCCACCTCACTGTGCCGGCTGACTGCACAAAGAACTTTTCCTGCCAGACAAACACACATATGCAATTACAAATACACATTACCGTTTAATGTCCACTTAGACATACTAGAATTATCTACAGTTTTAATGCATAATGCATGACTAACCAATGAGAAATGACCAAAACAAAATGAAATATACCAAACTTCTCTCTTTTTGTCAGTTTTCTCTCAATCTCTGACAAAGCTTTAATAAAAATGAAATATGTTAGATGTTTCCTGTTTGTTCTTTATCTTTTCATCCTATCAGATTTTGATCTCTATCTGATATGCATTTGATCTTGAACATATATATATATATATATATATATATATATATATATATTTGGCTATTGGATTGTAGTCATGTTATGACAGTAGCATTACCAATTGTAAAGTAGTAAGCCAACTGTCCAACAGCATTAATTCAGAAGCATTTGAGCTTCAGGTAGTACTTAAATTAAGTTATCTACTCATAAAAAAAAATTGTGGGAGAGGAATAACTTTAGATTATTATTCATTAGACTTTTCTCAAGTCACAACATTTGTCAAAATTGATAAATATTCAATTTTTTTATCACTTTAGAATTGGAGCTCCTGTTCATAATATACATACAGTATCAAATTGATTTTTGATTTCTGAAAGAGTTCTATGTACTTTCTGACAAGTTTGAAATGTGTTTGTTATTGACTGATGTTATTCTTAAGTAATTTTTAAAATATTTTTGAAAATTTTAATTTTTTTTAACTATTTTTAAAACTTTTTACAAAGTTGCTTGCACAAATATTGGGAAATAATTATATATCTTACAGAGAAATTTTTTTTTAAAACTAGGGATCGCTTTTTATACAGTATTTATATTGCAAATACGACCTCCTTTCTAAATTGATAAAAAATAAATCAATATTTTTTGATCAGATAAATGCAGTGGTTTGAGAAAGATTGAATGAATGCTAATAACTATAAATTATCCCCTACCCACCAATTTTTTCCCTATTTTCTACAAGTGGAATAATTAAGTATAACTGAGCATTAATCAAATGACCAAAAACTAATAAATTTTAAATAATAAATATATTTTAAATGCTTTTTCTTATGAATTCCTTCTACAAAATACATAACATCAGAAAAGTTTCATTATAAAATAGAAAAGATTCCTTACTTTGATAATTTTCAATGCTTCAGCATTTCTTCTTGTACTAATGTAGATAATACAGTTTTTTCCATTGTAAGCTTCTGGGCATTCTTCATTTATTGGTAGATTAACAGATGTTTTTAGCTCCAATTCCTTTGAAGCACCATGTTCGGTAGCTTTCATGGTTGCATGATTTTCATAGAATAAAAAAATTAAAGTAGAAAAGAAAATTTTATGATTGATTATATGTAAGTAAAAACTAATTTTTTAAATAAAAATAAGGAACAGTTTTATATAGATACATCTACAGAAATGCAATCCCTAAGGTTTGAAATGAATTTTTAAAAGATCTTTCTTGAAGCTTTTATTTTAGTTTTAATTTCAAGCTATAATGTAATGAATGGATAATGAATATGTATACAACTTGGTTCCCCCTCACTGGAATGTGATTGGCTGGTGTCAGCCATAAATACAGATGAAGGCAAGGATGTCCAGACAGAGTGAATGAGAGAGATCTTTCCACAAGAGGTTTATTGGTCTACCACCATTGACTATGCCAACATCTCAGGATACTGCATACAACGATATTAGTGATATTGCTTTTTAAGTGAAAACTATATTTACTCATTAAAAATTAGAAAGTTTAATACAAATCATCATGCACCAAAATATTTAAAATAACTTTTCATTTTTTTCTTTTTTGTGTATAAACCTGCTCATTTTGAAAGTATGGGGAACTATATATGACATCAGAAAATAAGAGCAATAACTATGTTAAGTTTGAATCCTAAAATTAGATTACTGTGAATATTTCACAACGTTTTTAAAATTATAGAGTATAATAAATTATAAAAAAAGAGCGCATGTCATTTACTTAAATTATGTTTTACACATAAAGCCTCTTTAGAACAACAATAAACATTTTGTCATTTGTTAATATTTGTCAATCACATAAACATGGCTACTGTTGATTAGAAGCACAGCTAGTGTTTGTTTTAAAAATACATTCCTGTGTTATTTTAAACTTAAAGTAAATGATATCTGCTTTAAATCAGATTAATTATACTTTAAATCAGCTAACATTCCCCAAATAAAGCTTAAGAAAATTATATTTTATTATTGAAAGATTTTTTTAATACAGAAAATAAAATTGCGATAAAAGATGACTAAAAATACTGCTAATCAGTTATTTGAACAAAAAAAAAAATAAAAAGTTCCAATCAATATAATTTTTGTTTGAAACAAACCACCAGAGTATTTTGCTTACTGGAAATAGTAACTTTAATCATTTTGCTTTCAAGTAAAGATAAAATGAAATCGCCAAGAAAGATATTCATTTAAAAAAATTCATTTTAAACTTTAGGTATTGCAAATTGGTGGAAGTCCCTATTATATACTATTATTACTGTATTAATTTGCAAATAGCTTAAAGCCTGAAAAATTAACATTAAGAAATAACTATACACTAGGGCTATGAAAACACTTTTTAAACAAAAGATATATGAATTATTCGGTATGTATTTTCAGTAATTTTCTTTGAAATGTTAATTAAAAAATCTGCTGATAATTCATGAACATGTATAAATAATCTAAATTATCACATAGTAATGCTGCTTTTACAATTCTGTTTTTTAAGAAAAACTTACTTTATGTTTCAAAAGATATTAAAAGGTCTTATAAACCCATTAACATTTTTAAAATATACTAAATTTTGTTTGTGTAAAAGTCTGATTGAAAAAGTCAAATGTTTATCAAAGAGAAAAACTTATGTCATCATATTTATTAAGGTAGCTGGGTATTATTTTATAACTACCACAGAACCCATCAAAAACGAATGGTTACATTTATTATATTGAATTTTTTATGAACTCAACAATGAACAAAATTTGCTTACAAAAGCAAACATGGTTATCATTTTCTTTTAATTTGTGATAAACATCTACCTTTATAATATTCAAAGAAGATTACAGCTTCTTACATTGTTAATTTTTTACTTGTATTTGTTTCATCTTAATTTAAAGTCACTTTTCATGAAAACTATCATTCTGTTAGATTGTTATAAAAATAATGGCTGATTGAAGTGTTGTATTTTGAAAAGCCATTTTAAAATAGTATTAATGGTATATATTAGGTGAATTTTGCTCTGTATTATAATTAATGTGTGCTCTTTAATAATTTTTTAATTTATTTTCAGACAGAAATATTCTTGTAGCATAGAAACCCTTAATTATGAACATGGCAAAACATGATCTTCATTTACTTTTCTTGAATGAGTTCAAAATTGGGTACAGTGCTTCCCAAACTTCTGCCAATATAACCAGAGCATGGGAAGATGGAGCTACAAGTGATTGGACAGTATGAAGGTGGTTCCGGAAATTCTGTACTGGTGATGAGAACCTTGAAGATGAAAAAGGTAGAGGATGGTCATGCAGTTTTGACAATGAACAATTGTAATCAGTTATTGAGCAAAACCCATGTCAAAGTATCAGAGAAATGTTTCAGTCACTTGGTGTCAACACTGCAACAGTCTCACACAACTTGCAGAGTATTGGCAAGGTGAAAAAGTCTGATAAATAGGTTCCTCATGATCTCAATGAAAATAAAAAAAACTATGCATTTTGAAGTGAGCTTGATGCTCTTTCTATGTAACACCAATGGTCACTTTTTTGACCATATAGTCACTTGTGAAGAAAAGTGATCCTTTATAATAGCCACAAATGATTAGGTTAATGGCCTGATTGTGATGACTACCCCAAACATTTCCCAAAGTTAAAGTTGCATCAGCAAAATATGATTGTGACTCTCTGGTGATCCACTACAGCATTCTGGAAGCCAATCAGAGCAATAATGCAGAGCTTTACTGCAATCAACTGGCTGAAATGCATGTCTACAAAAAATGAGACCTGCACAGTGAATTGAGATAGTCCAATTCTGCTTCACAATAATGCACAGCCACATGTTGCAAGAATGACAATGCAAAATCTCACAGTCTTGGGATAAGAGAGTTTACCATTTCTTCTGTATTCTTCTGATCTTTCAACCACTGATTATTATTTTTTAAGCACCTACACACATTTTTAAATGGCAAAACTTTTAGGTCCAAAGCAGAGGAGGAATTAGCTTTCAGAGATTTTTTTGCATCACAGCCAATAACTTTTTTATCACCGAGGAATAAATAATCCTGACAATCAATGGCAGAGGGGCATAGATGCTCTAGGCTTGCATTTTAACATTTCTACAGTTAATTTAAGAATACAATTGTTTCTTAAATCAGCTATTATTTTTGTAAAAACCTAATACAACTATTAGTAAACATTAGGGAGTAAAATAATAAACTCAAAGCAAAACGTGAGACCTTATTTTTAATTTCTCATCTTATTCTTTTATATGCTGTGCCCCTTCAAGACGTAGGCAATCATGGCCCTCCACATCCCCTTATCCCTAGTAGCTCTTAACACCTTTTCTCTTAGTATTTCTCCTAAGCCATGCCCTGCTGTCGACTTGCTCAAGCCTATCAAGTATGTCACACATGGCTTTCCTCTGTCTCCATTTCACTTTATTCATCCTGTAAGTATCAGATTCTTCAAGCTTTCTTTATTACATATCCCAGAAACTTCACCTGTCTCTTCCTGATGTTAAGTACAAGTTTCCTTTTTGTTTTCATCTACTCTAAAATCTTGTTGTTGCTCACATGTTCAGTCCATGGTATCCTTAGCATATTGCTGTAGAACCACATCTTGGCTGCTTCAAGTCTTTCCTTCATCTTTGATGAGATTGTCCATCAGCATTCACTGCCATATAGAAGAACAGACGTTACATAACATTTCAGTATTCTTTTTTTGTTTCCAATGGAATTTTCCTGTTTTTCAATACATTGCTTAGCATTTGGAATGCATTCTTGGCCATCCCAATAAGCCTTCAGATCTCAATGCCACACTTTCCATCCTCTGCCAGAACACTTCCCAGGTACAGTTCACTAAATGATACATAACGACAACCTGAGTAGTTGTAATAAAAATTAACTGAAATTAAAATGTAAGAAACAATAGTAAAAGATTTTAAAAAATCAACAAGGCTTCATCGAATAATATTAAAAATCAAGATAATATTACTTCCAAATCTGTTTCTAAAGTTTTAACATGATACTATGGACCAAACATGTTAGCAAGAAAAAGGTTTGGGAGAGGATGGAAACAAAAAGCATACTTAACATCAGGAAAAGACAGCTGAAGTTTCTGTGATATGTAATGAGGAAGGAGGGCTTGGAAAATCTGATACTCAAAGGACGGATAGAAGGAAAAAGAGACAAGGGAAAGCAATGTGTGACATACTTGATGGGCTTGAACAAATGGATGGCAGAACAGGCTTTGGGAGGAGTAATAAAAGAAAGTGTGTTGAGAGTTACAAGGCATAAGGAGATGTAGAAGGCCCTGATTGCCTATATCCTGAAAGAATACAGCACAAAGAAGAAGAAAAATTATCATAATCATCATTCTACAAAAGAAAAATGTTAAAACTTCACTCACTGTAATCTGGGTCAATGGTTTTTAAAACCAGACCCTTTTGTCCATTCCTTACAAGGATTGATTTAAATCTATTGAACCATCCATCTTTGAATCTGTAGATATTTTCTAATAACATGTCAGCAGCAGCAATTTTTCCTGATTCTTTCTGCTTTTTCTGTATTTCCTCGAAACATCTTTCATTAATTAGCTCATTCTTTATTTCTGCTAATAATTCTATATTCAAATCTATAGATTTTGAAATTTCTCCTCGTATCACATTGAGAAGTTGTACATGTTGCCTGTCATCGATAACGTCTACTTGATTTGTTAATATATTATACAACCTTTCATAACCTTTTGTAAAAAAAATAAAAAATAAATACAAGTCAATACAGTTAAGGATAAATATTGTTTTAACATGAGTAACAATACTTATTTAGTGTTTTTATATTTCAGCATTATTATCCAATACATATGGTCCTGGGTATGATAATAAACAACATCTGGCAGAAAGGACACTGGATGAGAGATTAGAGGTTTTGAGGAATGCAGAACAACCTCTTAATTGCTATTATACTCAGGTCTACCCTAACCTGGGGTAGGAGCACTTGTCAGGGTCCCGGCCTTGGGCAAATAATGTAAGAGGTGTCCTAAGTATGACATTAAATTGCTTAGGCTGGGTAAAGTCTTTAGCTTTGAATAGAAACTTGTCAAAGAGAAGGAAATTTCTGAAATAAAAACCTCTACACCGACTATGTGTAGAAAAGGGTAGACTGAACTCTTTAACCTTGGTAGATAATCTTCTTAGAGATGGTGACTCGATAAAACACTAAGTTTTCAGTCTCCTAAACTGGTTGGTGTTAGTAAGAGCATACAGCTGTAAAACTCACTCCAGTATTTCATGATGTGTAGGCCATGTAAAACATGAATACAGCTTATCAAAGATTACTTAAGAAAGTTGGAATCACAGCCAGTCCTAACACAAAATTGGGCAGCATGGAAAAAGAGCCATCAACAAAACCCGTCTGATCCATGCTAGCATGGAAACGGATCTTAAACAATGATGATGATGACATATATAATGGCAAAATGACACTTGAAAAAATTTTTAAGATCTCATCTCTCACTTAAATTTCGTTTATTTGTTACATTTTGATTTCCATAAAAGAATAAAAAATTTGTGGTTTAGAATATTTTGGTGCAGCCATTTGGGTGCTGGTATTTTTGCATGGCTTTTTTGGCACCATATTTTGGGACACTAGGAGAAAATGTTGACTGATTCATTCTCATTCAATGGTAGAAGATTAAAATTGTTAAAATCTGTAAATTCATTAAAAAATAAAAACCACAATATAGAAATTAATAAATGGCATGTGTAAAGTACAGAAAGATAGAGATACTTATTATGAAGGGTTATTAGCTGGGCATGAACCAACAGAAAAACTAAAAAAAGTATAGCCATGCATATCATAAAGGGTTATCTTATGAAGTTCACTCATATTTGCTGCTTAGTAAGATTTTAAAAAAAGCACTGACTGGAGGAGAATTTAATCACATGAAAACATGGATTGAGAATGGAGTAGGTCCATGCAGCAAGCAAACATATTGAAAGTGTAACCCACATTTTGCCCAGTTCCATGAGTAGATGTTCTACTCATAGTAGATGGATGAGTTAATGTTTCAGTAAGAGTAGAAAGGTTAGTCAGTCTTTCTACAAAATAGTACATGGACCACCAGAGAAAGCAAAAAAATATAGAGATGCAGATAGAACAATACATGAATCTGTTCTTCAATTCAAAAACTTGGGTACCATTAAGTACTTGAGGGGCCTTTCTTTATAATTACCAAATAAACTAAACAAAGCTATATTACAGTTGTTAATGATTAACAGATTTAATATTTCTGTTTTGCAAATGGCCATTCACAAATAGCTGCACTCAATCATCCCTTTTCTGGAAAATTTGTGCCATTGCCAAATCTTATTAATTTGGTTTTCTTCAGTACAAAATATGTACATAAATGACCATAAAATTTATCTATAAACCAATGCAGTTATAGAGAAAATTTTAAAGACAAAATGATTCTTCTTTTAACATCTATAAGAAGAAAGAACATTTAAGAATTGATTTAATATCAGATACTTTCTGAAATATCAAAAAATAAAAATGTTAAGAAATCATGTTTCTTGTCTATATTTCTGAGATGAGATCGTATTTACACTATTTACATTATTTGGACTATTGTCCTCATCTTTGTTGCCATTTCCATGATGTTGACCCACTGATATGAAAGTCACTATCATATGTTAGATCTGCAGCTCTAAGGCCAACTCTATGGCTGAGATACATTGATGACCCCTCTATACTCTGGCTACACCAGGAAGAGGTTCAGATGCTACTGGACCATGTGAACTCAACAAGATCATTGATACAGTTTACTATAGAAAAAGAGAAAGACAACAAACTAACATTCCTGGATGTGCCAATAGCTCGAAGAGAGAAGGGGTTCAAGACATTCGTATACCGCAAGCCAACATTCACTAGACAATACCTTAACTTCAATTCCCACCACCTATACATTATAAAGAAAGGGATCGTCCACTGCTTGTAACATCAAGCAAAAGTCATAAGCGGCAACCAAGAGACATACAAACAGGAAATGGTCAGTATAAGCAGTACCCTCCAACATAACAATTATCCATGGTACATGACAACAACTCTAATGAACATGGAAGGGAGGGTGCATGAGGATAACAACTCTCAGAAAACAGCCTCAGTCTGTCTAGCAAAAAGAGTTATCAGAGAAAATACAAAGGATCTGTGGTCCATTTAGCATCAGGATGATCTTCAGAAGTGATGCTACACTTCATAGGTACCTCTCCCAATTAAGACCCACAACAGAGGAGGACACGAGTAAGAACTGTGTGTACACCATTCCATGTAGTTGTGGAAAGAAATATAAAAGAGAAACTGGCTAACCCCTTAAGGTAAGGCTACAAGAACACTGCAAGGCTGTAACACGAGGGGAAATAGAAAAATCAGATGTAGCTGACCACATATGGAGGGAACACCCCCCGCTATGGGATGAAGTTGAAATATTAGATAGAAAATGTCACTGGAAACTATGTAAACTTAAGGAATCAGTACATAAGCTAGGCTACAGAAATCTCCCAAGCTGACCAAGCATAAAGATGAATACAATATGGGAACCAGAAATATGGTGTGCCAGAGAAAACCATTAACATAAAAAAATTGCAATATGAACTCTGCTAAAAAAGGTTACTGAAACATTAAGTTTATAAATCCCAGAAATTCAATCGTTGCTGTTCTTAAGACACATGGCCTAGTGGATATCATTGGTTAATTCCATTGACTTGACCCAAAGAGTTGTGAGTTCAACACCAGGCTACAGCAGTAGTGAACAAGTAACTTAGAAAGTTAGGTTAAAGGAAGATAACTCATGACTACCAGAAGAGATTTCACAAAAGGAATGAGAATGATATACCCCAGTGATTGTAATAAAGAGTTCAGTTCAAAATTCCTATCACCTGAAGAAGCCCAAAGTGTACAATGGCTGTAACATTATAGAAATGGCAACGAAAATGAGGACAATAGTCCAAATAATGTAAGCAGTGTGAATCATGTTTCTCAGTCTTTACCCTGCTTCTAAAAATAATAATTTTGTAAAATTGTTTTTAAGATCTCTCAGTTTATTATATTGTAACATTAAATGATAAGAAATGAAAAGAAGGACATATTTTATTAGTGTATATTAAAGTACATCAGAGGAAAACATTTTCCTGTGCATGCTTTTACATTCAAAAAAGCAATCAGCTGTTTCTGAAGTAAGTTTATAAATAGAAAAGAGTTAAGAAATAAAATAATAGGAAAAAAAAAATTAATGACTAAGAAGGCAAATTTTTCTTGGCACAAATCTTTAACTTTACCTGATCTTTGACTTTTAAAATTATCTTCATGATCAGTCTTGTTTCACATCATTCATGCATAGTAAAATATGGTGATTTAATACAGTGAAACAAAGTCAGCTTAAACTGGGTATTAGTGAATCAGAAAGAATATGCTAACCTTATCAATTTTAGAAGCATTTAAAAAAAAACAATGGATCAGAAAAAAAGAAAGAAAAAGATGTTGGGAAACTTTAGTGCTCTATGAACTTATAAGAGTTCTTTTAACAGTCCATGAGGGTAGCTTCAAGTCTGGCAAGTTAGACTGTTAGTGCTCTTCTGCCATGCTATGGTGGATACAAAATGAAAAGAAATGTTCTTTCATATTTTTCACTTTATATAGACCAGCATGATGTCATCATTAAGGATATAATTTTAGCCAATTAACAGGCTTGTTATATTTACTACATACTACACTCTCACAATAAGGGGCATAACACTTCTTATTTTAGAATTGCTTCCTTTTAATTCATTTTATAATGAAATTGGGGAACATATTACATGCAAAAGCAAGATATATTCATGCTTTTTATTAAAATAAAAAATAAAAAACTGCACTGTACATAAATATAGTAACTAAAACTTTTAAGTAATTCTTCACAATCTGGTAACATTTAGATATGAACTGACAATGTGTCTACTTAAAAAGTAAGTATTTAAAAACAAGAAAATTAGGCACCCTTCTATCTGCTTTAAAATTAAAATAAGAAAGTAAAACATACTAAATAATCACTTCCTTCTTTAAATATAAAGTTTATTATTAGCACTTTAAATTACTATGATCATAGTAAATGTTTTCCTTTCTGGGTACAAAAACTGAAATTCCTTACCTGCTTCATGAAGAGCATTTGCTAAACTTCTCCATTTACCAACAACTCTACTCTTTTTAAGACATGATAATATGTTTTCCATTTCTTCGCTGGGAGATGAATAATTTGAATTCATATCTGTAACTGTTAAGAAGAAATAAAATAAAAACTAGATTTTTAATTTATTTAACCTAATGCTTATTTATAGTTTGGATTTATGTGATAAAAAAAAGAAACTAACAAAGCCAATTGTTTATGTTTTGTTTATGTTTTTCCTGAAAAATTCAGTTTTGTTAAAAGTGATTTTACTAATTTTTCACATTTTTAAATAAATATTATTTGTGAATATTATAACTTTAAAAAATCTACATAGATTAATATCTTTCATAAGAATAATAAAAATTCAATTTTGAAAACATAAAAATGTGATAACACAGCATATAGAAAGAAAATTTTAATATACCTTTTTCTATTATGAAACCTAATTAAAGTTTTTCATATTTATTTTCTCAGAAATGCCATTAAACTGCCAAATACAATGTTTGGTGGGAGACAAATTTTTCAAACCCATTAAAATGTGCTCCAGTCCTGTACCAAGGAGCAAGGTCATCTTAAGAGTGTAAGGGGCACCTAAGCAAATCAGTATTGTGGGGCCCCTACAACAACCAATCACAGCAATAAAAAGTAAATAGTCGATAATATCAAACATTTATTTATTGTATTGGCACTTTAACAAAACTGGTGTTAAAACATTAAAAACATGCAGCAGAGTAGCAACTAATCAACATGATAAACATTTGAACATTACACAAGACTTAAAAGCCACAGTAAGCCACACAGATTAGATGGTACAGTATGAAATTGCTACAAACTTATTATAAAAAGCATTTGAGGCAACTAAAATGTCATTTTCCATGTACATGATTATAAGCCAGTTCAAATGATACTGCCTCATTGTGCTAAAAAGCAGATTTTTTATAAGTTTCAATCTTGAAAAAGAACGTTCTCCTGTATGGTTGGTTACCATCATGCACATGAACAATGTGAGTGCAATTTCAACATCTGCAAATACCAATTTTAAATTGTCTATAATTATTTTTCTGCACAGTGCAAAGAGAGTCTCACAATTTTCATCAATAGCAATGTAGTGCCTGAAATGTTCATTAAAAGATCATCATAATTCAGGTCTTTGTGATACATATTAGCCAGATGTTCACAAATATTTTTAGTGCTTTAGAAGCAATGGTTTTCAATTCACTGAAAAAAGAAAACCGATTTCCAATCTATTAATATGCTGCTACATGTTATGTCACTTCAAAGATTAGAGTGTCCAGAATAGGAAAAAGTTTCCACCTTTTCTGCTGATCCATCATATCTATTAAGATGCACATATTGCCATTTTTCCCATCACTGTAATTTCTATCTGGACACATACTCCTGGCTTTGAATTCATATTCACTAAAGTTGTCTCTAGTTTCCTGATGGTAGGTTTTCACAGACTCAAGAAGATTTGTGGTAACAAGGATGTACACATGCTTTGATTAAAAGACCTTGATTGTTTTGTTCATTCTTTCTAGCATGTCATTCCAAAGAATTGTGAGAAAGATTGCTTCCATTTTTCCATGTTTTTGCTCAAGTCTTCTACCTTTCACCTCATATTTACTTGCTATTCATTTTCAGCTGATAGAGAATTCAATGCATGTTTCATTTTCTCAAAACCGTCACAGAGCACGAACAGCATCAAAATGTGCTGACCAATGTGTGTCAGGCAGACACTTGACCACAAAATCTTTTCCTAGAGATGATGTAAATATTTTCGAGTGATGAGTAGAACCAGTAAAAATGAATACAGAAGCCGAACAAAGTCAAATCCATGATTAGGATGCTCTCTGAAAGGGCAATACAAATGAAGAAAGACTTGTACCTATGTTTTATTGACTATGCGAAGGCATTCAACAAGATACAACACAAAGAATTGATGGAGATGCTCTGCAGCCTCGACATTTTTAGGAAAGACATAAGAATAATCAAGAATCTCTACTGGGAGCAAACGGCCTGTGTACGGACAGGTCACGATAACAGTAGATTTACAAAGATAGAAAGAAGCGTAAGACAAGGATGTGTCTTTTCACCAGATTTGTTCAACTTGTACAGTGAGAATATTTTGAGGACCCTAGATGACACCCCAGGATTTGTTATTGGAGGCCACAACTTGAACAACATAAGGTATGCAGATGATACAGTGCTGATTGTAGACACAGAAAGGAAACTACAAAACCTCCGACAGAAGGTAGCGGTGGAGAGTGATAAAAAAAGACTACAAATAAACTTCAAGAAAACTGAATGCATGGTCATCAGCAAAAGGTGCAGCCCAAAATGCCAAATACAGGTGGGGGACACCAAAATCACACACACACACACACACACACACACACACACACAGACAAAGTTCCATTTATAAATAAGTTTAGATACAACTCTGTTACTTCTTCAAGAATAGCACAGAAAACCTGTTATATTAATTCAATAAATTCCTCACAAATACTTGCAGATAAATATGATGGATTCCCTTTTCCAGGATTTCCATGCATTTTGTGATGTTCTTCCATGAACAGGTCAAATTCACTCAGTAGCTCTAGTATACCTAAATAGTTGCCATTTTTTTACTGACCCAATATGATTTTCTCTACAAAATGGTAAATCTCTGGAGAGAAGGTAGTGAATTCCAAAACCCATAAATGTCAACACTTTATTGTCTTGGGTCCTTACCTGTAACTCCAGAATTAACTCTTCCTAACACTATATATACTACGCCTCTCAAGAGAGAGAGAGTTGGAGTTGGTAGTAGTTCCCTCCAAACCAGACTGACAGTTATACTAATACCTTCTACATGTTGTATTGTTATTACTTGTTAATATATATTTGTTATTTCTATCCTTGTGGCTGTGTTGTTCTTTTCGGACCTTAACCTGGTCCGTAACAGTGGCGATGATGATATTGAAGAAACGGATTCTATGCAGAGGACAAAAAAAAAACCTTTTGCCCATTAGTTGCCCATAATAGTGGTGACTAAGATAGTGAAGAAACAGATTCTATGCAAAGATAAAAAAAAAACTTTTTTGGACACCAGCCATAATGAAGATATAAAGAAACAGAATCTACCTGTTGACCATAACAGTAATTGAATTATACGCAGGAAAAAAATTTTTCTCACCAAGTTTCCAGAACAACGGGCAACAAAGACCTGAATTCTACACGAAGAAAAAAGGAAAAATCTTTTACTCAAGTACACAACTCTAGCTACAAAGTTCTTAAGGAATGATTTACTACTACAAGCAGTGACAAATGAAGGGCTAAATTCTGAAAATGAATTGGTATTCTTGCAAAATGCTATATGTAGCTCAATCGAAGACTTCATTTATGCACTGAACAAAGACAAAACCTTCATGGCTTACTTCAGAAGATATGAAGATTTATATGAGATTGATTGCGGGAATTAGTCATACGCGAAAAAAGTGCATCTACTACTTAGGAAACTAGGGTCAAGTGAACACACTAAATTTGTAGACCACATCCTACTGAGGAAAATGAATGAGTTAACTTTCAGGGAAGCTGTGTAACTCTTAACGGAATTATTCATTCCAAAAACTTCGCTATTCTACAAAAGGTGGAAATGTTTAAATTTAACAAAACAGGATAGTGAAGACTATATAAGATTTGCTTCCGTAGTAAACAAACACTGCGATGACTTTAAGTTATCTGAATTCAGTGCTGACAATTTTCAATGTTTGATATTCAACTAAAGATCAGACGGAGAATTCTAACAAAAGTTGAGAGTGAACTAGAATTGACACTACAAAAATTAGCTGAGGACTGTCAGAGATGTATGAGCGTAAAAAAGAATTTGAAAGATATTGAAGAGTCTGGCGTTGCTCACATACAAAAAGTACAACAAAAAAACAAACCAAACCAATTACTTTACTACAAAAAGCCAGAAGAAACCACCACCTAGTCCATGTTATCGCTGTGGAACAAAGATTGTCCATACTACTATAAGACTTGTCTCTCATGCAATAAAGTGGGACATAAAAGTTCACACTCTAGAACAAAGAAAGAAAACAAAAAAAAGCCACTAGAACTGACCAAACGGACAATATAAGTATACAAAAATACGTACAAGTGGAAATGTTAAACAAACAAATTAGATTACTATTGGATTCTGGATCCGATTTAACCATTATTAGCCTACAGACATGGAATAAATTAAACAATCCGACCATGTTAATAACAGATAAAATAGCCAGGTCAGTAACAGGAAGAAAAATCAAATTTGAGGGGGAGATATCACAAATGTGACATTCAACAGGATGACCAAGAAATTAAAGATGTTTGTTCTAAAAAATACGGAAAATTTATTCAGAACTGACTGGATGCAGAAATTTGACCTCTGAGATTTACCAATAAGTACATTCTGCCAAAAAATGGAAAGTTTATCGACTGAGGCAGAGAAATTGAAGGAGAAATTAAAGGAGAGTTTCCTCGACATATTTTCAGTGAACCTTGGGAGGTGTAAAGAAATGGTGGCCAAAATTGAACTAAAAGAAAATGTACAAATGATTTTCAAGAAGAAAAGAAATGTACCTTTTGCATCATTAGAAAAGATAGACAGTTGGATAGACTCGTGGAAACCAGCATATTAGCAAAGGTAGAATATAGTCAATGGGCTGCACCTACAGTTTATGTGAAAAAGAAATTGAGTGAGATATGAGTATGTGCTGACTTCTTGACAGGATTAAATGCAGCAATTAAAGATTATCACTATCCTCTTCCTAGTCCAGAGAAAGTATTCACAAAGTTGAATGGAGGAAAATTTTTCTCAAAGGCAGACTTTAGTGAAGCATACCTACAAATACCAGTATATAAGAAAAGCTGGAGGTTGTTGTGCATAAACACTCATAGAGGGTTATATAAGTTACAGTGATTAGTATATGGGATCAAGGTCATATCAGCGAGATTTCAGCAAATTATGGACATGATGCTAGGCAAAGAGAGTTCAGTGTCAGAGTCCAAGAGAATTCTGATACAGTGTTTATTAGAGTACTATGGATTCATTTGAGGCATAATATTATAAGAGTTAGTAGTGAGTTACAATAGTAGCAACGAGAAATCAAAACTGATTTGTAATAGGAAAAAATAGCTATTTTGTTGCAGTACACATAATAGCAGTGATAATGAGAAATTAGAACCAGGTCAAATGGTGCAATTTTTTTTCCTTACTGTATGTAAAGAAAACAAAGCACAGATATTCTCAAATATGGAAGAGTTATTAGCCCAATTGATAAAAATTACAGCAACAACAGCAGCAGTTGTTGGAACTACATAAACAAAAAATTAATTGAAACAGTAAATTCTTGAATTTTTTTCACTCTCAACATAGTGGCAAATGCCATAGCTGAATTCATGTACAATTCAGCAGATGGAATTACCTTTTTGTTTATCTTAGAAGATAAAACAAATTTACAAAGAAAAATACCACTAGGAATAAGAGAGAAAACAAGACTTTTGTTGAGAAAGTAAGCACCAGCAGAACATGGAAAAAACTGTTTCATATTGACAAAACCAGGAGAAATTTCCTTTGAAAAAATGATAAATATTCTGACTAAAATTTTTAGCAAGAGAAGTTCATTATTCAGTATTTATTGGAAGTGTATGAATCTGACAAAAGTGAAAACAAAAGTTTTGTCACATATGCTGGAATCGTTAACACAGAGTATGAGATTTAAATGAAATGAGCTGACTCTGGATATGTTTAAAGGATTCATTTTTGTCCAAGGGCTAATGCCAAAAAGAGATGCAGAAATATGTGCTAGAATCTTAACAAAACTGGAACAGAATCAAAACTAGCACTACAATGAATATCGGACAAATGTCAGAGAATCTTAATTCTGACACACAATATCGAGGTAATTGAAGAAAAAGAATGCACACATATATACAAGCCAAAGATAAATGTAAAAAAAAAAATTAATCCATGTTTCAGATGTGGAAGGTTACATCTCAAAGATGGCAGTTTCTTTAAGAAATGAAAATGCTACAAGTGTGCAAAAGTAGGACATAAAAAGTCACACTGTAAAACTAAAGCAATTAAAGTTCTCATAGAAAACATTTTGTACACAGTGTTGAGACAGAAAAAATAATTACAGAAAACCAAAAAAAGTTTGTGCATGTGAAAATTAATCATGTGGTTGTAAAAATGCAACTAGACACTGGTAGTGATATCACAATGATCAACAAAGCCACATGTAAAGCAAATGGAAAACTATATTAAAATGAACTTCAAGGGAAATTATTTGTTATTGGTAAAAGGACTTGCAATGTTTTATTTTGTAACAAGTGCGTAAAAGCTAAGAGTTATACGTTAAAAAATACTAAAATTTTATTTAGAACAGACTGGATTATTTGAGTTATGGGATTTACCTAGAAATATTCATTGCAAAAATTGTAAGTGGCCACCAGTTTAAAAAAAACAACTTGAAAATTTAAAGGAAGAACTGAAAAAAATGTTTTTGGACTATTCTGTTGGATGAGTTGGCTCAGTGTTCCAAATCCAAAGCAAATATTCAAGTGAAAAAAGTAGTTTATGGCAATATTTAAACTGAAACATAGCATATCGTTCCCAACTTTGCATGAAGTCAATGAAGAATTAGCCAGGCCATGAAAAAATGAGTCTAACAGAAAAAAAATGACCCTTCAAATGGGCAAAAATTTATTTTTTGACTGGGTTAAACAAATGTTTAAAGTCATATAACTACTCATTACCAACTCCAAAGGAAAATTTTTACAAAATTAAACACCAGACAAATTTTGTCGAAGCTGGATCTTTTGAGGCATATTTGCAAATACAACTTGAAGAGGAATGTTCAGAGTTAATAATGATAAAAGGACACAAGGGATTGTACAAGTTCAACCGATTTGATTTTGGAATAAAAGTGGCTCCTGCCATATTTCAACAATCTATGGACACTATGCTTGCAGATTGTGATTTCATAGTTGCTTACCTGGATGATATATCAATTAAAAGTGTATTAAAGGAACAACATATCGAGCATGTAAAAAGAATTTAAAAAAAAAAAAGACAAGAGTATAGCTTCAAACTCAGGGAGGCCAAGTACAAATTGATTTTGCCTATAATCAAATCCCAGATCCGTTGAAGGCAAGTGCAATTAAGAATATCCCTTCTTCAGCAAATGTTACAAGGCTACAAGCATTTCTAGCACTAGAAAATTATTATCAAATCTTCATACCTAATATGTAAGAATTTGAGAGATCCCAGTACACTGACTGGCATTTCACTAGCAGAATTGATATTCACAAGTAAAATTAAATCAGCATTTGACAAGTTGTTACCAGGTCAAAAAAGACTAAGAATGAATAACAAACAAAAAATGCCAAACTTTTTTCAGAATGGGTAAAAAATTGTTTTTCAGGATATATAAAAATGAAAAAGAAGTATGGGAAGATGGCATAAGGTCATGAAATAGAAAAATGATTTCTATGGTGAAAGGAAAAAATGGGAACACAAAAGGCATTGGAATCACTCAAAGAAAATATTTATTAAAGGAAGGCCAGCAAGAAAGTAAGAACCTATACAAGATCTTTATGATGTCTTTGATGTACCAACACCTCAAGAATTCATTGAATGGGCAATTATGAGTACCAGGAAAAAGAAAATGTACAGAAAAACAAGTGCTTGATCCAAAACAAAAGAAATACAAATTTCAGTATGTGGCAAACTCACCACAAAAGGAAGAGCTGAATATTAAGAAGTAAAACAAAATATTTAAGAAAATAAAACATCTCAAAAGGGAGGATGTTGTGAAGTTAATAAGACACCTTTGGTAATGCTAATAAACTAGGCAACACATCTTAAATAAAGAGCTCAACAAAGAGTTCAGCACCAGAATCCATGAGACTTCTGATAGTGTTCATTAGACTACTGTTGAAGTCAGTCAAGACAATATTATAACAGTTAGACAGATATTGTGTGATAGGAAATTGAGAAAAAGAGGACAAGGGAAATTTAATAATTTATTTTTTTTACAGCTTACCAACCTTTAGAAGGTTATATAACATTCTAGAATAAGCTAGAAACTCTTTTTGAACTTTAAGAATTTTTTGGAAATAGTAATTATTTCACTGAAACTGGTTCAACTATTTAATCCATAGCAGGAGGGAGAAGAGTTGAATTCATACTTTTCTTAGTGTAACACTATTTCCAGTGCCAAGAAAGGGAGAAAAGAATGGAGAAGAGATAATAAGTGGATTGTTTTTTTTTTCATCTTTAACTACTATAAGCTAAGTAAAGGATATTCTAAGAAACCATCCAAGTTTTTCATGGCTCTTGAGTGCTGGCCACCAATCTGGATAAAAGATTCTTGTCACAAAGTTCTCAAAGCCATTATCACAGAAAGTGAGTTTCTCAGTTACTGAAAAATTTAACAACCATTGATAAAACGACAGTGATCTAAGAGTTTGATTTGAAACAGACCTTCCCCAGGCATGAAGGATTTTATGAACCTGAGCAACAGCTAACCCCTGAT
This sequence comes from Ascarosepion bandense, assembly GCA_037127315.1. Lineage (NCBI taxonomy): Eukaryota > Metazoa > Mollusca > Cephalopoda > Sepiida > Sepiidae > Ascarosepion > Ascarosepion bandense. The sequence goes on along the minus strand of JBBBDQ010030242.1, from coordinate 188,193 downwards.
CTGAAGGAGAGATAAAATTCCCAGAAATAAAGTTTTCTTTGTTGAATTTTGTGACACTAATAATTAAAATAAAAACATATGGTCTTTTTTCCTACAATGATTGAAATGATAAAACACAGGTGAAACAACCACACACTAAAAATTCAATGGGAAATAAACTTTGGGAGTGATAATTAAAATTTGGCCATTGGACTGGACCACGCCCCTCGAGCAATGGTAAGAAGAATTCACACAGGAGAGAAGGAGACTAGGTTGATCAGATGACCAGTGAGAAAAAAAGCGCTAGTGGATTTTAGAAAAAAATTGGAAAATGTTTCACACCTCTCAAGCAGTAGTAAAGCGCACTCACACAGGATAGAAAAAGACAAGGTTGATCAGGTGACCTAAAGAAGGATCCATTATTGATCATATGAAAATGCTAAGTATAACCGAAGTGCATCACAACCACATCTAATGGATGCAAGGTTCAATATATGCAAGAGTTGATGGGTTTTCAAACAATTGAGTACAGATTAGTTGAGTAGAGTTGGTTTGTTCATTAGTTCGAGAGGTTAACAAGTTAAAACAAGAGACATGTCACATGACTGCCTGCCTTAGAAAAACCTCCAACTTTAGCCTGGTGCCAGAATAACCAACTTAGATAACGTGCTACATCCTATAGAAGCCATTGGTTAGAATTATAGTTGTCTGCATGCAAGAGTGATAAACTCTAGCCAAATACTGTATCAGACAAAACATATGTATATAAAGACCTGATTGTTAATTTTACAAAGATTTCTTTTTCATATTGTGGCTCCCAGCTCTGTCTGAATCATTGATGCAGTGAATTTTGGCAACTTTCAACCCAAACCGGCTTTATGATCAATCACTCACAATGTGGGCAGAGCCCAGTTTGATCGGAGTGATCGACTATCAATCAGCCACGGAAATTTTTGGCATCAGCTCAAAAAAACAGTAGAGGAGTGGGGGTTCACACCAGGGTATCTGTGCATAACTGAATCTAACAAACCTGACTGGAATTTTAACTCAGCTCTCTGATTTCCAATTCTGTGTCATTATCCCTTACACCACCCACATATCCCAGCTAACAGCACCTGGTATTTCCATGTGGTCATCCATCTAGGTACTGACCAGGCTTGACCTTCCTTAACTTTGACAATCGAACAATAACCGGTCATAAGCCGTGAGGAAAAAGAACAAAAAAGAAAGAAAAAAATAATTTAAAAAGCAGATGGTTGAGGAGAAAAAGTAATAAGTAAAATGGCAGATAGATAAAAGGAGATAAAGGTTTAATTCCTGAGATGTGCATGCTGACTTATTACTTAAATTATGTACACTATTATTGATACACTATGAGGTGCGTTGGATATATTGTCATCTAAATTAAACAAAAAAAAAAAAAAATAACACTGATATCTCATTTTAAAAGATATTTTTTTTTTTAATCATTTCACCCCAAGCAAGGCATTCCACTGCCACTATTGCGCTTGGGGCTACATAGGGGGAGATAAATAGGAAGAGTGGTTAGATATAGGAAATGTCAGAAGGCGGGTGATAGATAGTTGGATGGGTGGAAAGAGTGTTTGAAAGAATGGAAGTTAGTTTGTTAGGAGGTGTCTATTGACCTTACATTTAAACTCCTGGAGATTGTAGCCAGTCATGTGGAAGAGAATTCCACAGTTGGGAAGTGCGAGAAAAGAAACTGTTGGAGTAGAAGTTGCAGTTGCATTTTATCGGTTTCACTGTAAAAGGATGGGATCTAGTTGCTAATCTAGTATCTCATGCAAATTCGAACCTAGGAGGCACCAGTGATCTAAGTTCATTGGAGCAGAAGTCGTGAAAGTATTTATAGAAGAGACACAGGGAAGCCATGTCGCGCCAGTGAGAGAGAGTCTGCAGGCGGTCTGCTAAGTCGCTGTCGATCACATTACAGACCCTCTGCTGTACCTTGTCTAGAAGCCCAAGGAGAATAGCAGGGGCACCCGACCAGATATGGCAACAGTATTCAATGCACGGGCGGATGGTAGATTTATAAATGTGCAGGATAGATTCAGACGGAAAAAACCTCCGGGCCCTGCACAGAGAACCGACTTTCATAGCAGCGGATTTAGCAATGAATTCGATATAGTCATTCCACTTGAGGTCCGCTGAAAGTGTGAGACCAAGAAGGCGTAGTGTTTTACTCTCTGGGAGGCAAGCCTGGTCCATGCTAATGGGAGGTAGGTGAGATTATCTATGATGATTAATTGATAGTAGATTCGTTTTAGAAGCATTAAAATTTACGAGCCATTTCTTACCCCATTCCACTACGGATTGGAGGTCCTTTCCAAGCTCGGCTGCAAGATTAGCTTTGTCGCCCACACCAGATTTTTGGTCGAGGCGAGAATAAACTGTGGTGTCATCAGCGTACATACCTACTTGGGATCTTATGGCATCAGAGAGATCATTAATGTAGATCAGAAAGAGCATAGGACCTAGGATAGAGCCTTGAGGGACACCCGCGTTCGTATGGTAGCTCTGGGAGGCATGTCTGTTTAATACCACTTTCAATGTGTGGTTAGATAGGAATGACTGGATTAGTTCAAACAATTGTCCAGCTATACCATAGCTCCGCAGTTTGCATAGAAGGCCAGCATGCCAAACTCTGTCGAATGCTTTAGAGATATCCAAAGCAATGGTTTGGGCTTCACCATTCCTATCAAGTGCCTGATATATGTACTCGGTGATGGTCGTTAGCATATCAGCAGCAGACCTGGTGAAGCGGAAGCCATACTGTTTGTCTGAGAGGAGCCCGTGGGCCGTGAGATGGTGAATGACCTCGGCGTTGATAATGGCTTTGAACACGTTGCCAAAGATCAGAAGAAGGCTGATAGGTCGGTTCTATTTACCAAAATTACACAAAAATAGTTTGAAATACCAAAGAGTAAATTCATTCAATAAAATCTCCATTAGTTTCAACCATGGCCTCCAAACAACTTCAGAATCTTTTGCAACTCCTCTGGATGGTCTCTTTGTTTAAATTTGTAAATGCTACCAAAGTCCCTGCCTTCAGTTCATCTTTGGTTTTACAAGGAGTTTTGTTGGTCTCTGTTCCCATATATAATAATCAAGGAGGTTACAGTCTGGGGAGTTAGGTGATGAGATGTAAGGAGTGATGTGGTCACAGAAATTGTCTGACAGTCATGACTGGGTTCTCCTGCTTGTGTGGCATGATGCAGAGTCCTGTTGCCATACACAGGGTTTTCTAGCAGCCACCCTCTTGACCCAGGGCAGTACTACCTCCTCAATACATTTGATGTAGGCTTTTGTGTTGAGCCTGAAACATAAAGCTGCCATCACTAGTGATCAATTCAAGCACCATGATGTTGACTTGAATTGTGCCATGTTGCTCTTTTTCACTATATTGTGCCTAACTGACCCTACTATACAGTGCAGTTGACAAAATCAAAAATAAGCGGCACACATGTATGAAATTAAAAATATAAAATGGTGACAATTTTGTCATTATATCTTTCTTAGGCAGTGGCTGACTGGCCAGTTTATCAGTTTAACTGATGGCAAGTGAGCCTCTTCATATCAAATAAAAATGCAATAAACAGAAAATTGTTTTAGCAATACAAAAGAATAAGAACATTATAAAGTCATTTGCACACTGGCAATTGCTAAAGTTCAATGTGAGACAATATTTTCAAAGTTAAAGATCATAAAAACAAGATTAAGAAACTTGCTTCCTGACAAGAGAATTTGGAATCATGCATGTTGCTATCCATTGAAAAGTAACTGTTAGATTAATTGGATGCAGAAACAATTATTGGCAGGTTCAAACAATTATCTCTTGAACACAAATGGTTGCTCTTAATATAGTGGAAAGCATGCAAAATTCTCTTGTACTTTTTAACTATCTTTTAATGTGCAAATTGTGCAGTAAACTATTTAAAAACATCAAACAATTACTTAAAATTAAAAATTCAAATATAACATTCTGTTTTTACATTTGATATATACTCTCAGTAATATCTACAATATATGTACACTTTAATTACTAAGAAATGGACGTTTATTTTCCACAAAATTTTAATTGTACACTTTTCCCATATGTAATTTTTAAAAAATATATTTATTTGTGATGAAAATTAAGTGATAGCATTGCAGTTATAAGTGGGCACACTTTGTCTCCTGGAAACCAATATTTTTATAATCAGTCTACCACTGTTCTTAGAGAGATGTACATCATTTTATTTTTTAAGTTCCTGCAATTTGAATATGCTCTCTTTCTCTCTGAAAAATTTCAAATAAAAGAGTAGTTAAGATATTAAAAACATCAAGAACAAAAAAGAAAATGTTATTGTATACATTGTCTTTAAGGATATGGAAGCAAATACAGCAAATAATAGAAAATAATTACTTACGCAATTCAACAGCTTTTAAAGATGATTTAATATCTTGTGGTCTTACACGCTCAATGATCTTAGGTGAGTACATTTGGACCAAAGATTCCAAATTAATGTCTTCATAAATAAGAATTCCAGAAACTAAATAAAACGAAACAAATTTTGAGGTATTAGAACAAAATGTGGATACATATAAAATTGAGAGTATCATTAAGAAAATATATAAAACTCTGTGTGTGTGTGTATATATATATATATATATATATATATATATACGTGTATATTATTTTTAAATAAAATTCCGAAAATTACATATGCTGTATGGCCATTTCAGCTAGGAAAAACTTCACTTCTTCAGCAGCAAAATTCCTTTATTATGCAAATACAGTACAAAATTCATTTACCGGAAATATACTTAAAAAGAAATTCATACCCAGAAGTTTACATGAATGAAGAAAAAAATAAGATAATATCAGAAAGAATGATGGGAGGAGTATTAATACAGAGAGTAGATTTTGTTAGAAGGTTGCCATCTAGACATTGATACAGAGAGTAGGGAAGAATAGGAAAAGAAAAGAGAGATGGTGAAAAGGATTCAAAACATGATCATTGAAAATGACTTTTAGATTACATCTATGTTAAGAAATCAAAAATTAAAAATTAAGCATGTCACAAAAAAGTAAGTAGAGGAAATGGAAAACAGAAAGAAGGTGAAAAAACCAATGGGGTAGACAGGGAAAGAGTTAAAGGAGAGATGATCGGATGGAGTGAGGGGAAATAAGAAAAAAATCACTAGACAGCTTTTGAAAGGAACACCAGCTAAATGAGAGCAGGAAGAAAAGGATAGATACATAAAATGGAAAAACAGAAAAAAAAAAAGAGAAAGAAAAAGTGGAAAAGGAAATAGAGAAAAACTTAACATGATATAATATTTGGCTCTGCCGAAATCTTTTTGCGAAAATTTTTACATTTAAAATAATATCGTCTTACTATGTAGGTATGAAATTACTTTAAATTCTACAACTGGAATAAAAGGGGAGGAGCAGAAAAGGAAATTTTTCAAAAATTCTTCTGGTTAAAATAATATTGTCTTATTATTGTAGGGTTAAAAATACTTTAAATTCTGCTACTTGAATAAAAGAGGGGGAACAAAAGAAGAAAATATTGTATTGGAGAGGGTATAAAAATAGTATTTCAATAAATAATATGTACACATACACACAGATATATGCACACACATACACACACAAAAAAAAAAAAAATTATAAAGAAAATATGGATACACAAAACAGAAAGGAAGTT
>JBBBDQ010030242.1:0-177500 GCA_037127315.1 Ascarosepion bandense | reverse complement strand
TGCGGATACCGCGTATGTTAGTGGAAAGAGACACAGAGAGGTTTGGGCATTTTCCGAGTAGCTGGTTTGATTTTGGCATTTTGTTTGTTCTTTTTCATGGTGTTTTGGTTGAGGAGAGAGGACTAGGGCAGAATCAGTTGCTTACTATTTGCAGCCCGTGAGGAATGGAGACTGGCGCAGCCTGCAGCATAATGTGGCCTCGGGGTTGCCCAACAGAGGTTGTTTCGAGTTAAAGCGAAACCGTAGGTATTGATTTCCGATATCGAGGAAAATGAGTCGTCTGAGAAGATCTACTAATGTTTAAGTCTACAAACTATAATTTTACCAAGTTAGAGCAGGATTCTGCAGCAAGAACCACAATAAAAAGGCTGAAATTCTGTTCTTGATCAGACCTGATTGGATATCAGGGTATCAAGTTCCAATATTGGAAAGAAATTGGAAAAAATAAGTCACCCATGACCTGACCAGAAGCCTAAAGAATATTTATGTGAAGTTTAGTGAGAATCAGATAAAAATTGTGGATTTGTATAAAGAACATACAGACAGATAAACGGACACATTCACAAACATCTTGCCTTTTATATATATTATCGATTTTCTGCCCTATTGTAAGAACTGCAGCCTTGAAACTTCTTCATATTGTTTCTTATGTCTTTGTCTATGAGTTTATCAAATTTGATTAAAATCAGACCACTCCTTCTATAACCCGATTTTTTTGATTATCGATATTTATCAGGGGTAACTCAACACAAAACCTAGCTAGTAAATTTTCAAGAAAATCGGTTCAGCTGTTTTGGAGTCTGTAGGTAACGGACACACGCACACAGACACACACACAGACAAAGTTCCATTTATAAATAAGTTTATATTAGATTTAGATATATATATATATATATATGTGCACACACACACACAAACACACACACATATATATACACAAACACACACACACATATATATATATATATATACAAACACACACACACACACACACATATATATATATACAAACACACACACACACACACACACACACACACACACACACACATATATATATATGCAGGTTTCATGACAGACAAGATGTGATGGATAATTTTTTTATGTAATTTTTTATGTAATCTTAATATTTTTTTCTTTTTTAGGACATAAATTATATAAAAATCATCAAATGTTTTGTTTATCTGAGTAATTTCAGCCACATCTTTACCCATCTTCAAGGATGAACATTTTTTTTAAAATTAGAAATTACTAAATCTAAAGTTTGAATGTGTAGAAACAATAAACTTTTATAGTATTAATCTTCGTACAATGATATTCACTTTTAACTGTATGATCTCTCACCTTGTATATTTTTACCTTATAAGTTTTATATAAATTAATGTTTAATTTACTTCTCCAATTTATTATATTAGCCCTAATGAATTTATATTTTTGTGTGGTATTTCTAAATATCCTCATATCTGCACTTTTTAAATAATTCTTATGTTTGTGTATGTGATTTCATAAATTTTTATAAAAAATGCCATGGCTTTAGTTTTATATGATGTACCCATGAATGTATCTATCTGCAATCCACTTCCAGCCAATTGTTTAACATTTCTATTTCTTTTATGTTTCTATTGTTGACTCTCCAACACTTTTTTCCCTCCATGCATTTTCTCACATCTTCCTTTTTGTTAAGACCAGACGTCATGTGAAGCTTATGTGTATCTATCTATATTTCACCTCCTACCTAAATTTGGGTCTATTTCTCTCTGGGCCGTTATCAGCTCTCTTCTCTTAGCTCTTTCTTTCTCTCTTGTTTTTCTCACCCCTGTGTCCACTTTTTTATTTTCTGTGTCCCTTTTATTTTCTGTATCACACTCTTTATTTCCTTTGTATCTCTCTTTCCTCTTTGTTTCCCCTCTTTTTCAATTTCCCTTTTTTGTTTTCCCATCTTTTCTATCCTCTTTACCTTGTGTATAAAAAATTTTCCAAAAATAAAGAGGAAGTGAAATTTTTGAATTTTCTTTTTCAAACATAACATTTATGACCATCATTATTAACTACCTGATGAGACATTGTTTTTTCGATGTCAAAACAAAATGTACACTTTTGTAGTAAATTATAATTTGGACATGCTCTAAACTACAACTTATAATAAATATTCATAGCTGTATTTCTATATTGAGCACTGTTTTAAATTAATGTTTTGAACCTTGTTAATACTTTCTTCATTCTTTATTCACTTGGATATATATATATATATATATATATATATATATATATAAAATTCTAATAAATATATATACATATATAGGAAAAATTAAGGCAGACACATTATTTCATGGTAAATCGGAAGTCTAGGCCTATTTCAGGTGAACCATCATCAGCTTCTGTCTTTATTGTACAAAGGATTTTGCACGAATTAAATTTACAAAGACCTCAAAAAAACAAAAAAACAAAAAAAAGTAACGGTCGCTCCCTTAAAAGAGAAAATTTAAGAAAAAATACATCATTACATCAGTTTGGCGAACACACACACATATTCATACATAAGCATATATATACACAACATATAATCAAAGAACACACATAAGGAGCGGATGTCAACAAAGGTTCAAAGATACATTCAGCCTGTCAGTTAGACTGCTGACCTGTAGATTTAAAATGTAAATAAAGTGGGTTAGGTGAGAGAGAGAACGAACATTAAAAAGAAAGCGTAAGTAACTTCAAGCGTAAACGAAAAGGCAAGAAGAAGAAAGAAGAGAGGAATAAATTTAAAATAGAAAAGATGACAGGAGAAAATTAAAAAATAAAAAATAAATAAATATTATATATTAATGATGAAAGGATAAAAAACTGGAGTCTAAAAAAATTAAAAATATATTTAAGAGATAATAGTTAATCTGTTGTGATCACAAAATCATCACACCACTATATAATCAAAATTAATTCTTGTTATATTTTCTCTATATGTATTGACATATATATATATTTAGAGCTCTCTTAGAGAGTTATCCTACCACTGTATGTACAGGATACTCCTTTGGATTCTTCTATACCCACACCGTATACTGATATATAAGTAGAAATGTTGATATAGAAGACTATATAGAGAATATTCTGGCAGGTCTACAATTGTTGATGATGGCCAAATTGAAATGCTGAATAAAAATAACCCAAGTCACAGGAAACTGCAGAGATGCTCTACACATCTAATATTGAGCTTTTAAAGGAAACACTCAGTCATGTAAATTGCTATGATGTTTGAATGTATCATAATTTTATAGAAATAACTTTAATGGATTACATTTCCATCTGCAATCCTCTGCTCAAACATAACAAAAACAAACCACTTTTTTAAAAAATGACCACAGGAAATAGAAGAGGGATTATTTACAACAATATGGAATGAAAAAGGTCCTTGTGAAAACAAAATGAACCACCATTAACCAGTGTCAAAGTTGGTCTTTCTATTTTTTTTGTACTGTATAGTTCACCCTGTACAAGGACTGGGGGCCACTTGAAGTAGAGGGTTATGTTAAGGGGCAGTTTATATGAACAGGAAAAAAAAGAAAACATTTGACTCTAGACTTGAACAGGTCAAGACTATAGTAATTGAAGAAACATCCCCTTGTGAGTCTGTTCCATAGGGATGTGGTTCATAAGAAGAACCTGTTTGAGTGAAATTTACTTCTCACTATTAGAATATGGAGGGAGTGAGTGGTTTGCTACTATGTAAGTGGCATGGCAAGTCTTAGCCGTGAAGGTCACACTTGGTGGAACAAGGTGATGCAGTTCGTCCACGTACTCTACATGGTAGTAAAAATAGAGCAGTGAGAGACTCGCCATATCTTGCCTGTGACAGAGAGGTTGAAGTGTGGAAAATAATTAATCTCCAACAATGACACAGCCTGTCTTTTTATAGTGAAAATCCATTATATGTAATGGTATATCAGAGGATGTCATTGGCCCATTACATCAGGGACTCAGGTGGATCAGTTCATAAATGATGAAGTCTCTGCAATATCTGCCTTCCTCATCAGTTTTGTTAGAGTAAACTAACCACTCTTTATGGTGAAAGTTAGATGAAGGAAATTCAGTCAGGATATTGCCAATCCTCTCTGATATTCAATCAAATATTACCAACCCTTCATCCTGGGGACAATACAGAGAGACAAATGTGATACTACAGCTGAGTGCCACATGGAAACACATATACAGGACATTAAAATCCCCTTTTTTGTGTCCCTGTAACTAGAAAACTGAGCCTGTGGCAATTTAGGTGGTTGTGTTTTGTTATAATGAGTGAGTAGCCTAAGATTGTAATCTCCTGCAATGAAGTTGAGGCAATGATACCTGTTGCAGACAAAAACAGGAGGTCAGGTTGAGACTGAAGAAGATGAAGTTCTACTTCTGGAAAGTTGAAACATAGAACCTTTATATTTGTATAGGAAATGGGATACCTATGCCTGGGGTTTACATTTTTTGTGGTTGGGTTTGACAGTTTTGTTCATTTTCAATTTGATTGCTTTCATGTTTGTTTTTGGTTAGTTTAGTGGTTGACTAATAGGGAGTGAAAAAGGCACCCTTTGGAGATGCATGCATAAACAACCTGGCTTACTCACTCAGAGATATTGCCATAACAGTACCCATCATCATGGCATTGAAAGGTCTCACTGGAGATTACTACTTGGTTCAAATACCATTCACAAAATGGCAGTACAACAGACCTGATATTATACACCTGCTAATAAGATAGCTTCCTTTGAAGTTACTTGAAAGTTCAGATCCCTGACTATTGGGCAGATAATGCCAAACTCAGAAAATGTTTACCACCGATACTCTTAATGAGAGGAAAAATAACCCTGGAAAGTTTCAGGCACAATACTCTGAGTGTATGTGTCTCGTCAGGGCAACAAAACTCTTACTTGAGCTTGAAATATCACACCTGCCAGAGGCCAAGAGTCCCAAGGTAAATCGCTCATAAAGATGATTAAGAGACCCACTGGGAGAAAGAGGGGGTGATGAAGGTTGCTCAAGGGTGCATGTGTATCCCTTACCACCAGTCTACATCCAAAGAAGCTGTCACTATATATCTGATGGGATAGGAATAGTACTGTATATTACAAGCTCTTCCCACAAAATAAGACATCATATTTAGACAAGTATTGTACCAAACTGGACTATTTCTAGTTAGCAATTAATAAATTGGCCACTTGGATGGATGTTGTTTTCTATCAGGACAATGCCAGTCCTCAAGTTTCATTGCAGATCCAGCAGAAATTAGTCGGAGTTAGCTGGGATATCCTGCTCCACCGATCATTTTCACCTGACATTACATCTATGGATTACCACTTATTTTGATGCCTACAAAATTCTCCTAATTTTACAAACTTTTCTGGAAGCCTGTAAAAGCCTCTACATCACCCAGAAAGATGCCAAGTTTTACAAGGATGGAATCATGAAGCTGACGCAAAGATGCCAAAAGGTAGTGGAACAAAATGACACAGATATTGTTGAATATATTTATGTACAAATATTTAAATATTGTCTTTGAAATTCACTTAAAAATGATACAAACTTTGTTTTAACCCAGTATATATATTAATACCATTTAATATATTTATACATATCACTATTTTTATAAAATAATAAATGTTAATATATCTAAAATATTTAATCTCTTCTAAATAAACAATATGAATAATATTGTTCTGAGAATGTGAATAAAGGTTGATATATTATCAGCAAAAATTTTTATTTTTTTAACAATTAACTGCTGCAGAAAATTCTATCATTTGCAGTTGAGATATAGAACAGTGATGAGGAAAATTCTCATCTTTTGTAGTGAATTGGTTAATCAAATACTGATTGACAATAATATTCTTCAGATCTATCTATATATATAATATCCTTCCAATCTTTCACAAAAGGCATGTCCTGGTGTGAGGTTGTGTGTCAGTCTCTTGTATTGAATTAAGGGAATTATGAATAGTAAGACTTGTGGTGCAATTGATTAACCTAACCCTGCTCGGAATGGGAAATTAGAGAGCCTCGTTCCAATTCTGTTTGAATTAATTGCATTCACTTATGTGCAAAATACCCTTCAGAAAGGTATTAACCCATCTCTTCTTTCTCCAGCTATGGGTTGAATAGCAGAACAGATTTGGTTCTATAGCTTTGGTTGGCAACCAGTCTACCGCAGAAAGAAATGGCAATCTACTGTGGGAAAATCTTCTGACTAGTCAGTCATGTATTAAAAGAGACATGATTGCCTAACGTGTATCACATTTGACACTTAAATGACTGACTGAAGACTTATGTAAAAATGTTGTGTATTTTCTTATCCTATGACACAAATGTGAGCCACTTGTGGGTTTTTGTGAATAATAATGATCCAAATCAAAACCGAGTCTATACTAAAAGTGACTTGAAATAATAGTGAGTATATTTGGTAGACTTAAAGGAACCAGGGTTTTAAGGAGAGACACCCATTGTCTGTAAACATACAAAAATCATGCAAAACATAATTATACATAATCATGTAAAACGGTTACAACACTAAAAATAAGAGGGTACATTGTGGCATTTTTAAGTAAGCCTGTTTTTATATTCTTCAGAAAAAAAGACATTTTTATAAAAAAAAAGAATGGTTGGTTTAAAATTCTGTTAATGAGTAGGAATATACAGTGAGAATAAGACCTCGACTGAATATAGAGTACATTCAACAGATTGGTGTAAATTGATGGCATAAATTTAATGTACGAAAGAATAAGAAGCCTTTGCTAATAAAATCATTAACTGATTTCTGATAGGTTAAATGTTATTAAAACATCTCTTTGGAAAATTTGAGAAAAACAAACACTTGTTTTTAGCAGTTTTAGCATTTTACATCTTATATTCAAGTCATTCCACTTAATGAACTTGTACTCCATGGAAATATTTTCTGTATCAATCAAATTTTGCATAATTTTTTTTCTTTTTTGACAGTCTAACACATTTTGTGTGATTGCTTATATGTCTACTAAGAGGATGTTCTGCTTTCTAAATATTACGTAACTGATGGTTTTATGTGTAATTATTTTGACAAGAACAATATGTTACAATAAAATAGAATTTTCAGCTTGATTAGTGTTTACTAGGCTCACAGTCCTGAAAGAAGAGGATGGATACTTGAATAAAACAATTGACTAGATGGAATTGATAAACACACATACAATGCTTATAAGGGAAATGAATTAAAAAAAAACACTAATGATAATCATAATATTATCTGGTAAATTTATCTTCAATATACATCAACCAAATTACAATTAACTGTACATAAAGTAGTAACACTTGTTCAATTATAAGTTTCCAACAGTTAAATGAGGCATGATGTGTACTTGTCAAAATAATGTGTTGATATAGCAACACTACTTTAGTTAATTAGGTTTATTCTATTTAGTCAACAGTTTTGCTAAAGTTGTTATCTTTCACCAGTACTATGAGCCTGGTAAACAATAGTCAAGCTGAATTTTCTACTTAAAGAATATAAAATTCTAGAAAAATGAAATGTATTCATTACAGACTAGTCTGAATCAGCACCCGAAAATCATATTGTCATTATTATGTAACACATAAATTGTCATTATATTTACTAAAATGTAAACATTTATTCCCCGTTCAGCCAATACATAAATAAACAATCAAGTAAAATGATCAAAATTACTTTATAATGCAAAGAATATTTTTTGATTTTCAAATACATTTACTCTGAAATTGTAACTGCATACCTTTTTTTTTATCGATCATCTTGCAAAGATTAATTTTGTTGACACTATACAAGGAAGATACAAGAGTCTGCATCCATTGACTCAGAGATGATGAACGATAAGACATAAATTCGAGGACAGCAGCAGTTTCTCCTTCTTCCTCGAAAACGGATCTTATTTTTTGGACTTCTTCTTCAGTGAGGCTCCTAAGTTCGTACATTGCCATACTCAGGTTTCTGATGTCTACACCCTTTTCAGCAAAATCCAAACTCAGTAACTCAAAGATTTCAATGTAAGAGTCAAAGTTACTGGTTTCACAAACGCGACATACTTTGTATAAACTCATGAAATCTGAAAGAAAAAGAAAATTTAGATTAAATAAAATGAACAAAATTTCAAATAAGAAAAAAATGTAGCAAAGATATAAAACATTTTATCTCCATAAATGCAAATTTACTCATAATGACAAGCTTAATTAAGCAATTTAATAAATTAGAGTTATTTAATGCTAAAATCTTGTCTTTTTGCAGCTGATAATACTATCTTTATTTAAATACAAGCATTTTTTAAGTAATCTTTTGTTCCTATTCCTAAGAGAAAATGGAATGGTACCAATCCATCTCATTCCCACATCTATGGGTTAAATAGTGAAACTTGTATCTGAAAAAAATTATTCTCAAAAAATTGTTAATGCAATATTCACTTGCAGAAAAAAAATCCCCCAAATCCCAATAGAAAAAAAAAACCAACAAAAAAACACATTCCTACAATACAAAGTATGTTTCAGCTTCAAATAAATAACACAGGGTTTTGAAAAGCCATAAAGTAAATAACAAATCAATCAGTTGTTCCTATGATATAAAATTTTCCAATTATGTGTACAATAGTCATTAGCCCTTTGGCAACAAACACACACACACACACACACACAGTGGTGTCACTTAACTTAGAAACGTGAACACAATAATCTTAAAATGATAACTTTCTTTATATGTAAAACCAAACCACACTTTATACTTTTTGAAGCAATTTATGTCCTGAAGAGAATAATGACAATGATAATGATATGTCTTAAGTATGACATTAAACTGCTTCAGCTAACTAAGAGTCTTTAGCTTTGGATAGCAACTTGTCTAAGGGAAGGAAATCTCTAAAATAAAACCTCTACACTTACTCTGTGTAGAATAAGGGAGGCTGAACTTTCTAACTTTGGTAGGTAATCTTCCTAGAGATGGTATCTTGATAAAAACACTGAGGTTCCAGTCTCAGAAATTGGTTGGTGTTAGTCAAGGCATACAGGTGTAAAACTAGCTCCAATATTTCAAGATGGTTCAATTATGTATAAATCATAACTGCGTTAACAGTCATGGAGTCATCAATGAAGGTCCCATGAGACCATGTAAAACATGGACCCAGCTTACCAAAGATGATTTAAGGAAGTTGAGTTTACAGACAAGTCTTATATAAAACTGGGTGGCCTGGAAAAAAATCCATCAAGAAAACCCCGTCCAACCCAAACTAGCATGGAAACAGACGACGACGATGATGATGATGATAAATATAGTAAATAATTTAAATTTAAATTGAAATAATACTTCATCACTTACTTTTAAAAACAATACCCAAAATTAACAAAAACATCATCATATGATAAATCTGGAACTCCTGAGAACTTTGAACAACAGTTCATCCTGAAGTTGATTGTCTGTTTCTTTTGCCCTTAGGTTCCCCAAAGTAGTTGAGGGACTGATGATGATGATGATGATGATGAAGAAGAAAAGAAATAAGTTATTTATAATATACTAGAAAGACTCATTAGAAATTTCATATTTTTCCTATTCTAATTTTCTGATGAATATTAATTCTTCAGTTAATGATTGAATAAGCTCATGGTAAGTTCTGTGACAATAAAATATCTATGCAGCATTTGAGATTTGAAAAAGAAATCAATACAATGTCAGTTTTTTTATTTAGTAATATTCATATTATTGTTCCATATAAATAATTAGCATTTCTTTGGGATGCTGATACCTAGTATCAAAATCATAAATAAAATATGAATAATTCAACACAGGATGTTTATCAGTATCACTAGAAAAAAAGTCCAACTTTGTTTACAAACAAAACATGTTGACGTAAAATTAGGCCCTTGAAAATGGCAAAATAAATACAGTATCATCTTTTTATTGATACATTTAATATGCAGTCTCTAATTGAAAAATATTCTGAAATAAAATATCATCTCAATGTCTTAAGACAAATTAAAAGTAGATTACATTAATAGCTGAACAAAATTCATAAATAAACAAAGCTAGATCAAAATATCAGGACATTTAGTGTCATATCGTGTTGGACATTTCAGCGAAATAGTAATTAAAATCTTTATTGTTAATGAAAAAATAAAGTTTTCTTTTTAATTTAGTCTATATTTCTATTCTTTAGAAGTCAAATCAATTTATTGTTTGACTTCTTTTATTCCTAACTTACTAAATACTAAACTGCGTTGGTATTTTCATGTGTTTACATTTTCATGATTCATCTATTGGTACTAAATGTCTAAATTCTTTTATATCCCGATATAGCTTTTGAAAAAGATGGGTGCGTCAGTGAAGTATTCTTTTCAACCGTCAGGATTTGCTAGTGTTGATATAAGGGAGATGGTTAATGTTTATTTAATTTGGCTTTGTGTCATACATAACTGAACTCCCTATAGCTTACAAGTTTAAGGCAGAATTATCAGAAGGTTGGTTGGCAGGTTGTAATAGCAGTTAATGTTCATTGAGAAAGTTAAGGTTCTCAAGAGTTATAGAAAATGTTTGTAGTAGTAATTAGTTGGAAAGTGTTTGTGTGTGTATGTATTGACATTTGTCTGGTAGGAATGTCTTTGAATGGAGAAGAAGAAGTAAAAGGAATCAGCACATGACAAAGAAGGAAAAAGAGGACACATGTCAGATCACTTGAAGCTTCTTCTGTTACATTTTAGCTTGCTGTCTCAGCTGCTTCCATCCTAGACTCTGACTGACTGACTGACACTGATTGAAGTCCTTTATAGTAATTTAGATTTTTTTTGCACTTGATCGAAGTTCTTATGATCTTGCAATTTGCTTCCATTTGTCAGAATATCAATCTCACATCAAGTTGTGAAATCCGGTTTCGACTTTTTCTTGAAGCACGAGGTCAATACTTTTTCTATTTGGAAAAAACCAGGATTTCACACGTCATTGTGAATTTTTGTAAAAGTGAAGAAGAAGGATGATTTTAATTCTTGATTTTCTATCCCTACACTTTATCATCACCTGGATAAACAATCTTTGTTAAAAGAGAAACAAAACTGAAATCGAAAACTTTGAATGTATGAGTAAAGTCGTGAAATTTATTCAATTGATAGCATTGATGAAAAATGTTTATCAAGATTTTCTAAAATTAATAAGGGCATAAATAATTTCATTCATTTGTGAATAAGTCCTGAAAGTCTTATTAAAATCAGATAATTAATTGATTTTTGCAAGAATTTTCAAATTAATGTGTCTTTCAAAGCCAAAAAAACGACTCCCGTAATATTATGTTTTTCTTAATAGTCACCTTATGTAAATATAGCGTGAATCGCTGATGGAAAACAAAAAATGAAATTTTAATTAAAATTTCAAATGTCTTAGAAAGAATTTTAAAAAATTTTAAAATAATAACAACAAAATTTGATCTTTCCTCTTAATAACAGCATAAAAATTTTGATGATGAAACTTTGGTTTTATTAACATCATGTTTTTTTTTTTGGCAATTGAGTGGAGGTACCTAAATTCATAGTTTCTTTCTTCTGTTTGACTACAACCTCCATCTCATAGATGATAGAAAAAATAATAAATCTCATTTTCTCAACAATTTTCTATAAAAAAATTTACTCACTTGTATAATTTGTTTTTCAGTGTGTGGTTGAAAGAAGTATGCATTTTTTTCTTTCTTTCAAATGTTAGACTCCACTCTAGAAACGTCCAGGAGCTTGTAAATCTAAATTCCATTTGTCAGATCTTGCTTTGATGATTGCGGGATGTCACTATCTTTTGTTTAACCACAAATTTCTATGTAAATCAGGCGCCATGACAAAGAGTTCAATAATGCCATTGTAGATCATTCTAAGTAACTTGTGAATCTTCAATAGCATACTTTTGGGTTTTAAAAGGAATCAAAGTTCCTTTTACGATATTTAAAAGGACATGTTTCATTGCAAAATTTTTAATCTGGGTGAGTAAAGCAATAAACTTTAATCGCCTAATTAAGTTTTTAATCGACTGTGTTGATTGGGTGAGTGACATCTCAAAGGCTGTCTATGGAAATTCCCTATCACTTTGTTGAACATTTGAGCTTAACAACTTTAACAAAATATTGCAAGAACAATCATAATATCAATGCTGACTGTTATTTTAAGAATTGGATGCAAATAAAAATTTTAAAATAACTTTTTCATTTCACTGAAACAGACATTAAACAATTCTATCTTCCCTTCTTTCTTTCTTTTATTCATTTCCTCACTAAAATCAAGTAGATGTTTTTTGTTTTTCTATGCAATCAAAATGAAATAGTCGATTATTTATGGACTATGGCAGGAGATGATAAACAATTCTGTCTTCCCTTCTTTTCCCACAAAAAGTCTAAAAAAATGTCTCTTTTATAAGGGTTGCCTTCACTTCTCAGTCTTCTGGCTGAAATCAAAATGTAGTATCTGTTCTTGTCAGCTTAATTTGATTCTCTCTCTCCACTTTGTAAGGATACAGAAGGCACCTATCTCCCTTTAATAGATATAAGATGTGTGGGTCACATGGCAGCTGCTTAATGATGCTAGTCATTTTTTAGATCATACAGTAACCAAACATAAAGTTTAGAACCCCATCGTCTGGGCAGAGGCTAAATCTGCTGTCACAGCAGCTTACTAGCACAGTCTGCTGTTTCCCTTTGAGAATATATGTTTTCCAGATGTAGAATGAAACTCCAGCTTGCAGTTCTCAATTTTGGAAAACACAAGTCTCACTGGTTTCCATACATGGACTATGTCCTTGGCTGGGACATAGATTAATCTGGCCCATTTGAATCTGGAATCCTAAAAATGGCTTCTCCAGGTCAAAAGTATCTCCTTATCCTTCCTTTTTGTTTCTCCTTATACTCTGCTTTGATATAAAGATATATGTGATATTTTGTTCTCCCTGTGGGACATGTGTATATAGTTTTGTGTATGTCTTAGTATTGTAAAAGTCTCTTTGAGAACAAAGCATGTTTGTCATTCTTTTTTTTTTTTTTTGAGCCATTTCATTCTGTATGTTAAATATCAGTGTTATTATACCATGGATTTGTCTGTCATTCTTTTTCCTTTCAGCCATTCCATCTGTGAAATATTGGTGGCATTATATCATGGATATAATAATGCCATAATTTCTATCTTTCTTTCATTTTATCACTGAAACCAAGTAGCGACTTTGCCTCTCTTTCCCCACAATACAAAATAGAATAGTCTATTATTTCAGTTATTAACAGATTGTAATGGCCGTGTAAACTAACAAAGTGAGGAACAAGCACAATTATAATAGGATAACATATTTTCTGTTATAATAGAGACAGTTATGATGGATCAAAATATTTAGTCAATAGAAACTGTGGTGAAGTTTGTAAAACTACATAAACCATTTAATATTCAAAAAGTGCTGCTTACAATGTCATAATAATCATTAATACAACAAATAAGTATCTGGATAGGCCTGGATTGGGGCAACCAAGGAAAAAAATAAGACCAGCAACTTTTAATAAGCAATAGGACTATTTTCTACAGTTTATCAATCTTAATATCAGCAGGTTATTTAAAGCCAGAAAATATTTTTTAGATTGTAAAAATTAAATAATGATTTAATGATACAAAATTTTACTAATTAATGCATAGATGGTGGGAAGAAGAGGTGGATTCACACTTTTTTCAAGGGTATTTGCACGCAAGTCAATATAATGAACCCAAATGGAATTGGAACTCAGCTCTTTGATTAACAATTCCAAGCCATTGTCCATTACACCACCTGCACATCCAAGCTTATAGTACCTGATATTTCCAAGTGGTCACCCATCTAGGTACTGACCAAGCTTAATGTTGCTTAACTTTGATTATCGTATAAGAACCAATGTTTAAATGTGATATGGCCATTAGCAATAGAAAAATAACGACCATTACTATAAAGGAAGATATAAGGGACATTATTTTTATCTTTCTTCTTCTTCATGTGCTGTGTCCCTTTAGGACATTGACGATTATGGATTTCCACTTGGCCTTGTTTCTTGTCGCTCTCAATATTTTTTTTCTTGTTATCTCTCCCAGATCCAGCTCCACCATCCATTTGCTCAATCAAGTAGGTCTCACACTGCTTTCCCCTGTCTCTCTTTTTTCTATATGTCCTTTGAATATTAAATTTTTCAGGCTCTCCTTCCTCGTTACGTGTCCCAGGAACCTCATCTGTCTCTTTCTGATATTAAGTATGAGTTTTCTTCTCATTTGCATCCTCTCCAATGCCTCATCGTTGCTTACGTTTTCAATCCATGATATCCTCAGCATCCTTTTGTAAAACCACATTTTTACTCCTTTTCTCAGAGTCTTTCACACATATTAATCTGTTGCAGTGGCTTTTACTTGCTTGGAATTAAATTATTGTTATTATATAGAAAAAAAAAGAGAAAATACCCAAAACACGGTTTGAAAATATGAAAATATATGAAAAATATTGAAAATATGAAAAATATATAAAATTGCTTAAAGCTATTTGGGTAAGTGGAAAATGCAGCCTGTGAAAAGTCACATGTTTCTCTAAAGAATAAATGACCATTTTATCCAATTTCCCAAAAAGCATAAAGATTAAAACATATGATTTGAATCTAAAGTAATAAAAAACAATTAATTTTGATGTTAAGTATATGAAATGTGATTTAAATGAAGATAACCACCACAAATTAATTATAATAGTTAAACATGGAAAATTATAAAGAAAATCTCAATATATATAAATTGATTAACTGATTGAGTTCTCTTTTTACTGCTTATCAAATTTTTGTTGATTATTTCAAGGTAAAACTTTTTTTGATTGTCTGAATAATTTTTGTTTTGCAAGTGTATATTGCATTAACAATGATTTTTCCAGATATAATTCCAACTATTTAACCCTAAACTGAAAAAAGAAGATCGAATCATGTTTCTCTAAGGGTATTTATGTGTAAGTGAATGAAACAAACCTGACTAGAATTTAAACTCAGCAGACATATCTAAAATTAGTCATCTCAGCAAAATAAACAATATGAATAATATTGTGTTGAAAATGTGAATAAAGGTTGAAATATTATCAGCAAAATTTATGCATAAATGTTTGTGAGTCAACTGCAGGTTTTTCATAATAACAATGATCCAAATCTAAACCAATTAGTCAATCTATACGAAAGGTAATAGTAGTGAATTAGGATAATAGCTGGCATGATTGGTAGACCTCAACCCAATGAAAACTTTTGTCAAGGAGTTGAAACTTGCATACAGTACAATAAATGTGAATGACTAGTATGAGAAAATGTTAGGTCCTGGTGGAAACGAGAAAAGAGTTGCATTGATACCAGTGGTGTGCAGAAGTCTGGTAGTACCCAGGGCGAGGATTGTGACTGGTGCCCCCTACCCCACCCCAAACAAAATCGCAATAGTATACTTAATTTATTTTCTTTTGGACAGATCCATTGTTCACAAAAAATCATCACAATCAGTTAGTGAGAATGTTTAAATAAGGTACATTAACACACTATACAAATTGGATAAATTTTATTTATTTATTTCAAAGTTGAGCAGCAAAAAAAGTTTATGAAGTTCCTTTTTTGGAAAAATAATAACAAGCAATATGATTCTAATATCATTCGAATACAAAAATTTGTTTTAAACTAAAATTAAAAACTATTTTATTTATTTTTAATATCTAATTTTAGGTGTACTTGCTAAATAAAAACAAAAATAATATACTCCATAGGAAATGCCATTCCCCAGGGAGTGCTGCCTGAGGTCACCACTCCATCAACCCCAACCTTTACATGCCACTGATTGATACAAGCAACATCCAATAAACTTTGGTTGCATTAGTGCTTGATTTTTCATATACCCTTTTTCATTTTGTGTGTATATTTTATTTCAGAAAAATGGCAGATAATATGTTTGACATTCTTCTTTTATGTGTTATGCTCCAATGCAATGTGGGCGGCAATAATGACTTTTGACAACTTTCAGCCCTTTTTAACTTTTAGTAATGTTTTCCTTATTAATATCTCTTCCTGTCCCTGTTGTGAGATCATTTATATACACATGTTTTGTAGCTTAATCGATGTTTGCCACCCTTGCCTTCATTATGTCCTTGGAGTGTCAGAATTCTCCAAGCCTTCCTTACATGTCTCAGAAATTTTGAAGAAAAATTTCTGAGACATGTAATGAGGAAGGAAGGCTTCACATTTAATGTGAATAATTTAGACAAAGGAATGTAACAGAGATATCTCTGTTACATTCCTGTGCCAAAATTATTCACATTAAATACATAACAATTAAAAGAGTAAAAAATATGGTTTAATATGTGACTGATTTAGAAGATATATAAATCAAATGACAGAATAATTTAAATTATTAACACAATATAGCAAGCCTTTAAATCAAATCATATTACATTAAACATATGTGAAGATTTATCTGCTCTTTTAAGCACATAACATTTACACATATATACAAGTAATTAATGGGATTTTTTAAGTGAAAATTATTTCTTATAACTACAAACATTTTATTAAGTGGATAATATATATAATGATGAGAAATAATGTTGGATTGAGAAATCCATTAAATACTTAAAACTTACTTTGTTTATATTAGCAGATATAAGTTTCAAAGGGTCTCAACAATAGATGTATATTTCTTTAAAGGGGTAATTTAACCTAGTTTGCTGTGAGGAATCTTGTGGCTAAGTGGTTAAAAGCACACCTAGCTTAAAAGTTGTTTTCCCAAGTTAGAAGAAACATACATTATATCTAATGTTTGTAGTAGATTAAAATATGATTGATTGAATAATTTTATTGTTTTGTCTTTAAAACACCATACATTTTTCTTGGTGCAAATATTTAACACAAATCACCAAGTAGTTGTGAAGTTTTGTTCTCAACTACATCCGCATAGTATGCTATAAATATTCCATCAAAAATGTTCAAGGTGGATTTTCATCCTGCTAGCCAAAAGGAAACTAATGCCTGAGACAACACACCCCACAGAATGTGCAAGTGCACCAAAAGTAAGTTAAGTGTCATACGTGATACACGCTTTGGCGATTATGCTTTGAAAGAGACATGACTGACTGGGTAGAATATTTTCCAACAGTAGGTTGCCATTACTTTCTGCAGTAGACTGGTTGTCAACCAAGCATATAGAATCCAATCTGTCCTGATATTTGACCCATAGTTGGAGGGAAGAAACAGATTAATACCTTTCCCCAAGCATTTGCGTGTAAGTGAATGCAACAAATTCAACTGGAATTCAAACTCAGTTTCCTGCTTTATCCTTTTGAGCCAATATCTACAGCACCACAACGCATGCACTGACAACCACGTCAAAAAGTCGTAACAACCCACTTTAGTGACACCAGGTCCTCCTGTTCACTACTAATAGGTAAATACAGACTGTTTTTCATATGGAGACATATATACACATTGTATGGATGCTTATCAATGACAATATGCACACACTTCACACATATACACATCTCAGTCCGACACGATCATGCCAAGGTTTGCATATTAATAAATCTTTTTGTATTCGGTAAACCATATTTTTGTTTTTGTTTCAAATTGTTGCTTGTCTAGATGATATGAATGATATGAACTCATAACTATGTTCAACAACTGGTGACCATGATGTCAAAACATGCAATATATATTGAAACAGAACAATTTTGCATCCAAAATTTGGTTTAAAATAACTACATTGACCTAAAAAAAGAATCACAACTACTACTACATAGCATTACATAGCTTTGCATAGAAACCATTACCTTCCTTGTCACTGCTTGTTTGACGACACAGTCTGCCCCTCTTTTTCTTTCACCCACAATTAGACACTACTTACTTCTTACGAATACAAACAGATGAAACAGTAGGCACACTGTTATACCAAGAGATTGATAACACTAAAGTATACGTATCTTTCTTCTCTGCTAAACTCAGACAAATACAGTCAAAATACAGTACGTTTTCAAGAGAGCTCTTAGCAATCCATCTTGCAGTAAAACATTCAGACATATACTTGAGAGCAGGACATTCACAATCTATACAGATCACAAGCTATTGATATATGCATTATCATTACATCCTGACAAGTACACATAAACACTCATCACCTAAACTACATATCACAGTTCTCCAGTGAAATAAAGTACATTGAAGGTGATTGAAACATTGTAGCCAATGCACTTTCCAGGCCAAATACAAACTCCATCAGTTAGAACATTCTTAATCATGACTTACTCACTCATGAGCAAGAATCAGACTCAACTCTGCAACAGACACTTCAAAACACTTCTAGCAACTCAAACTGGTGTCAACTCCATTTAATGAGAAGCAGTTATATTGTGACACCTCAACACCCACCTCTAGGCCTTGTATCACACCTTCACTGTGACATTGCATATTTGATCATTTTCACTCAATCTCTTATTCAAGCAAGAAAGCCACTTAGAAACTAATCATTGAAAAATTTTTATGGGCTGAAATGAACAAAAACGTTAAACTTTGGACTGGCAACAGCATAAACTGCCAGCATTGCCAAGTCAACAAACACAAATGTTTCGTAAATTAGCTTGTGTTTTCTCTGACGTCACTCACAGAACACTAAATCCTTTTTCAATCCACCATTCTTGAGTTCCTGCATATGTCACTAACTTAAAAAATTTTTTCTCTTTTTAACTAACCCAACACGAGAAAGGGAGATTCACATCATTTTCAAGGCACAAAATATGACTACTACATGTCATATATTGAGGCAAAGAACTTATTTTCCTTTGCACCAAATGCAAGCCACTGTGACTTGCTTGCTTCTATATAATTGTTTGCCACACTCCTCACTGATCTCTTGATCACAGAAAATACATTCGGGAGCACATCTCTTTTGCCAGGTACTTCTCTGAAGTAGAGCAACGTGAGCTTCATCCTCAGATGAACTGCCACTAGAAGAGCTAGCAGGAAATACTGCAGTAGTACTTTGGATGCCAACAGATGGGGTGTAGTTCTGTGAAGTTGTTTTGTTCCCCTTGTGCAGTTGATCTCAAATTTAATAACTGCATACTCACTTCAGAATTGCTGTCAGGTGCAGATGTAGGGACCAATCCCATGAAGGAACGTGGGTCCTTTATGTGATGTGGAACTCCGTCAATGTGTAGTGAGTGTGGACTGTTAACCTGGGTCATGTAACCTATTCTATACTTAGTCAGATATCTCCTGAGGGAGTTTTTACCCAAATGTCTTCCACTGCTGTAGTAGGCGACTTGTTATCTTTAGGGGTGACATTATACCAGTAGACTGCCTCTGGGATACAGCACTGCTTTCTAGCTGCAATGCTTTTGATGTTTCAGTGAACTCTTTCCACTATGCCATTCCTAGCAAGTGCATAGGCACAACAGAATCACAAACATACACCCCCAATTACTCAAAAAGTTCTTGAAATGTTTGCAAGTAAATGCTGTATCACTAAATCAATATCTCAAGCAGTGAATCCAGTTCATAAAAAATTCACTCCAATGGGTACACTACACTGACAGAATCTTGTCGATGTAGTAGTTGCCATATCGTGAACCAAGAGGGTCCTCAACCAATGAGTGTTAGAAAATGTCTACTACCATAGTGGGTGATGTTCAGTCAACCTACTCCAGTTGTCCCTCATGTTCAGTTTTCCTTTTTTCCAATGCACTGGTGCTGGGTCAATGGATTAGCACGCCTCACATTCCTTAACATTCAATTTTATAACTTCTGGCAATACTGAAGGGTCTACTAACCAGGCAAAGTTATATATATATTGATCTCTTTGAAAGAGACATGACTGACTGGGTAGAATATTTTCCAACAGTAGGTTGCCATTACTTTCTGCAGTAGACTGGTTGTCAACCAAGCATATAGAATCCAATCTGTCCTGGTATTTGACCCATAGCTGGAGGGAAGAAGCAGATTAATACTTTTCCCAAAGCATTTGCATGTAAGTGAATGCAACAAATTCAACTGGAATTTGAACTTAGTTTTCTGCTTTATCCTTCTTAGCCAATATCTACAGCACCATAATGCACGCACCAACAACCAGGTCAAAAAGTTGTAACAACCCACTTTAGTGACACCAGATCTTCCTGTTCACTACTAGTAGGGAAGTACAGACTACTTTTCATATGCAGACACATATATACATTGCATGGATGCTTATAAATGCCAATACACACACACTTCACACATATACACATCACAGTCCGACACGATCATGCCAAAGTTTGCATATCAATGTTTTTGTATTTGGTAAACCATATTTTTGTTTTTGTTTCAAATTGTTGCACGTGTAAATGATATGAAATGATATGAACTCACAACTGGTGACTGCGATATCAAAACAAGCAATATATATTGAAACAGAACAATTTTGCATCCAAAATACGGTTGAAAATGACTACATTGACCTAAAAAAATCACAACTACTACTACATAGCATTACATAGCTTTGCATAGAAACCATTACCTTCCTTGTCATTGCTTGTTTTCCGGCACAGTCTACCCCTCTTTTCCCTTTACTCGCAATTTGTCATTACTTACTTCTCATGAACACAAACAGAAAAAACAGTATGTGCACTCTTACATCAAGAGATTAATAACTCTAAAGCACACATATCTTTCTTCTAAACGCAGCTAAACAGTGTCAAAATACAGTACATTTTAAGAGAGCTCTTACCAATCCATCTTGCAATAAAACATTTCAGACATATAATTAAGAGCAGAACATTCACAATCTATACAGATTACAAGCTATTGATATATACATTATCATTACATCCTGACAAGTACACACATAGACACTCATCACCTAAACTACATATCACATTTCTCCAATGAAATAAAGTACATTGAAGGTGATTGAAACATTGTAGCCGATGCACTTTCCAGGCCAAATACAAACTCCATCAGTTAGAACATTCTTAATCATGACTTACTCGCTCATGAGCAAGAATCAGACTCAACTCTGCAACAGACACTTCAAAACACTTCTACGCAACTCAAACTGGTATCAACCCATTTTATGATAAACAGTTATATTGTGACACCTTAACACCCACCCCTAGGCTTTGTATCAAACCTTCACTGTGACATCGCTTATTTGATCGTTTTCACTCCATCTCTCATTCAAGCAAGAAAGACTCTTAGAAACTAATCAGTGAAAAATTTTTATGGCCTGAAATGAACAAAAACGTTAGACTTTGAACTGGCAACTGCATAAACTGCCAGCATTGCCAAGTCAACAAACAATAATTTTTCGTAAATTAGCTTGTGTTTTCTCTGACGTCACTCACAGAACACTAAATCCTTCTTTTTCAATCTGCCATTCTTGAGTTCCTGCACATGTCACTAACAAAGATTTTTTTTATCTTTTTAACTAACCCAACATGAGGAGGGGAGATTCATGTCATTTTCAAGGCACAAAATACGACTACTACATGTCATATATTGAGGCAAAGAACTTATTTTCCTTTGTACCAAATGCAAGCCACTGTGACTTGCTTGCTTCTATATAATTGTTCACCACACTCCCCACTAATCTCTTGATCACAGAAAATACATTCAAGAGGACATCTCTTTTGCCAAGTATTCCTCTGACGTAGAGCAATGTGAGCTTCATCCTCAGATGAAATGCCACTAGAAGTGCTAGCAGGAAATACTGCAGTATTATTTTGGACACCAATATTTGGGGAGTAGTCCTGTGAAGGTGTTTTGTCTTCAAAGGATTTATTATTGGAGGAGTAATCAGTGCAGTTGATCTCAAATTGATTAACTGTTCACTCACTTCAGAATTGCTGTCATGTGCAGATATAGAGACCAAATCCATGAAGGAACGTGGGTCCTTTATGTTATGTGGAACTCCATCAATGTGTACTAACTGTGGACTATTAACCTGAGTCATGTGACCTATTCTATACTTAGTCGGGTATCTCCTGTGAGAGCTTTTACCTAAACGTCTCCCATTTTTATGCTCCTCGAGTATCCTGAGGTTCAGTGGTGGGTGTGGCTTCAACACCCCATATCAGCTGGTGCCGTAGTAGGCGACTTGCTATCTTTACATTATACCAATAGACTGCCTCTGGGATACAGCACTGCTTTCTAGCTGCAATGGTTTTGATGCTTCTTTCCACTATGTCATTCCAAGCAAGTGCACAGGCACATTGGAAGCACAAACATACATCCCAATTACTCAAAAAGTTCTTGAAATGTTTGCAGGTAAATGCTGTATCACTAAGTCAATATCTCAAGCAGTGAATTCAATTCATAAAAAATTCACTCCAATGGGTACACTACACTGACAGAATCTTGTTGATGTAGTAGTTGCCATATCGTGAACCAAGAGGGTCCTCAACCAATGAGTGTTAGAAAATGTCTACTACCATAGTGGGTGATGTTCACAGTCAACCTACTCCAGTTGTCCCTCATGTTCAGTTTTCCTTTTTTCCAATGCACTGGTGCTGGGTCAATGGATTAGCACGCCTCACATTCCTTAACATTCGATTTTATAACTTCTGGCAATACTGAAGGGTCTACTAACCAGGCAAAGTTATATATATATATGTAAGTCTGTATACCCAGATATAAAAAGTCTTTTTTATATCTTGGTATACAGTTTATTAGCTACTTGATTTGCATTCAAATGGGTCTTTATATTGGTGCATACTGATTGTACTAACTTCATTCCCTCCTTGTGTAGTTTTAACCACCTCTCTGGCACCCTGGGAAGACAGTCTGTCAGATTCAAATCAGACTTGAGCAGTGTTATGTCCACGGTCAAGGTGTATGCAGCTGCAAGCTTGTGAAGTATTTTTAGTCATCTCTGCACTAGCATTTCAGTAGGTGCCTTCGTATTTATTTGTGCCTTACTAGTTAGGGTGTTTGAAATCTACTAATAGACACATGCTGAATCGGTAAAGAAATGTAATTTCAGCACCTGCCATCAAAGAGCCAAATTGACACCCACAAGTCTCCTACATAAGGAGAACATGCATCGGCAAGTAATTTTCATAGGAATATCTAGGATTACTCCACCTTGCTTGTCAGAGAGTGCCATTATCACTCCAAACTTGCACCTTAGTCCTATCTTCTAATCTTTTTTGGCTCCTTGCATACTAGTCCATAATTGGAAATGTTCTCTCTCATACGTATGACAGGAACCAAACTCTTGTTGACATAAATGTCATCAATATATGCTGATGTGGCATTCATAATGGCTTTATCTTGAGAGAGTACTGTGTCAATTACAGCTTTTATTATGAGTGGTGCCAATTTAAACTGAAACCCAAATAGGTGAGGCAATATCTTTGACCTTTCAATATTATGGTTAGAAAGGGCCACAGCCCCTTGTCCACATTTATTTGTATATATGTCCTTTGCAAGTCCAATAAGGATACATTAGCCAGCAACCATTTCTATTCCTACAAATTTTGTGCCCACACCTCCAAGTTAGCGATATCTGGTTTCACAAAGCCATTTAACACTCAGTAATCCAGTACTGGATGAACTTTCTACTTCCTCTCTTGTATAACTGCCATTAACAGGATCAGACACTTAGGTGGGCCAAGTTTGTCTTTAGGTTATGCCCACCCATTATCCAGCCACGGCCGGAGCTCCATCTCCTATTCACTCCATGCATAATCTGGTACTGTGTATTCTGGCAGAAAATTATCCCACAGTAGGTTGCTATTACTTTCTGTGGTAGACTGGTTACCAGCCAAGGCTATAGAATCCAATCTAGCCTGTTATTTAACCCATAACTGAAAGGAAGAGTCAGATTAATACCTTTCCCAAGGGTATTTGCGCATAAGTGAATGCAAGGTTATTTGCACGTAAGTGAATCAGAATGCTTTAATTCAGTGGGGCTGCTACTGATCAATCAATTCTAGAATGGATTGAAAACATGAAATTGGTTTGTGAACTCTGTGAGATGAAGAAATTTGAGCAGATACTGCCACTGCACTTGCAAGCTGGGGCTCTCTCTGTGTATCGGCAGCTGACTAAGGAGCAGAGGCAGATCAGATTAAGCAAGCTCTTATAACTGCATCTGTGGTACATTCATTCACTGCGTTTGATAAATTTGTGTCACAACACTTTTTCCCAGGGGAAACTGTAGATGAATTTCTAGCAGAAGTAAAATGGTTAGCTTTGCTGGTTGAGGGCAAATTGCCCATGTGATGGATGACTTGCACACTCATTTCTGGATTGCTGCAACAGGTCAAGCAACTTCTCCGGACACCATGACTTTGAACTAGATTTTGACTCGGACTGGGGCTGTTATGACTGATAGCAAAGAGCTCAATGAGTCAATCATTGCTGTCAACTGATCGACCAGAGTTAGTCAATGAGAACCAACCAACCAGAATTAAAGACAGACAAGAAGTGATTTTGCAGATGAAGTCAAACAGTTCAAGCCAACCAGAGTTAATGTTCCAGTTCCAGCACCGTATGGAAATGAAGTCAATTCGAATTACCACCGCTGTCAGTCACTCACCATACTCAAAGACAGCTCTTCAGCAGTTTCCATGAAGTTTCGGTGTGAAGTGAAACAAAGTCAGTTTGAGTTGCCACAAACTTAAAACTCCGACTGGACGTGAAGTGATATTGCCAACCAAAGCCTGAAATAATAATAGGAAGAAAAACGCTTCACAAAATACTACTTAGAGAAATTGGTCGGAACTTTTGTCTCATTACCAGATTAATAGAAACAGGGTTTGGGAAGAAGACGATTGATGATTGTTTTTTCTCTTATTTCCTTTTGTACATAAAGACTTTCTACAACTTATTCAAGCGCCATTCATTTTATTTTTGGTGCTGTTTTCATTTTCCCAATTGTTCGCATGTATTCAGCTTGGTTTAGTTTGGCAGAGAGACATCTAGCAAGAATTCAACATGATTTCCTTGAGATCAATTTCACAATGTGTGCAAGAGAGATCACCATTGAAAAGGTCAACCTGAGAACCAGCTGCTGTATCAATGCCATCAGACACTGGCAGGAGTGTAGCATCATATATATTTGTTCATGATGATATAATCAAAAGTCCTCTACACCTGTTACCAGAGTCCTTACCAATTAATCAAAAGAACAGAAAATTTTTTTACAGTTGTGAAAACAGTGACAAAAATGACACTGTTTCTGTAGACATACTAAAACCAGCTTCAATGGAAAAATTACACTCAAGTCAACACACAATAATGAGCACACTCCACTGGAAGAATTCATACCAAAAATGAAGACTCAGCCTAGCTGAACAGTAACATTTACACACAATTTCCAATCAGATATATACTATTAGAACATATTGCCAAAAAAAGTTTTGCAATCTGAGTGTGCGGGAGTATTTGTAGTGGACTAAAAAAATTGGTTGAAAATATCTTTCTTTCTTCCATTTAACTCATTTCACCAAGTAGGTGAGAAGTTTTGCTCTCAACTACACCCTGATGCTACATCATAAATAGATTGTCAAAAATAACCAAGATGGATTTTAATCCTGTCAGCTAAAGGGAACAAATGCCTGAGGCAACGCACCCCATGAAATGCACATACATGGTGACAGCCAGGTCAAAAAACAGGTAACAACTCACTTCAGCAACACCAGATCCTTTGGCTCACTACAAGTAGATAAGTACAGACTCTCTCTCATAAGCAAACACACATTCATGCATCACATGGACACTTGTCAATGCCAATACACACACTTGATGTAGACAATTTTGCTAATATGCATGCACTTTGCACATGCACACACCTCAGTACAATGTGAACAAACCAAGGTTTGCATATGAATAAATGTATTTTGCATTTGGTAAACTGTATTTTTGTCCTTGTTTCAAATTGTTGCTTGACTAAATGATATGAACTCATAACTATGGCCAACATGTAAAGACAAACATAGGTTTCATTTGAGGTTAGAACAAATACAGGTTTGATAAGAACATCAACTTCTGATTTCCTAATCCAGCAGACATCAATTTCACTGTATATTAAAATAAAAATGAAAAAAGGATGTCTATTTATGCATATGTATACACTATCTAAACCCCATCACTGCAGTGGAGCATCGACCATCAACAAGGTGATTATTGATGTTTCTGTAACTTGTCTTTTTTATAGGTAGGGGTGTTGACCCTATGCAAAACCCTTTAACCTCTTAAAGTAAACTAAATTTTTTTTTATCTATTCAATTAACTTAGTCATGATGAGTTTTTACTTAAATGCCTAAAAAATATTTGCTAATAATGAGGATACATGATGAAAAAATACCTCAAACATAATAAAAACAAACTTTTATTGTCAAAATCTTTTTGCTGTTATTAAAAGGGAAGATCAAAGGATTTTTTATGTAATTTTTTAAAAGTGCTTTTTAGAACCTTTTTCTTTATATTGCATGTGTCAATGCAGGATTTTAAATTTGTACGGAAAATTTGAGCGTCTTTTTGAAAAAATCAGATAATTATCGGATTTTATAAAACAATCAGAACTTATTAAAAATGAATTAAATTATTTTTAAACACTTTTTATTTAAAAAAATCTTTATGAAAAAGTGTTTTTTAACAACATTCAACAAGTTTAAAACAACCACCTCATTTTTTTTAAAGATACTAATCTGCAATATCTTAAATTAACAGTAAGTAATATTTGTTTCAATTCAGTTAATTTTTCTCAAATAATGTTTCAGAAACATATATTTTTAAAAGTTTTTAATAAAGAGAATTATGTTGACAAATTTGTCAATATGGATGAATTTATAGATTTTGTAGATAAGAAGAAATAAGAATCTGATCAATTTAAATTTGGTTTGAAATACATAAAAGTATTTTGCTTATTTGGAATATTAAATTTATTAGCTTGGAATTAACACTAAAATTAAATCTTCAAAGATATAGATAGACTATTTGCCAATCAAAGCTATAGAAACAAATGTTGTTTTTTTAAGTTTTATTAAAATTAATATAGCAACAGGGTTAGAAGTAAATTTTTAAGCTGCTACAGTGTTAGACTTTTAGCAATATGCCATTTTTATTGCAGTAATATTCTTACCCATAAAATTAATCTACTATTTCTTGACTAACAATCCTAGAAACAGCTTGTAAGTTCTGCTTCCCACTCACCAGTGCAAGGAATACTCAATGAAAATCAATCTTCATATTATTGGGTTCTCTCATTAAACATTAATTTTCCCTTAATCCACAGGATTTATGAAAGATTACCTAACACCCACCCCAACACTCTTCAAATTTATTTAATAAATGTAAAACATCATTTATAAAAGAAATGAACATTAAGAATTTTTTTAAGAAATTTCAAAATTGAAATTAGGACAGAAATCATTTTTGTAAATAAATGTTGTCAGTTTTAGGTTTTCACTGATTCTTCTGGTGGAGTTGAGTCAAATTTGTTTGTGAATATTAAAATTTCTGGAAGTACTATGGAGTCTTAGGTCAAGAAGTTGTCAGAATATCTTCTTCAAGTGGTGTGGCATGTTTTTGAAAAAAAGAACAAATACATAGGACAAAACTTCAAGAAGGTAACCTCCAGGAATATCAGTGCAAATACGAAAAGGACTATATATGAAAAATATGTTGCATTGTTTTTGCCAAAATACTACAAACTATACAAAAACAGTTTTCAGCCATATTTTAAACATTCCAGAAGCATACATATAAAAAAAATGTTCTAGCATTTTATTCTGCAACACAAAATGACAGTTCTTACCTGCTTCCTTAAGTGCAACTGAAAATTTTTGCCACTTGTTTTCTTCATTACAACTGAGAATTGTATCAAACAACAATTCTGTTGCTTCTGAAGTAGATTTACGGTCCATCTTTGTGATTTTGCTGGCATGTTCTAAAAAAAAAAAGATATATGTAAAATAATACAATATCTTTGTTCATCTAATATTTTTATATATTCATCCATGCATACAAAATTCATAACATAATATTTATATATCCATTAGTGAGGAAGACTAAAAAATTACTAGTCCTAATAGGATCCCACATTGTCCCAAAACTATTAGTTGCATACATGTTTGTCATAATGAAAAGTAGAAAGTTGTTTTTATGTAAAAGTACTTTTTTTTAAAAAAATGTTGTATAGTGGATGACACCCCTGCAGCACTCTCAATGTTGGAATAGCCCATGACCTGCAATGGTCTATTTAAGTAAAGAACAGTAGCATTTGAAGCATAATATTTGAGTCTCATTCGAATAATATTTGGGCTGATTACTTCAGAAACTATTGCGATCTAAACCACTCTTTCCTGTGTTGTAAGTTCTGTCTTGTTTGTCATTGTAACAATTGTACTGTTCCGTGTATATCCGTTTAGCACTAGATCTTGAGCTGAATAATACCACAGCACACCTTCTCTGTGTATCATATCCACCTCAGTAATACAACAAAAAATAAGCTGGCAATACTCATTCAATCTATTATAGAAAAGTTTTTATTTGTATGGTCATAAATTTTCTATCTTGTTTAAATAAAAGTTTGTTTTTTTGCATGGGCAGTCATGCCTAGAATAAAAATGTGTATCAAAAGAATGGGTTTTTCTATGACAATGCTTTTTTAACTACCTTCACTCTTCTGCACGTGTTTATTGTTTTAAAAAGCATTGATTAGAATTGGAATAAGGCCTCAACATGAAAGCAAATTTGTACATTATTTTTTATGCTTGAGAATTTACAGCAAAAATATTAAACATTTATTTGTTAGATTGACTTTTCACAAGAATAATTTTAGATTTACAACATTCTAAAAATGTAATTAGAACTAATGCAATACAATATCATTTAATTTATAAAGAAATAAATGTGAAACCAATTTTTTATTCATAAATTTATAAACATTTACTAGATTATTAAAATATATGAACCAACTATAACCAACTATAATGAAATTCTTATTATTTACCATATTTCCTCTCAGACAAGCAATATGGTTTCCGCTTCACCAGGTCTACTGCTGATATGCTAACGACCATCACCGAGTACATATACCAGGAACTCGACAGGAATGGCGAAGCCCGAACCGTTGCATTGGATATATCTAAGGCGTTTGACAGAGTTTGGCATTCTATGTAAACTGCGGAGCTATGGTATAACTGGACATTTGTTTGAACTAATCCAGTCATTCCTCTCTAACCACACAGTGAAGGTGGTATTAAACGGACATGCCTCTCAGAACTACCATACAAATGCAGGTGTTCCCCAAGGCTCCATCTTAGGTCCTACACTCTTCTTGATATACATTAATGATCTCACTGATTCCATAAGAGCCCAAATAGGTTTATACGCAGATGACACCACAGTTTACTCTCGCCTCCTACAAAAATCTGGTGTAGGCGTCAAAGCTAACCTCACAGCCGGGATTGAAAAAGACCTCCAATCCATATTGGACTGGGGTAAGAAATGGCTAGTAAATTTTAATGCTTCTAAAACGAAGCTACTCTCAATTAACCATCATCAACAATCTCACCTACCTCCCATTAGCATGGACCAGGCTTGCCTCCCAGAGAGTAAAACACTACGCCTCCTTGGTCTCACACTTTCAGCGGACCTCAAATGGAATGACTATATCGAATCCATTGCTAAATCCGCTGCTATGAAAGTCGGTTCTCTGTGTAGGGCCCGGAAGTTTTTTCTGTCTAAATCTATCCTGCACATTTATAAATCTACCATCCGCCTGTGCATTGAATACTGCTGCCATATCTGGTCAGGTGCCCCTGCTGTTCTCCTCGGGCTTCTCGATAAGGTTCAGAGGAGGGTCTGTAATATGATAGATACCGACTTGGCAGACCGCCTGCAGTCTCTCTCCCACCAGCGCGACGTGGCTTCCCTGTGTCTCTTCTATAAATACTTTCACGGCTTCTGTTCCGATGAACTTAGATCACTGGTGCCCCCTAAATACGAATTTGAACATGATACTAGATTAGCAACTAGATCCCACCCTTTTACAGTGAAACCGATAAAATGCAGCCATAACTTCTACTCCAACAGTTTCTTTCCTCGCACTTCCCGACTGTGGAATTCTCTTCCATACGATTGCTTCCCCGACGGCTACAATCTCCAGGAGTTTAAATGTAAGGTCAATAGACACCTCCTAACACACTAACCTGCTCCCATTCTATCAAACACTCTTCCCATCTGCCCAACCCTCATCCTCGCTATTTTTACTCATCTGTCACCTTCCTCCTGACATTCCCTATGTCTAACCACTCCTTCTCTTTACCTTCCCCTATGTAGCCCCATGCGCAATAGTGGCAGTGGAATGCCTTGCTTGGGGTGAGATGATTAAAAAAAAAAAATATATATTATAAAGTTTGAATCAGTTGGCAATTAGGTAATGTTTTGCAAAACATTTCAATAAATAAGATAATAAAGAAATAGTTTTTTTGGTTTTTTTTTTA
Organism: Ascarosepion bandense; assembly: GCA_037127315.1. Classification (NCBI taxonomy): domain Eukaryota; kingdom Metazoa; phylum Mollusca; class Cephalopoda; order Sepiida; family Sepiidae; genus Ascarosepion; species Ascarosepion bandense. Next base: position 147,028 of record JBBBDQ010030242.1, on the reverse strand, counting down.
ATCATTTCACCCCAAGCAAAGCAGTACTGCCACTAATGTGCAGGGGGCTACATAAGAGAATTAATGTTTTAGACAGGAAAAGAGTGAAGACAAAGACAAACCAGCTACAGGGAAGAAAGAGAAAGGGCAAGAGAAAGGATATAAACACAAGAGTGAAGACAGTTACGAAGGTAGAGAGAAAGGAAAAGAACAAGATACACGGGGTGATGTGGAAAGGGCTGGAGTTAAGTGGATAAGAGATGGGAATTGACTTTGCAGTTAAATTTTTGGAGGTTATAGCCATCAGGAAAGCAAGTATATGGAAGGGAGTTCCACAGGTGGGAAGCACAAGAAAAGAAGCTGCTGGAGTAGAATTGTCACCCACATTTGGTTGATCTCACTGTAAAAGGGTGAGACCTTGATGCCAGTCTGGTTGCCCAAGTAAATTCTTAAACAATCTAATAAATAGTATTTATTATTTTTGTCGCCACTTTCAAGAAAAAAGAAAATGTATAAATTCACTTTCACATGTTTAGGTTTAATTACAATTCTAATTATCACTTTTTAAATCAACAAACATTACTGAAGTGTGAAGGTCATGTCAAAACAGTGTCATGGGAAAAACTGTCCTTTTGACTATGTCTTTTTGCAGGCATAATGTTTACCTTTTTTATGTAGAGCGATTTTTCTGAACCTAAGTATTTATGTTCAATTTATTTAATGTTTGACTATCTTCAAAACATCTTGATACAAAAGATAAAAATAGAAAAGTAATAATGGAGTCTATTCGTAGGTACTGTGGGCTCCTGGACAGCTTGTCAGTAAAGTCAACCCATTAACATCTAGGGTAGCCAGTGCCTGAAACTTACAAGGCATCCCTGCAAAGAATTACCACAATCCTCATGTAAATCGAGGCAACTACCCTTACCAAGCAGCCAATTATGAAAGAAGAGAACTCTTGCTGGTGATGGCATGAACCCCTCAACAAATGCTTCCAGGGAGAAACTGATTGTTCCTGTTATACCAGATGACACTCAAGTTAGGGTATCTTCCACTTGTCTTATTCAGTTCTATGGGAGAAGAGAATTTGGATGACATTTGAAGAAATTAATTGTTACAATCCAGTGATAAATATTGAAGAAGTTTGCAAAAGATAATTTATTCTCTTCTCATATTTTATAAATTCATAATTATTATATGTAATCATCTAAACTGGACTAACATAAGCTATCCTTTTTTTTATAGATGCTAAAGATTATGGAGTCTGGCTTATATAAGAAAGTGTGTTAGATGATCCATACAAGATACATTCTTCCAAGGAAATAACTATCCTAGTGTTAGTCAGTTAAGTGCCATATGTGATACACAGTTGGGCAATCATGTATCGAAAGAGACATGACTGACTGGGCAGAAGATTATCCCACAGTAGGTTGCCATTACTTTCTGCGGTAGACTGGTTGCCAGCTAAGGTTATAGAACCCAATCTGTCCTATTATTTAACCCATAACTAAAGGTAAGAGATAAATTAATACCTTTCCCAAGAGTATTTGTACTTAAGTGAATGCAACGAATTCAACTGGAATTCGAACTTGGCTACCCGATTTCTTGTTCCACTGCACCACAATGTAGATTCATGCACCACAACACACATCCATTTGTGGTTTCTGACTCTGCTTCACAGTGGCAGCAGCATCATAGTCGTTGTCAATTTGTTTGGCAATGGCAACGGCAAAATGGCAGACAACATGCAGCAGCAGCAAACCACGGAAGACAGTGATGGTGCATTATATAGACGGACAATACATAATGCACACAACAGAAATTTTGAACAAATATAATTTGAAAACAGCTTGCTCCCAGTTGAATCCAAGAGCTTCTTCAGGTCATCTCAATGTATTTTACTGTATACTGGCTCCATCCCTCATGTAAGGCCCTACCACCTGTTTTGACTGGTTTACATTGACTATTTCTCATTTGGTAATCTTCGGACTTCATACCCACAAAAAATGGAGTGTCAAAAGGACGTATTTTCCATTGATACTAATATTATTTTAACTACTTTCATTCCTCAGCAATGTTTATTGTTTTTAAAAGCAACAATAAGTATTGTTATAAAACCTAAAAGTATGATGAAAGTGAATTTATGCATTGTCTTTTTTTGAGAATTTACAACAAAAATATGAAACAGTATTTATAAGATTGTTTATTTACAAGAATAATTTTATATTTGCAACATTCTAAAAACTAATAAAATTTTATTAAAAGGTATGTAATGTAATCGTTATCATCTATCAATTTATAAAGATATAGATATGAGAATAATTTTTATTCATAGGTTTATAAACATTTACTAAATTATAAAAATATGTGAACCAACTCTAAAGAAATCCTTATTACTCCATTTTATAAATAAATAACTATGAAAGCAATTGACACAAAATGTTTTTCATAAATTATAAAGATGGATGTGAACTATAGAACAAGAAAATTTAAATAAGCATGATTTTTCCAGATATTATAAGTTTTCTTCTCAGATTATTTTATATCTCAGATTATTTCTTGTTTCAATTTTCCATTTTTTTTATTTCGAAGGCCTGAAACTTCAGCAATTATAGGTTACCCTACATCTTTCTTTTTTTCAAAATACGAAATTTAAAAAAATAAATTTTAAATCCTTGCTAATTTTTCTAAAACATTGTATGATGCATGCCTAGAAAATTTGCAGGTAGATTATCAATTCTCAATAAAGTGGCGACTGATAAAGAGATCTTAAATGTAGAATAGACACTAAGGCCTTTGACTGAAACAATTGGAAAAGCTGGTAAAGTGTGTTCTTTGGAATGGTTGGCAGAATGTTGGTTAATTGCCAATCAGGTTAATTGCCAATCAGTTCAAATACCCAAAATGCAAGCATCAATGTGCTTTTGCCTAAAATCAAAAATTAAAAGAATAATTTGTTCAGAGGAAGAGATGCTTAACCTATTGTAGTGAATTTGTATAGCAATTGAAAATGAAAAAAATGCCAAAAAACTGCGTTTTTCAAAATGTATAATTACAGTTACTTCTTGTTATGTTTATTTAAATTTTCTTGTTCACATAAATTTTCATAATTTTATGAATAAAAAGTTTCTTTTTATATTCATTTTCTTATAAAATGGTAAATAATAAACATTGGATTGTAACTGGTTCACATATTTTTATAATCTTGTAAATTTAAAATTATTTTTGTCAATAAACAATCTCATAAATAAATAGTTTTTAATATTTCTGAGGTCAGTTCTCAAGAGCAAATAAAATGTATAAACTCACTTTCATACATTTTAGTTCTATTAAAATTCTAAACATAGATTCAAAAACAAGCATTGCAAAAAGAATCCAGGGAGTTCACAGTAATAACGTCAAAAGAATAATCATCCTTTTGATACACGATTTGTTTTTTTGGGTATGAAGGTTAAACTTTAACAAATTTTCTTTCTTTTCACTTGTATTTATTTTCTGGACTGAAACCTATATAATAGGTACTTCCCAAAATTTGCTAAAAATGAGTATACACAATGGAAAAAAATGCCCAAAATATATAGAAAGAAAATTTTATCAAAATCTTTGTATTATTACTACAAAGAAAAATCAAAGTATTTTTTCATGCAAAAATTGTTTTACATTTTAAATCTTTTAGAACCTTTGAAATTTGGGTTAAAAATAAAAACTTTAAATTTGTATCGAAAATTTGAGTTTTTTGGGTTTTTTTTCTTTTTCAGTGAAAAATATGCATTTGGAAATTCTTACAAAAATCAGATAATTGAGAGATTGTAATGAAACTTTCAGGGCTCATTTCACAAATGAATTAAATTATTTTTTAAACATTTCTTTTTTAGAAAATCTTTGCAAAAAAATTATATTTTTTAGATCTTTCACCTTTCTCCAGCACTCATTTAAATTTTATGAAATTTTGAGAAATTCTTTTTTGCATTTTGTATCATTTAATGTTTATATCTTTTAGAGACAAGTCATTGAAGAATTTAAATCATCAAATATTTTTGGCCAAACAGTAACTTCAGTTACAGAAAATCTACTATGAATCATTAAAAAAATAAAAAAATAAAGATATTTTTTAATTACAAAAGCTCGCTTTAATAAATAGAGTATATTATGGACACAATAAAACACTATTTTAAAAAGAATTTTGAATGTTTTTCTGGATGTGTTTATAAATGTGTCAATTTTTGTAAATATGGATATTACACATTCTGATACTGTTATATTGCAGGAACAATATAAACAACAAAGTAAATTCCAAGTGGAAAGATTTACACAACACATAAGGGGTAAACAAATAACAGAGCTTACTGTATGGAAAAGTACGAGGTACAGAGAGTTCATAAAATGGTAAGTCAAGATGGAATGGGAGCAGAAGACAAATCGTCCCATACTTCTTTACTCCCATATTTCTTAATCTCTTCAGTGAATCAACTGTTGGGGGTGGTAGAATGTTCCATTATAACACCTTCTCCTGAGGTAAATTCTTCCCTAGAATTTTGCTTTTAATATTTTTTTCTCTGGATTTTGACATAGGCAGTTAATCCTTTTCCTCTTCCTATCACTTTTTCTCCTCACCTTTTTTGTTGGTATACCTTCAGATTTCAGAGAATCAGTGATTTTTGGAGTCAATGTTACCTCCATTGGTATTTCACTATTAATGGGGGCTTGAATCTGGAAAGTGTTGTATAACACTTCCATCGGTACTTCTTCGTCATTTTCATTGATTTCTGTGTATTGGGGTTTCATCTGATTTATATGTCTTTTACAGAAAACTTTTTGTTTTTATTATGTAGACCATTCTTCAAATTCTTTTTGTAACTTTACCGTCCTCCCAAAAACACTTTCCTGCCCAGTAGTTCCTAAAGAAGACCTTATCATTGTTTTTATACATTTTCAACTTTGCATTTGTTTTCAAATAAATTTTCTTTTTCTTACTTAATAACATCCTGTTGAGCACTGAATGTATTTTTCTTGCAAACATCATTTCTGCAGGTGACAAGTTACCATTTGTATTCTGATTTGGTGTTATCCTATATACCACTAGAAACTCTTGTATGCTTTTTTTAAGTGTCAATTCCATCTCTTAAATGTGTCGACAAACCTTTCTGCCTGTCCGTTCAACCTAGGATTGTACGTCGGTGTTGTTATGTGTTCGATTGCCAATGAATCACAGTAATCTTTGAATTGTATTTGGTACTCCAAAACGACTAAATACTTTGTCTAACGCTTTTATAGTGTTTGAAGCTGTCAGGTGTTTGTATCTATAAATCTCAGGCCATTTAGAAAAACTATCTATGATTACTAGATAATAGTATCCGCTTAATGAACCTGCATAGTCAATATGAATACGTGTCCAAGGAACCTCTTTTTTTGGCCAGGGCTGGCTCCTCATTGATGGTGCTTTGGCTGCTAGTTGACAACCTTTGCATTGCTTTATCATATTTTCTATATCCTGGTTCATTCTAGGCCAATAAGTGTAACTTCTCATTAACGACTTCATTCTGGAGATTCCAGGATGGCCCATATGAAATTCTTTCAAGATTCTTTTTTGTAGGATACGTGGTATTACAACTATTTGCATACATCAGCATTTCATGGCATATCAAAAATGGAGACACCCTTAATCCTTTTTTCTTTCTTTCGCTCCACCTTACTTGTTTCTTTATGTTGGTAATATATTCATCCATTTTTGCTGCTTTTTTTAATTTCTTCCTGTGTCACTGGTAGCTCTCTAATGGTGTTAACAAGTAATTCCGTTAGTTCTTTTTCCACTTTTAGTGCTGCTATAACAGTTTCTTCTAGCAATTCAGAGTTTTTTGGGATTAATCTAAATAGACCATTTGTGTGTGCGATTTTATTTAATGGCAAGTATTGCATTTTGAAATTGTAGTTGAGCAAAATAATACTCCATCTCTGTAACCTATTTGTGGTATGGGTTGGCACACCTTCTTTTAATAAAATATCAACAGTAGTGGTTTATGGTCCATTTGCAAAACGAACGGTCTACCATGAATAAACCTATGAAATTTTTTTATGGTGTATATCATTGTCAGACCTTCTTTTTCAATTTGACTATAATTTTTCTCTGCAGATAGTAAGGATCTTGATGCATGTGTAATCGGTTTTGTTGATTCATCCTCAAATTTGTGTAAAAGTACTGCACCTATACCATATTCGCTTGCATCTGATGCTACAATTAATTTCTTTTTCAGATCATAATGTGCTAATGTTAAATTTGATAAGTACTTTTTTTATTTTTTTAAATGCTTCTTTGCATTCTTTTGTCCAGCACCTCTTTTTACCATTCCTTAATAATTTGTTTAACAGTGCTCTCAACTCATACAATTTAGGAATATACAAACTGTAATATTTAGCCAGGCCAAGGAATGATTGTAATTTTTTTACATTATCCAGTATCGGCATATTTCTTATAGCTTCTATTCTATTTGAGTTAGGCTTTCTTCCTTTAGGATCATAAAGAGTTTGCATTTTTCTAGCCCCACTTTAAATCCGTATTTCTCTGTTTTCTTGAATACCTCTCAAACATGATTTTTGTGTTCTTCTAAATTTTCACTCTTTTTAATATGTCATCTCAGTATGCCATTGCAAATTCTAGACTGGCCAACATAGTAACCATAATTTGTTGAAATAAAGACAGTGCTACTTTCAACCCAAAAGGCAAATGTTTTAAGGTATATAACACTCTATGCATATTAATAGCTAGATATTTCGTACATTCTTCCTTGACTTGCAAATATGCTTCAGATAAATCAATTTACAAGAAAATTTTTCCTCCATTCAAATTTGAAAAACTTTCTTCCGGCATAGGAAGTGGATATCTGTGGTCTTTTAGACATTCATTCAAGCCTGTTGAAAAGTCAGCCCATACTCTTATTTTCTTTTTTACGTACACTGTGGGTGACGCCCACTCTGAGTAATCTCCTTTTTTAATTACTCCAATTTCTTCTAGTATTTGTAATTTCTTGTCTATCATTTCCAGCGATGAAAATGGTATCTTTCTTTAAGGTTTAAAAATTGGTTTTACTTTGTCCCTTAGTTCGAATTTTACTTCCATCTTAGCACAACAGCCATGTCAGAAAATACTCCCGTAAATTCATTCTTTAAATTGTTAACAAATTTTTCTGTCTGTTTTGATTTCTCTATACCAGACACTTAATTTTCTACAAAATGTACTAATTGGTTTTTCCCATAAATTAAATAGCACAATCCAGTCAATACCAAACAAGTTTGAATTTCTTCCAGATATGACATAGATTTTTGTCTTGTATGTCAAATGACACTTTCACGTAAAATTCTCCTTTGAATTTTAACTTACTTCCAGAAACACCTCTAGCCATTTTCTCAGTGTTTTGTAATTTTGGTTGTCCCAATTTCTTTCATGTTACTTCGTCGATTATAGATATGTCACTCCCAGTATCAAGCAGTTTATAGTTCGACCATTTATTTTAATGACTACATTCTTTTACCATAATTCTTCGTATTTTTTTTAGATAAAACTATTTATTCTTTTTGGCCACATTCATAACAGCTTCTATTTTTAAAATAACAGTTACTTATAGCATGATTCATTCCACTACATGCTTTGCAGTAATATTTTACTTCTTTGCGGACTCGTTGTTTAACCCTTTGTACCTGAGCTATATTTTTCTCTTCTATACTTATATTGTCCTGTTTTATACTGATTAACTTTTGGCATTCCTCTGTCACTTTTAGCAAAGTTATTTCCGTATCTTGTTCTATAATTGACAGTATTCTTGAACGAATTTCTTTATCCTTTGTTGCAATTAACCCTTGAACAAAGATTAGACACTTACACGTCTTCGTTAATTTCCTTGATCTTGAAAAATTTACACTGCGAATTCACTTTTCTGGCACATCAAAAAAATCCTCGGCTTCTTTTTTAACAATATTTAGGCATTTATAAGGTGTGTGAAATAAATTGTCCTGTTTGCAAAATATTTTTGACAATATTTTTGACAATATTTCAACCATTTCTTTAAATGAGATATCCTCCAGTTTCCTTGGTAGGATGAAATTTGTACTTTGTGTTTTCCTGAGCACCTAATTTTTGTAATAACAACATGATTTTTTCTTCGTCGGACCATAATTAGAACCTTTCCAAAAAAATGTTTCGTACCTTCTGAAGTAGGCTAGAAAAGTTACACCATCCATAGGTTTGTAATGGAATTTTGAAAGTGAACTAGTAATACCTTCAGCAGAGAAAAATCTTGATCCCTCTTTTTTCTCTACTTGTTTTGCTAGTATGTTTTGCAAAGTTTCCTGTTGTTTTAATATTTGTTTTTGTAAGTCTAACTGTAGCTTCTGCTGTTGTTGCTGCTTTTGAATTATTCTGTTCTTCCCACTGTCTGCTGTTGTTGCATAGCAGTACACAGGGTTTTAGAAAATTCCACCAACTGCTCCATATTATTTATTCAACTTACAACAAAAATATATACATAAAAATTCAACTATACACTCGACCGATAGATTAATCCAGTAACTGGTAAAAAAAAAAAAAAATGTATTATTCATCGTTTTTACTTTTTTTTTATAGTTGATGAAAACAAAAACTACTTCTTACCTTAAAGCATAGACTTTTTTTTTTATATGTTCTCTTAGTCGTCACTGTTATCTTTGGATGTTTTTTTTAATCACAGTTGATAGTGTTTTTTCTTGTGAGTTCTTTTCAAATCTTTGTTCGATACTGTTATTTTTCCTTGTGAGCTTTTTTTAATTTGACACCACTATTATTTCTCCTTGTGAGTTCTTTTTTAATCTTCATTGTCCACTGTTATATCGTGGGAATGATATAAATAACAAGGTAAATTCCAAGTGGAAAGATTTACACAACACATCAGGGATAACAAATAACAGAGTTTATAGTTTGGAAAAGTACAAGTTACAGAGAATTCATAAAATGGTAAGTCAAGACGGTATGGAAGTGGAAGTTGAATCGGTCCATACTTCCTTACTTTGATATTTCTTAATCTCTTCAGCGAATCAACTGTCGGGGTGATAGGATGTTCCATTACAACAGATACACATTTTGAAAAAATAAGAGAGGTAATCTAAAATTTACTGGCTATTTTGTAACATTATCTTAAAAAAGCACATTTGTGAAAAAGGCTAGAGAAAAAAAAAATCAATAAAATATTAGATTGCTTAGAATATTTTCTTAATTTTTTAAGATCACTGGGCAGTTATATATATATATATATATATATATAACAGAAGAAATTCATGTATTCATAAAGTAATTTTTTCAGTTATGTCCCTGCTACTTAAATTTCCCAAGCATCAAGTTTTCAATATACCACTCAATAAATCAGAACAAATACACTCTCCATATTAAAAATACCTTTCTGTAATAATTTAATCTAAAAGTAAGTAATGTTTTTTAATTCAGATTAATTAAACTTCAAATCTATTAATCTTCCTCAAATATAGATTATTTTATTTTTGAAAGCATTAAAAATTAATTGGAATTCAGTTTGAAATAGATCAACAAAGTATTTTGCTTATTGGGAATCTTGGAATTAAAATAAAATTTTCAAGAAAGGTTTGCGATTTTGGAAATAATGATGACATCATATGTACTGTGGGGGAGTTTTTGGAGGACCAGGATGCCACCTTCTTTTGTGATGGAAGTGCAATATTCATCATAAGACCAAGTGCATTGATGTCAAGGGGTGCTATATTGAAAAACAGCAAAAAACTCTTTTGTTTCTCCAATTGCTTCTTGGTGAGGCTTAGAACTGTTTGAACGAACCTTGTAAGATTTAAGAATTTTTATAGAAGCTAATATAAAAAGTTGACAAATTTAGTCTTCTGTAAAGTTATCAGTTTCAGCAAAAGAAACTCCCTTATGGCAGTAAAGACGATCACTTTCAAACATCAGCTAATATCAAAGAGAAAAAACACTCATTTATTCAACAGGGCAAAAGAGCTTTGTAAATTAGATTAATGTCCACACAGACATTCAACGCACAAGCAAAGTAAGCTTCTTATTTCTTCTCTTAGATACTTTTCAGCACCAGTAAATAAATGTTTTGTAATCTTGCAAACTTGATTCAAATTGATTCAAAGTGTGTGTGTGTGTGTGTATATATATATATATATATATATATATATATATATTGTATATTTGGGCAGTAATTTCCCTTTTATACAGGTTTCATTTAAAATGACAGACAAGGTGTGATGGTTAAATTTTTTATGTCATTTTTCATGTGATCATATGATTTCTTTCTTTTGAGAACATATAAAGAAATTATATAAAAATTGTCCGAATGTTTTCTTTATCTGAGCACTTACAGCTATACTTTCAGTCATTTTTGAGGATGAATGCTATTTTTCTGTGTAACAGAATATAAATTGTGTTATGCATAATGTGGAGTAGTGGTATGTGTTATGTACCAAACATGATAAGCATGTTGTTAGCATGTTTATAGTTTATGTTATTGAGTGTTGAACTTTTTATTTTTATTAATAAGGCCTCTATTGTTTTCAGTCATTTTTTGCATCTGGATGATGCTATGATATTTGTGTTGTCAACCAGTATGTTCTAGATAAGGTTTGATAGGTCTCCGTGTGTTTTTAAATGAGATCAAATTGAGTTCTGTTAAGAGAGATATAGCATCAGTCTCTGAGTTAGTTTCACAGTGGCATGGCCGATATAATTATTTACGAAATTAGGATAAAAAATACAGTTCATCAAAGGACATGTGAATTCATAAAAAATGTTGGTTCATTGTAGTTTGGATCTTGCAGGAGAAGTGTTGTTTTCGATCATGATGTCAGTCATTTTAAATTTAGTATAATAAATAATTTAACTGTTTTGATTAAGTCAACAGAAGTTACGTATTCTATTAAAAAAGAGCATGCCATGATGAAAAAAGGCTTTTTGGGATACAGAAGGTGCTTATCTCCCTTTTCTGGAGGCAAGTCTTGTGGATCACATGACGGCTGCTTTGTGACATCACTCCATACTGTGATCTAAGTGCTAATTATTTCTCAGTTTGTGGACAGCAACCAAACAAGAAGGTTATTTTTTTCAAGCTTGGGCCATAAGGCCCAAGCTGAGGCTAAATCTGCATATCCTGCCCCCCAGCAGCTTAAAAGCATATGGTGCTGTTTCCCTTTAGGACATATATGAATCCAGCCTGTTTAAATTTAGTGTCTTAAAAATAACTTCTTCAGGTCAGAAGTATCTTCAAAGTATATGTAAGATGTTTCCTTTTGTTCCACTTTATACATTACATCAAAGTAGATATTGTATATGTACTGCTGAAGTAAAGTAGATATATGTGATATATGTAGGACACTTGTATGTTTTACGAAAAAAAGTTATGGACATTTCCATTTGGATTAACAATCGATATATTGTAAATATAACTAAAAATAACATTCAAACAAATTGTGAACCTCCCCCGCCACCAGTCCTTTGTGTCAACAACCAAAATTTTATGGTCGATTGATAGTCGATCACTTCATTCCAAACCAGGCTCCTCTCATGTTGCGCATGATTGATCACAAAGTCAGTCTTGGTTGAAAGTCATCAAAAATCTGATGCATCAATAATTCAGACAGAGCTGGGAGTCACAATAAGAAAACAAAATCTTTATAAAATTAACAACAACGACTTTATATACATACATTCTATTTGGTACAGTATATAGGTTAGAGTTTATCACTCATGCATGCAGACAACTATAATTCCAACCCACATGTACAGGATGTAACAGTTATCTGGTTGATCTGGCACCAGGCTGAAATTGGAGTTTCTTCTAAGGCAAGCATTCGCATGACAACATGTCCCTCATGTTAAATCGTTTTAAGTGTACTCTCTATTGACTGAAAACCCATCTACTCATCTGCTTATATTAAGTCTCGCATCTAGCGGGGGTAGTTGTGACACACTTTGGATACACTTAGAATTTTCTAATGTCTAATAAGGGATCCTCCTTTTGGTCAGCTGATCAACCTCGTTTCCTTCTTTCCTGTGTGAGTGCCTCCCACTATTGCTCAAAGATGTGTGAAATGTTCCTCTGACTTTCCCAAAATCCACTGGGGCCCGTATTTTTCATTTTTTTGATCAACATTGTCTCCCTCTCTTCTGTTTGAGTATCTCCCACAACTGCCCAAGGAGCATGTTTTAGCCCAATGGTTAAATTTTAATTATCATTCAAAAATTTTCTTTCACCTTGCCACTTTCAGTGTGTGGTCATTTTGCATCTGTGTTTTATCATTTCAATCACTGTAAGAAATTATCTATTGTCAGTTAAAAAGAAAATCATATGTTTCTCTTAATTCTCAGTATTGCAAAATTCCACAAGGTACAAAGAGACTTTATTTCTGAAAATTTTGTCTCTCCTTCTTAGCAAGGAATGGCTGTCCGTAGGTGTCATAAAGTTCCCCATGCCCTGTGGAAAGTCTGTTCCTTACACAGTGGTTGCTTTTATCAATGGTCATTAAATTTTTCAATAAATGAGAACTCACTCTTCTTAATAATGGCCACTAGAACTCTGTGATAAGAATTCAAAAATCATGAAAACTTTATCTATTTTCTTGGGTGGTCATAGTATTTCTGATATTCCTTAAAGTTTAAAAAATGTATATTTTATTTTTGGTAGATTTTTTTTTTAATAGAAAATTTAATTACATTGTGATGACTAAAAAAGCAACAAAAATAACTCATTTTTTGTGATGGAAGTAGCTATAAAGGGAGTCTCTGTGAAACGTGTTGTATTTTTTATGGTGAGCAGAGGAGCACATGCTCTAGCTACATCAATAATTATTATTATTATCCCTACCTGTCCTCATAACATTTTTTATTACCTCTTTACCTCTCATATAACCACCCTGGTAAAAGTCTACAATTGTAACCATGATTTGCATGTGCAAAATGGTAAGTTAAAATATATATATTTGGATGAGACTTGCCATGTAAGTGCTAGAAAATAGCTTTGCCTAATGTTAGCAGAATATAAGGTTTTTGGTTTGTAGGACTAGTATCACACAAAATCATTTTGTTGCTAAATGAGTGATGTCCCTTGAATCAATAATCCCATGGTTTGCCAGATTCTTGCTCCTTGACAACAGCATAAAACTTAGTATAAAATGGCCCAAAACACAACTGCACCAATGTTGGTGTTGGTAAATCAGAAATAGCATTAACTTTCTCTTGCACAAGTGTGACTCCTTCCTGTGAGATAGAATCTTAATTGTCGGACTCCAATCAGATATTTTACTGGATTAATTATTAATCTGAATTGTCAGCCTTTCAAACATGTGCAGAATACTTTGATTTGTCCTTACTAGCTATCAGTAGAAATCATCAATATATGCAAAAACAAAAAATAGTCAACCTCGTCAATAAATCTCTTAAATGTCAGCAAAAAAGGCATTTAGGTAAATTTGAATAAGTGAAACAGTGCAGTGACTGCTCTCTTGATAAGTGCAAGACAGCAGTCACTCTCTCTCCAACCTGGCTCAAATGCAATTTGCTTTTATCGGGTCTAATTAACTGTCTTATCTGAATGGTCAGTTCAGAGACCGCCTTTTTAATTTGACTAATTTCTTGACCATTTTGCCTGTTCTTACTTGGAGAATGCATTGTTATTCGCTGTCCCATGTATGTAATCATTATGAGAATTTATAATGGATATTGTAATATTAGATAACTCAGTTTTCTGCAGTGAATAATACATTAATTTGAAAATTCTTACAAAAATCAAATAATTGTTGGATTTTAATAAAACTTTTAGAACTTATTTATAAATGAATGAAATTATTTTTGAAATTATTATTTTAAAAAAATCTTGGTAAAAACATTGTTTTTACATTTGTTATCCAACCTCCATGTAAATTCATGAAATTTTTTAAAAAATTAAATTTTTTTAGGAAACTTGGTTTTATTAGTTAAATGCAGGACTCATTGGGAAATGCAAATCATCCATTATTTTTTTCAAGAATTTTGCCTTTATTTCCAAAATATGCTCCCAATAGTAAAATAACAAATGCAATAAAACTGTGACAATATTTAATTTGATAAGCTTTTAATTGCTTTAATAAATTATATATATTGAGGACATAATAGTCTGAAGAAAAAAAAAATTCACTTAACAATGAAATTTTAAAAGAATTGTTTTCATTTTTTTTTAAATCATCATAATTTATAAAGTTTCAAAAATATTTTTAAAATACTCCAAAGATGTGTTGGCATTGGATTATTAAGTTATTAAGTGAAAACTATATTTATTAATAAAAAATGGAAAAGTTTAATACAAATCGTCGTGCTCTCATATTTTAAAAATATTTTACTTTAATTTGTTTTTGTGTGTGTATTCAAAGTTATTTTTTGTATGGTAATTTCTATATGTACATTAAAATATCATGCAGTTCATGGTTTCTTCCACTTACAGGAAAAAAATTTGGACAATTTTGTCTATGTACCTTCACTATTTTGCAAGAAAATCAGCAAAGCATCATGAAAAAGGCCACAAACTTAACAAAAATAAAGTTTTATCGTCAAAATGTTGATGTTAAAGACCAATGTATTTTTTAAATTTTTTAATTCTAACACGTTCAAAATTTTGGTTAAAATCTTATTTTGTTTAAGTCATCTCCATGGTTAACTTTTAACACATACTTTTTTTGCACTTGCTTTTCATTGAAAACACATTTATTTGGAAATTCTTGTAAAAATCAAATAATTGTCTGATTTTAATGAAGTTTTTAGGACTTATTCACAAATGAATTAAATTATTTTTGACAAGTTTTTTTTAGAAAATTTTGGTAAGACTTTTTTTGTTAAATATGTTATCCCCACTTAATTTCATGAAATTTTGTGCAGAATCTTATTTATTGAAATTATTTTTTGTTAAATGTAGGAGTCATTGGTGTTTGTAAATCACCTACTTTTTTTTCAAATTTGTACCATTTGACTGAAAATCTGCTCTGTATTGAAAAATAATGAATCCAATAAAACTATGACATTCCTTAATTTGAAAAGCTTTTAATTGTTTTTGTAAATAAGTACTATTAAAGATATTATTGTCTGAAGAAATAAAATTTTTCTGATAAATAATGAATTTTTACAAGAATTTTTTCATTTGTTTTTACATTTTACTTATAATAATTTATAATAGTTTAAAATAATGTAAAATTCTGTATTAGGGTATTTATTGGATGTGATATAGTAATTAAGTGGAAATGAAATTTGCGAGTTCAAAATTACAAAGATTAATAAACATAGTTATGCTATCCATTTTTAAAATAATTCTTTATTTTGTATTTTGTTACCTTATTTTCATGTATGGTAGACTAAAATTGCCATTATTATGAAAAGGTTATGTAATTTAAGAGTTTTGTCCCTTCCCTTAGATTTATGAAAAAATTGTTATTTATGGTCATGCGTAGCATATGTCATCGTGTTGTCATTCAACAGTCCGTCAAATGTTCGATCAAATGAACACGACCAATCGTTAATAATTTGTTGTATATTACATTTTTATGCTATAAGTAATATTTCTTTAAAATTAGATTAATTTAACTTTCAATTTTCTAATTTTACTAAAATAAAGTGTCAGAAATCTTGTGAAATATTTTTAAAAATCGATGAATTTTTGTTAGTTTACAAATTTCTTAAAATTAAGAAAACAGCCGCTTTTAAGAAAATTTTAAGAAATCGAATTAAATGTGACATTCCAATCTATATAATTTCTATTTGAAATACACCAGAATTTTTTACTTAATGGAAACAATAAATTTAATCTTAAATCTAAAATGAAATCTTCAAGAATGTTATTTCATTTTAAACTTTTTTATGCTGCAATAGTGCAGTTACCTAATTTTGTCACTTCTAGTCACCATACAGTTATCTTGCATCTGTCTGGCTGTCATCACATGTCAAATAGACAGGGAAATGACCAGAAACATCAACACACTGTGTTTAAGAAATAGTTTTATTCTAATTTTCATGCTAAAAATAAGTAATACTTGTGTAATATCAGATTAATTTAACTTTAAGTTGGTTAATTTTTCAAGAATAACATGTCACAGATGGATTTTATTTTTGCAAGAGTTTTAAATCCGAGAATTAATTTTTTTTTTATGTCTCAATCGCTCAAAAATGGCTGAAAAATTTAAACATTCAAACAAAAAAAAAAAAAAAGAACAAACAAGGAAAAGTTTTAGATTTCAATCAATATAATTTCTGTTTGAAAGACACCAGAGTATTTTGTTTATTGTTACTGAAAATAGTAAATTTAATCATTTAGATTTCAATCAAAACTAAAATAAAATTAAAATTTTTAAGAAAACTTCTTTATTTTTAAAAGTTAAATTTAAAAATTAGATATTGAAAATGAGTGGAGGTATCTAAATGTATTAATATTAATTTTGACATATACATTTTTGAGTTTGCAAAAAAAAAAATAAAATAAATAAAATGAAAGGTAAATTTTCATTTTAGGTCCCAAACCCCTTCAAATTTATCCAAAATAGCATTATTTCTGTGCAAATGTGTATGCTGAACTCAAATCAACAATTAGTTATTGAAGAAATTTACCTTTATTGATCGTAACGACCAGAAAAAAATCGAACTTTATCTCACACTTTTTGTCCCCTGGTAACTCTAACGCAGTCATGACTTTCGGCGTAGGCAACAAATTTCAGCCTATTTACTTCTTTTACTGAAATTTCCGCCTATTTACTTCCTGTAAATCGCGATTTTTTTCTACGCGTATTACTTAAAACGTTACTAAAACGAAAATTTACCAAATAAAATAAAATGAATGAAACTTTTCCTGGAATATGTTTACGGCTGATTTTGACATCTTCAAAATAATACACCCAGTAATAACACTAACAGAGTAAAACATTACAATGTCATGCAATAGTAGATAGCTGTTTAATGACATTATCAATAAAATCTTTTTTTTTTTTTGTAATTAACTAGTTTTCTTTCAAAACGTTAAAAAAAGTTCCTAAGTTCAATTTTTTTATAACTTTTTCCGCGTGTAAATTAGAGCCCCTGTTTTAAGGTATCGATTTTAATTTTATTGCCACTTGCTTCCAGTAACACTGTAACAGTATTTTAAAAGAAAAAAAAAAAACTCATTTAAAAAAAAAACTCTCGCTTCTCATCAGATCACAATTTACAAAGTCTAACCGCGTTTCGTCAAAGAAACTTTTTGATGGATCCTGTAAAAGTTTGAGTAGTGTTCATTTTATTTTTAAAGTTTTTTTTACCCCTTCCGTCTTCTTACCTATCCTCATATTTTGATTCCTCCATTTTTTTTTTTCGGGGATATTGCATTTGGCCGCTATTTTTCATTTTACTTAAATGTAGGAAATGTAAGGTAGGTAATTCAGTGTTTGTTAAATTTTTAAAAAAATCAATAACCCAAAAAGAAAACACTGAAGTTACTAATTAATAAATAACCAGAATACTAGAAAACTAGGTTATTTTATGAACAGAAAAATTATCTCCGCTTTTAAATTTGTCCTGTTACGCTTTTAAATTTAACTCGAAATATCTGTAGTTTACTGAATCGGCATAATCGAAAATTATAACGAGTAACAAGTTGGACGAAGCTATTTTAATTTTCTAATTATTTAAAAACTAATCTGGTAATTCGCTAAGGTTAGAAGTTATTTTTTTTAACTCTTCCTACCATATCCTATTGTTCTAGGTGTCAGAAGTGGGGGAAAGTAAAAGCAAGAGTAAGATTGTAATAATGAATGTAATCTTGATTTTTAAAGCCTTTAAGAATTACCATTAACAATAATTCAATAACATTTTTTGGCGGACCTGAAAGAGACTACCACCACCTTTAAATTTGTTGTTTGTAATTTTTTATTTTACTTTTTTCAGCGCAATCTTATCGGTTATTACATAAAGTTTCCGATTATCAAAACAAATTTGAAAAAATTTCAGCATTTAAACAATTTTGGAGGTGGGGCTCAGTTTCTCATACAACGTTTTTTAGTAAATCGATTCTTCATTCTGGTTTTTTGGGACGAGTTGTTGCTCTTGTTTTTGTCTTTTTCGAGTTTTCTTTAGTTCTTACGATGGCATCTTCGGAAACTCCAAGAATGGCTTTATTCAAAAATTTCGCAAAGAATTTAGTTGTTGAATATGCGCAAGCAAAAAAGTTAATTGCACAGGATCGATTTACTTAGTAAATCGATAGTAAATTTAAATTTTACTAAGGTTATATGAAAAACTGAGCCCCCCCCCCACTCTAAATTGTTTTAAATGTTGACAGTTTCACAATTTTTTTTGTCAATCGGAAAGTTTAGGGTGTAATCGATAAGATTGCACTGAAAAAGTAAAAAAAAAAACATGAAAAATAACAAATTTAAAGGTGGTGGTAGTCTCATTCAGGTCCGTCCAATTTTCAACAGTATCATATTTCAGACCCCACCCACTCACAGTACCATGAAATTACAAAAATAATACCTAAAAAACTACTTACCTCTAAGAAAAAGGAGATATGGCAGGAGATGGGTGGACTTTAAATACTTATAGCATAATGGTCGAAGGATCCTAAACAACTCAGCCAAACGTTCTTCAGGCCACACTTCGTCCTTGTCCATGTTGTACTTTTACTTATATTTCAAAAACTAAAAAGAGGGAGCTAAAATAACAGACTTTTAAGGTTAAAAACAAGCCAGACACAAGCGATATGGCATTAACTTTCATTATGTTTGAGTGACGATAAAAGTGAAACTTGTTGGGTTGACTGAAAACTTGGATTTGTTTCATGATTTCATAGAGAAAATAGACCTTGTCTTGAACCTGGAAACAAACAAGAAGAGTATCATTTTGCTAAGAAAAAAAAAGTCACTGTCAATATTGAATCTCATTCCTTGAATTCTAAGTTAAGTAGCTGAATAAAGAAAAAATGTAGTAAAAACAAACAAATACTGTGCTGTTGCTACAACTTCAACTTAACTTGTCAGTTAAAATTTTTTTGATTGAATAGAAAGTGAATAGTTTTGAAAGTTGAAACTATTCACGAAGTTTTCTATTCAACGAAATAAGAAATAAGTAAGTCAAATAACAATAACATCACTCATACTTCAATCATCTCATAAAAAACAATTCGGGTAACAATTAACATCGGCTGACGATTATCGTCAAAATTAGTAAACATAAACTAACTTTAAGTACATAACATTTTTTTAATTTAACTAAAAAAAAAGCAGAATAGATATAAAAAAAAGTAAACTATTTTTTTCTTGGTAGTGGGTTCAAGAATTTAAGTAAAGAAATAATTAAAAACTGTTGCTGAAGCGATCGATTTATTTTTTAAAATGTCGATTGTTTCCGCAACATTAAAAAAAAAGGCGTTAAAAATATTTATTTGAAAAAAAAAAAAGAAACAGTTGTGGTGAGTACGAAATAAAAATAACTTTCTTTTCTTCCCTGCAAATTCGCGAGTCAGTGTGAAAATATTAATTAACCAATGAAAAGAGAGTAATTTACAGAAAACTTCAAATTGAACTTTCAGTGGCCCGTGTCAAGTTTCTTCTCTCCCAAAAAATGTTTGCATTAGGATCTGACCACGTGATTAGAGTTGGCTATTTGAACACGTTTCCCGGCTAATGCAGGCAGAGGACGAGGAAGCACCTGGCAGTCCATGCTGAACACAATGTAGCAAGAAAATAATCAGGCCGCCTCCGGCAACCTACAATCGTGCCCTATCACATTCTCTCTTGTGATATTTTCATTATTTCTTCTTCCTATTCACCTACACGCCGTCCACAACAGAAAGAGGGGAACAGTATATTATTACTACCCTGTTGATACATCACATCGTGGAGTTTATCTGTACAAACACATTCCGCTAAAACAAATGAACTCTTAATTCTTTAAACTCCTTACTACACTTTCTCTTAGAACATTTTCACAGTTAATAATTTCATGCATACAATTTCATATTATGCTGTACATTTTCATTTATTTATACAAACAAGACAGTTTTATTCTTTCCAAACTTCTCATAAATTTAAATTGTGTAGGTTCGGTTTAATAAACATGATTGAGCTTCCTACTTTAATGGTAATCCTCAAAGAACACGCAGAGAAATCCTGATCTCTACATATTTGGTGACTCCACAAAGAATAAGCAGAGGAATTATGATCTCTATATATTTAGTGAGCCCACAAAGAACACGCAGAGAAATTCTGATCTCTACATATTTGATAACCTCGCAAGAACACGCAGAGGAATTCTGATCACTACATCACCCTGGTAGGAGACAGTCTGTTGGAGCTAGCTTAAGTAGGAAGGACTGAAGGTGATGATGGCTAGCTAGCGGTTGCTGTTGTTGAGACTGCTGTTGATTTCTGTCAGGGCCTGGTTTGGTGGCTGCTTTGGCTGTGTCTAGGCAGGGCCTCCTCTATATTACCAAGGTCTGTTCTATGATTAAAGTCGACTTGCTCACGTCACACTTAGTAGAGCACTGTTTTATTTACTACACGGCGTCCGTTAGCGTTGACTTATTTTCAGAACCAAACAAGCCTTCCTCTTGTGTGGTACCAAATTGCAAAGGGAATTATAAAAATGGACAGAAAGTTCATTGTTTTGTTTTTCGTTTCCAAAAAATAAACATTTATTTGATAAATGGAAACATGCCATTAAAAGGGAGAATTTTACCCCAAGTCCATTTAGCAAAGTAAGTAGTTAACATTTTATCACCATTTATTTCAACAGTCGCTAAAATAAAAATTTGCTAAAAAATTAGTTTTGCCGTAGCACAAGAAAGAAAGCACTTTGTTTATATCTTTTAAATTAATACAATAAAATAAGATATTTTTATTTCTTTGAATAAAATTGAAATAAAAATGATCTTAAAACATATCTGAATAAAAAAAAAAAAATTAAATACGGCTATTCATTCGTAAGTTTTTTTTTTCGAAATGTTTTAAAACTTAACTGAATCCGAAAAAAGTTGTTAAACATTATATTTTCTAAAAATATTTGAATTAATATTTTATTGATATTTTATTTAAGAAAATAGTGTTTTCTTTTCAATGAAATGTTTAAAAAGTTTTTAGAAAACGAAAGTAAAAAACTTACTTAACTTTTCTATACTTCTTGCAACTTCATGAATCATTTTTAAACATGAAAAAATATTCCTGAATTAAATTTTTTTTATTCTTTTTTTTTTGTATTAACAAAAACTACAACATTTATTTTTTAGTCAATTTTAAAAGAATTTGTTTGATTTTTAAGGTTTATTTGAAAACTCCGTGAAATTATTTGTTACAAAAGTCAAGTCACTCACTGAGTTACTCAGTATTATGATGATTTAAACTTTGTTTAAACCTATTATTTCTGAATAAGTTTTGAATTTATTTGAAATATAAAGGCCTAAATCACACCACACCTGAATTTTAAAACCTAATTTTTAAAATATTTAATTTTTAGAAAATATTTAGCACAAAATGAACACCCTCAAAAAATATTTTCCAAACATTTTTTCCTATTTTTGATAATTTGAAAGTTAATTATCGATATTAATCCATAGAAAAAAATTGGAAATAAAAAATTAGAATTTTAACTGAAGAATTCTTTTATAGTTGGTTTAGGGTTTCTTAATCCTTAAAAAATTGATTAGTAAGTAAAACATTAATCAAAAAAGAGTTTTGCAAAAAAATGATTTTTTTATAAACAGTTTAACATCATAAATGAAATAGAAACATTAATTTTTACTTTTTTTTTCTTTTTTTACGATTAAAATATTTTTAAAATGTAATTTAATTACCAAATATCCTAGAATTTTTAAGTGTGTCTTTTTTGAAAGGTAAAAATTTATCTTTTTATTTCATCCAGTAGGATTAACGATGGATTCTCAAAATATTATTTTAAAATTCGAACTCCGTTGTTTTTTACCAGAATTTCCCTAAAGACATTTGATATTTTTAATAAATCTATTGGATTAAAAGTTCAAGACTTTTTAAAAAATCTATTTCAGATTTAGCTATCCTAATTCATTCGATTCATAATTTTTTTTACCCGCTGTAACATAAAACTGGCAATAAAATGTAAAACTACTACTACTAATAAAGCATTTTTTGCTGATTCTATTCATTAAATATTGTTTTTCTAATAAATGAATATATATTTTAACTTAAATTAAAATAGGGAAATTCACTTGATTCAGTGAATAGGCGGACTTTGGAATACGAAATTTCGAATTCCACTCCAGTCTTTCCGTTTACGACGTACGTTCACATTTAGACTAATATCCTTGGAAAAGGTATAAATAATTCTCATATTCCCTTCAGCTATGGATTATATAATGCTTTCACTGCCGATATTATTCAAAAACTGTGTATTGACAAAAACGTTTTGTTTTCGGCATTAAATGACCTAAAATAGTTGATATGCAAAAAATAAAAAATAAAAAAATAAACGAAAAATTAATTCATGAGTTTTTGATAGGCATATTTCTTTATTCTACTTAATTAACCCCGATGACTATTTTTTTTACTATATATCCTTAGCGATTCATCCATTCGTTTAACAATTAATAAGATTTAAAATATGTTGTGGTTTCTTTTGAAAATATTTTTCAGGTATGTGAACTTCATTTTCAACCTGAAGACATAAAAAGAGAATCGTCAGCATTTGATAAAAAAACGGATAAAACTATTACAGTTAAACTTGAAAGACCATATCTTTATGATGGTGCTATACCTAGGATTCTTCCAAACTGTCCCTCCTATCTTCATCGACCTCTTTTAGAAAATCACCAAACTCAAAGAAAAATCAAAGGGAAAATTTTGATCTGAAAGGAGCTTTAGATCAAAGTATTGCAGATGACCTAGCATACAAAAAACAAAAAAAATGTTCCATAACATTAATGATATGGAAGATAAATTAAATTTTATTGACAGAAATTATTGGACCATTATTAGGAAACAGGATAAACTTATTATTTGTCATATCATCAGGTCGCCATATCCTAAAATGACCCTGTCTATTGTAATTGATTCTGATTTTGCAGCACACGTGTTCTGTAATGATGTGGAAATTCACAGAATAGGGGAGTATAAGATTCCTAACTTTGTAAGTGATGTAAATATTTTTGAAATTTTGATCTCAAACCTTCAAAAAATGGACATAGAAGAACAACAAAGCAAACTGCAAAATGTTATTTCAATATTAAAATTGATCATGTCATTTCTGTTATTACTGCAAGAGGAGTCAATTAAATATTATAGTGCAATTAAATTTATATATGAACAAATAAACCTAATGACACTAAATAAGTTCAATTATTCAACAGAAATGATGATATTTTCTTCATTATTATATAACTGTTGTCCTACTGGATACAGACTGTTAAGAGATTCAAAAAATGTAATTTTACCAAGCTATTCAACCATTAGAAGACTTACCCTATCAACCTCTATGAATCCTGTTATTGAGCAACATAACAACAATTTTCTAATGTATATAAAAAATAAGTTCAAGTTACTTGTACAGAAAGATATAACAGTATCTTTACTTGTTGATGAAATTCATCTAAAATCTTATTTTGATTATAAAGGTGGCAATGTTGTTGGCTTAGCCAATAACACCGATGAGGCGGCAACAAGTGCATTTGCTTTTATGCTTAGTAGTGTGTTATCGAATTATAAGGGTGTTATACATATAATGCCGACTAAATGTCTTAAAGCAGAAAATTTATTCAACATAATTAAACGCTTAATAATTGGGTTGGAAGAAATATGCTTTAAAGTATTGTGTGTAATAATGGATAACAATGCAATAAATAAAAAAGCTATGTCTTTATTTTGTTCCCCAGCAAAACTTTTGATTGTATATCCACATCCAGTTCTGAAGTCTAGACCTCTTTTTTTTATATTTGACTCAGTCCATATTTTAAAATTTATCAGAAACAACTGGCTTGGTCAAAAAGATGCAAGTAAATGCATGATATTTCCAAAGTTTTGTTTCAATGGAAATCATGAATTAGATAATATCCAAAGTGCTCCATTTTATACCTTACACAAACTTCATGCCCTGGAATCGCAATCACTTCTAAAACATTGTTACAAAATGACTGCCAAAGCTCTTTCTCCTAGTAATCTTGAAAGGCAAAATGTTAATTTAGTATTACAAATATTTAATGAATATACTATTCAGGGATTGCTAACTTTAGGAAAAGAAAAATGTTTGCCCAATTTTGCTGAAGTTGCGGAATTTATAAACATATTTTTTATTTGGTGGAATATAATGAATGTGAAAACACCAGTTAAAGGTTGGAATCTTCAAAATAAATATTGAAATCCATTACAATTAAATGAAGAAAATTATGCATTTCTAACAATATTTTGTAACTGGTTGGAATCTTGGGATAGCATTCCTGGAAAAAGTGGAAAATTAACAAAGGAAACTTTTACTGCTTTACACCATATCACTTATGCCATTTTAGAACTAACACAATATTGTACAGAAGAACTGAAAATGTTGTATATATTACCTGGAAAATTTCAAACTGATCATCTGGAAGCAAGATTTGGCCAGTATCGACAACTTAGTGGTGATCAATATAATATCTCTATCCGTCAATTATTTGAATGCAAAAAAACTAAGAATGTTGTCTGTTTTAAAACTTAGCCTGCCTTTTAATAATCAAAGTATTAATTTGAAGAATTTACAAGAGGTGAATTGGAATGAACTGGCAGAGGAACAAAATTTACATGTTTATAAATTTAACATAGGTGTAACTGATAATGATGTTCATCAGTGCAAAGAAGTCCTGCCTATTATAATATATTTAGCAGGTTATTGCTGTTATGCTGTTTTTTAAAAAATGAAATGTTATAGTTGTAAGAGTTTAGTATCAGGAAGAGATGATATGCTACCTGATATAAACAGTTATTTTCAAGGAATTAATAGAAGTTCTCTGTTATATCCCAATGATGTAACAACAAAGTTAGTACTATACAATTATATTGTTATTAATAAACTTGTAAAGAATCCTTCTTTTCTTCATTCAATGAATCAAAGAAAATTGTCTATGTACATAACATTGGATGTTTTGGCTAATGATGAACTTCTTTTTCATGTTGACTCATGTGGTGAAGGTCACAGCATTGAAAAAATAGAAAAAATGATTATCCGGAGCTCTTCTAATGCATTATTAAATAATTTTTGTAGCAAGGAAAATGATAATATTACTTGTAAGAAGTTAAGTAAAAAAAGAAACTTCAAACATTCAACTGAATTTTGAGACATAAAAAAACTTTTATAAGTTTGATTTTTAAAAAACAGTAACTTAAATTTATTTAGTTTGAATTAATTTGCTTGAATTTGTTGCATTTTTTAATATTTTAATTAATTTACTTTTTTATTGTTGCTTCTTGTTTGTTCCTAAATTCTAATGGACGCTTGATTGCTATATTTGAGTGATTCTGATTTAAAAATTCTTGCAATTGAAACAAAAGTGATTGTGATTTTTCGTAATTAAATTAAAAATATGAAAATTTAAGCAGTGTTAAATTTTTAGAATTTAGACGAATAAACGAAAAGTTTTGTCTTTAAAACTGTGTTTATTTACAAACACGACCGACAGTCAGTAGTCAACAATGATGTTCATATTTTCTCATTAATTATTGTTTTTCTTAATTTGAATTAAAATTAATAAAACCAGCATAAATCAAAACATGTGTCTTTCTTTTTTTTTTCTTGTTACATTTTAAAGTTTTAAAATCTTTATTAAAAAAAAACGACTTTGTGATTATCAACATTGTCATGAAGCGAGAGAGAGACACGGCTGCTACGCTGATTCATGGCTCTACTACCGTGACGTCACATTTCATCACTTAGACCTTGGTAATATAGAGGAGGACCTGGTCTAGGACTGGCTGCGACTGCTGCTGATGATGATGTCCGCATCAAGTGCTGGTTTCGCAGCCTTCGAATGTAGGCTTAAGGGGAGAGGGGCGGTAACTATAACAATTACTTGCTGAATATAATGTGAATGCATCTTAAAATTAATGAAAATACTCTAAGCGAGCTTTATAATCTAATTTAAAAATACACTTATTGAAGAAGTGTTTGAAAAATTACTGTAACTGTTCTAGTTACTGCTCTAATTTTCGGATAATCTCGCATATTTACAAAATTTAACATGTTTATACACACAAAATATTTTAAAATATTGCGAGTTGTTTAATTATAATGTGGAATCCATTTTTCAATATTAAATATAAAAGCATTTACGAAAATTTATCAATATTGTGAGTCCAGATAAAAATTTGAATAATATTATATTTGCTTCATACGATAACTCGTGCTTCTTAAAAACAGGCGCTTGATCGGAAAATTTAAAATTTAAACTTTGCGCTAGTCATCACTAATTGGTCAGAAAATAAAAATATGAAGCACGTCACAGAACATGTTTGGTTACGTATCCCACCAAAGATTTGAACAAGTGTTCTTGATCCTATTGTACTATACATAAGGAGGAGACTTTCGTCTGAATGCTTAGTGAGAATTATCACTTCAAGCAAGTGCCACTTGTGTCCACGTGAATATTAACAGTTGAATTTTACGAAGTTAAGAACCTCATAACACGAACACAAAATTACAACTTACCCACTCACTCATTCACTCAATATTCACTCAACAAAACATTTAACCTTTTTAAGAAATCTTTTGAACTCATTTAAAAACAAGTTTCTCAGCAAACTGTTTTGATTATATGCTTTTTGCTTAACAGTAATATAGCGGTTGCTATGTGTTTTTCTTACCCACATTCGACCCATATAATTTACTCGTCTGCGATTGGCTTATAAATAACTACTGTTATCGTATAGGACAATTTAACAATCACAGTCGCTTTAACCTTTCACCTCAGAAGCAACTTTCACATGTGTTTTATTGATTGGTTAATTTTTAAGCCAATCACAGATTTTTCTCGTATAAACAAAGTTTCTCCCGCGCTTGCT
Organism: Ascarosepion bandense; assembly: GCA_037127315.1. Classification (NCBI taxonomy): domain Eukaryota; kingdom Metazoa; phylum Mollusca; class Cephalopoda; order Sepiida; family Sepiidae; genus Ascarosepion; species Ascarosepion bandense. The sequence goes on along the minus strand of JBBBDQ010030242.1, from coordinate 120,010 downwards.
CGTCGAGTCACTAAGACTACTACATCACATGTAAGTCTCTCTCTACTCACCTCTGCCTAACGCACACACACACAGAACGTTGTCTTCTGTCTGACTTTCTTGCCTAACACACACACAGACACAGAACTTTTTCTTCTGTCTGACTTTCTTGCCTAACGTGCGCGCGCGCACACGCACACACACACACAGAAATTTGTTTTCTGTCTGAACGATTTCATCAAGAACTTTTTATCTTTGAACTCTTGAGGATAATCTTAACAACTGTTACAAACTTTTCTTTCAGCTAAAAAACTTCATACATCTTACTTTGTTCTACGAACAGACAAAGGGGAATAACTCTTTCCTTTTTACCTTAATTTACCTTGCTGTGTATGTACTGCCATTATATGTATTGCTGTTTGTTCAATATATTTTAATTTATTGGTTACAAATTGGAGTTGTTTTTATTATTTCTTGTTGGACGAATCATAATATAAATCGGTAGAGGACCCAAAAACCTCTACAATTTGGTGACCCCGACGTGATTCGATCCAACGTGATATATATATATATATATATATATATATATATATATATATATATAAGAAAAAACACCCAATTTTGTACCAATAACTAACAATTTTAAAACCAACTTTCAACCTTCCAGCCTGTACAAATTTTTCCATTTTAAGTTGGCGACCACGTGCGTTTTCAATCACCCAGAATTTTTTTTTTAATCATATCACCCCGAGCAAGGCGGTAACGCCACTGATGCGCAGGGGGCTACGTAAGAGTGAAAAGATTAGAAAAGAGAAAGCCGGAACCCACATCCTAAAGAAGGAACAAGGGAGGAGTCTCTTCACCTGTTTAATAGACGTGGGTGGATTGTGAACCGGGCGATAGTTTAGTCTATCTACTCCAATTGAGAAAAAAAATAAAAAATAAAAAAAGAAAAGATTAAGAAGATTGGAAAAGAGAAAGCCGGAAACCTCATCCTAAACAGGGAATAAGGGATGAGCCTCTTAATAGACGTGGGTATATCCACCCTATAATTTATGCAACTATACATATCGGACCTTAATCACAGTTTCTGGGAGAGAGTGCATAATATGACGTGATCGACAATTTGAACAGGGGTAGAAAACTCGCACCCTCTGTCACAATGATTCAGGACTCAGATATAAACAACGCTACTTGAATATAGGTAAGTAAGCAACGTGGCTCGGATATAGATAAGTAAAAATGCTAGTGCAAAACTCAACGGCTCCCAAACTATTCCGTCTGCCAGTTTCGTTTAAAAGGTTTTCGTCAACATGTGATATGGTTTTTCACGTACTTTCCAATAGTATTACCTTCTGGAGTCACCTCTGTAAGGCCAATATAATCAAAACGTCCCCCTTCTTGACAAATCAACCGTAGTGAGATTCCAGCTATATTTTCTTCTATGTGCTGTGTCTCTTCAGGACGTAGGTGTTTATGGCCCTCCACATCTCCTTATCCCTTGTCGCTCTTAATACCCCTTCGCTTGTTATCTCACTCAATCCCCGGGCCACAATCTATCTGCTCAAGTCTATCAAATATGTCTTGCGTTGCTTTTTATTGTCTCTCTTCCTATCTGTTCGTCCTGTGTGCATCAGATTCTCAAAACCCTTGTTCCTCATTGCATCTCCCAAAAGCTGACAGACCAAGAGGGCAATGAAGCCACTCTGCTGCTTAACCTGCCAGTCTTTAACCACATAAATGTGCATTTCTGGTTCTCACAATTAAACGCCATTTTCCAGGCAAAAAGGATCCATTCTCAAACAGCCCGCTTTGCCTACGTCATGTAGAAACTGCCGCCAGAAATAGCGTCTGAAGTATCAGACTTACTGGACAACATCCCAGCAGAGAAACCCTTTGGCACGTTAAAGGACGCCATAATTTATCGGACGGGCAAATCAGAGGAACACCGGATAAACGACCTCTTTAACACCCTTCAACTCGGCGACAATAAGCCTACGCAACTTTTGCGTAAAATGAAAAGTTTGCTCGGAAAGAATACGATGTTGGAGTCACTGCTCCGCAAACTTTGGATGGACAAACTACCTACCCACACCGCCCAAATCCTACCGACTCTTCCGGATGCATTAGGTTTAATGAAAATGGCCGAGACAGCCGATAAAATACTAGAAGTTAAAGTTATTAACAACATACATATATCCGAACCACACGGCAACTCAACAAACAACGTAACCGACGGGTTACAGCAACAAATCGACAAGATGTCGATTCAACTTGATCTTCTCATCAAAGAACGTTTGCCTGCAGCCTGCAGCCCACAACCCATACAAGTATCACCGACGTCCTCGAAGTAAGTCGCGTGAGAGATCGACTACTACTTGTTGGTACCACCGCAGTTTCGGACAGTCGGCTAGACGCTGTGTGAAACCGTGTAACTTCCAGTCCCAGACAGCATTCAACAAATCCAAACAACAGGGAAACGCCACACCCAGCAGCGAATAAAGGCGGAATTTGCTGTTGGAGAAACTGGGTACAAAACTGGTCTGAACTGGTCATTGCTTGTCAAAGCTGGTCATTGCTTTAACCCGGCCGGCGGACAGGAAGTGAGTATCTAAGAAAAGATACTATACTTTTGTTTACCCTACTGCTCCACTGGAGCGAGATATGACACAAGGTCAGTTTTCAACCGCCGATTGAGCTGGCCCAGGTAACGAGCACCTGGTCAACCCCTTTGGTGCAACGGGGTGGCGCGGCCGCGGGACACAATTCCTCGGGACCGGGTATCAACTCAGTGTAATTTTTCTCAGATTTTTGGTCCCCAACCGACACAAAATGTGCCAGGTGAGTATCTGAGAATAGATACTACACTTTTTATTTATTCTATTCCCCCACTGGTGCAAGTTGTAACACAAAGTAAGTTTTTAATGTGGGGAACCTGAGCGCGTGCGCTCAGGCCATTGGTCAAAGATTACCCAGTCCCCGCTTATACGGTAACTGGGTACAAAGCTGGTTTTAGCTTGTCAAAACTGGTCATTGCTTGTCAAAAGCTAGTCATTGTTTCCCGGTCGGTGAGCAGGAAGTGAGTATCTGAGAACAGATATTACACTTTCATCCCGAGGCTGATAATGTGTAAAACAATTTGTTCAACTACTTCTTGGTTAGTGGGCGTAGAAAACCATAGATATAAAAATTACTCCCTAAGTTGTTCGATGTTTGGGAAGCATAGCCTAATCCGAGGACAAGGACGGTTATTAGACTCAAACATATTTGGTAAATTGTCCTGTTTCTCACCTGCTGCTGGATTTATATCTGCTGGGCTTAAATCTGCGAGAGATTACGGGCTGTGAATGTCCATGTTGTTTTTTCTAAGGAGCGGCTAATGGCGGCCGCGACAGTATCATCTATTTTAACTAATATTTATTTTATCTAATGAAAACGACACGTAAGTTCAACTGACCTAAGACGTAAGATTGTACCTAACGAATAATTCAACCCAAGTCCACAGTTTCACCTCTCACACTATACTCTAAAAGTGACACAAACCTTAAAATTCATGGTATTGCATCTTTTTAACATGAAAAATATTTTTTCTTCCTTAGAAATAAAAATTAGATCGCCAGTCAATTTTTGACGCCAGTTATAGTGTCATACATATTTGTAATTCTTTTCATTTCAGCTATTTTGTTCCTTTTATAAAACACGGTGTTATTATGCTATGGATATAATAATGCCAATAATGAGGGAAACGTAAATGAAAGAGTAAAACTTTCTTCCAAGCTTTCTCATTACATGTTATTGTTACGGAAGGTTTTAGGGACTTATAAAAACCTCGTATTTGTCTAATTTGTTAAATAATTACCATTTCATAACGTTTAACTTAAAACTTCACGACGTTGGCATCAAATACGTCTCAGTCTATCTAAAGCTTGCTACTGTAAGCCACCCTGTTCGTTCAAGTCGAAACAGAAGAATGACTAAGGTGGAAACGGAAGGTGACCCAAGGATTTGATGATAGGCCTTAATAAGGTCTAATACAGTAAATATCTTTTTCCTTACAGAATGGCAGTAATATAGTGCATAGGGAGATAAAATAACGGTCTGGCTTTGTAACAGCATTTAGTACCCTATGATCACCACATGCACACTAATTTTCGCTACCTTTAAGTACAAGGTGCAATAGCGAGGACCAGCTACATTTTTGGTGGAGGTATTATTATTGATTCTAGCATTTGGCTAATTTCCGCTTTAGCTACCCTCAGTTTTTCCAGTGTCGGGGGTGGCTGTGAATTGGGAGTGACAATGGTGGCAATATAATGTGTAATGGTGTGAGGTAATGTTTTCCTATAGAAAGACAACCTAGAAATACCCTCGAATTTCTTTAAAAGTTCATAAAATTCAGGTTTGTCCTCGTGCTTGCCACGACTGGACATAGCGTAATAGGATTATGTATAGATCGTACTGATTTAGTATTAGTCTCAGGATCTGTCAGATAACTATGGTTGTAAGTTTTGATATGCGGCTCGTTGACTATCTGAAGGATAGTTTTAAGGTCCCTATCAATTCCTGGAGACCACACCTTTTCTCTGATGCACTGTTTCGTTTTGGTTATGCCTTGGTGGGCAATAGCTATATAGTCTTTTTGACGTAGGGTTTGGGGTATGATTATCCTGTTTTGCCTGAGGATAAGCCCATCATAGATGGACAATTCATCCAGTTTTTTTAAGTTCTTTATCTCTGGGTCAAGATCGTGGCCAGATCGTATAGCTTGCATTACTTTTTGGAGCTGTTGATCTTTCCCAGTTGCAGATTTTACTTCTTTCAAAATCAGAGATTTTGGGATTGCATTCATTGCTATCTGTGCAATATATGCTTCTCCTACATTGTCGTGCTTGGATATTTCGTGGGGATGTCTGCTTATATAGTCAGCAGGGTTGTTTTCATTGCATCCAGGTTTGTATATCAGATCCATGCTGGGTGGTATTAGGCGTAGGCGCCATCTCTCTAGCCTGTGATGGGTCTTTTCCCGTTCATTATTCCTATGAGTGGTTTGTGATGACTGTGAAATGTGCTCCAAACAAATAAAGGCAAAAACGCTCAACTCCATATACAACTGCTAGGTGTTCTCTATCAGTCTGGGAGTATTTTTGTTCTGTTTCTGTTAGAGCTCTACTTGCATAGCAAATGGGGAGACCTTCTTGCATTAGAATTGCTCCTAGTCCTATAGGGCTGGCATCCACCAGGATTTCTGTTGGTTTGTGGGGGTCAAAATATGACATCACCTTACTAGTGGTGAGTGTCTTTTTCAGTTTATTGAAAGCATTTTGTTCACGTTTACCCCAATTCCAGACTGTGGACGTTTTGTCAGATTCCTTAAAGGTTCTGTGATGGTGGCATATTTTGGGATAAATCGGGCAACATACTGTGTCATGCCCAGGAATGACCATATTTCAGTCACTGATGCTAGTGAAGCAGAGTCACAGATATCTTGTATTTTCACTGAGTCTGGAGAGATCCCATTCTTTCTAAATACATGGCCATAGAATTTTAATGTTTTAGCATAGAAGAGACATTTTTCTTTGTTAAGTTTGGCCCCATTTTCCTCGTGTCTCTTTAAAGTGTGTCTCAAATTTTTATGTTCCTTTTGGTTTGCTCCACATACAATGATATCATAAGACAGATTTTATGTTCTTGAGATATCCCTTAAAAGTTCTGATATGGCATTTTGGAATTTCTCAGATGCTGCATTGACCCCAAATAGTAGCCTTTTGTATCTTCTGAGACCTACATGTGTAGTGAAAGTGGTTATGTACCTGCTGGCTTTATCAAGTTCTAATTGGTGGTATGCGTTGCTCATGTTGAGTTTGCTGAAGACTGTTGCACCATTCAAATTCGCTATCAGATCGTCAATAGTTGGCATTGGGTGTTTTATTCGTGTTATTGCTCGATTTGCTTGTCTATGCAAACGCGCACTCCACCTGTTTTAGGAAGAGCAACTATGGGGCTGACCCATGATGTTGGACCTTCGACCTTTTCAATAACGTCCAGGTTCTCCAATCTTTCTAACTCTTTCTCTACATTTTTCCGGGAATGGAAGGAAATACGACGATGTGTTTGAGCAACTGAAGTTATGGAGCTGTCAATGAGGGTGATTTTGCAGTTCTTGATGAAACCCAATTTCCCATCAAATAAGTGAGGGAATTGTCCAGGCATGTCTTTTGGGCCTGTCTGTAGTGAAAAATGCATTAGGTTTAATTGTTGAGCGGTTTTACTGCTCATCAAATTTTAACACCCATTTGTGTTTAACACATAAAAATAACCTCAACTGCTGATGTTTTATGGCTAATTTTTGTTTTGAAAAATCCACGAACTGGAAGGGGAGTATGTTGGTTTAAAGCATAAATTTTGGGCACCGACATTTTGATTAAAGGTGCCATGCACCCAACTGATTCATATGTTGATTTTCGCATAATATTGACTGTGGCCCCTGTGTCAATGATAAAATTGATTTTTTGTTGTTGATAGATGCCGTAATTCTGGGTAGGGTTATTGAAAAAGAAACGTTGCCAAAATAACATCACACGGAACTCATCCCATTTTAAACCCATAAAAGGTTTATCACCTGCTTGTTTGGAAGGAGAAAATGAGAATGGGTCAAAAAATGCTGAGAGTCCTTACCATTCAGCCCACATGCCGTTTTCAGCTGAAACCATTATTGACACTACACCCACATCACCACCAATCATCACGCCTTTGTTGGAACCAGAGATCTCCTCACTCGAAACCACTACGTTTGACCCGAGAGTATCCTCCAGACCACAACGTCAAAGAAAACCCCCAACTTATCTAAAGGACTGTATAACTTGAAACTCTTACATATAACTTCAAACCCTTAAGTAAGGGAGAATTGTTGAGTTTAAAGTCCAAGGGAAGTAACTTGCCATTAAACCTTTGATTTAGGTCAGTCAGATAAGTGCCATTCGAGACATGACTGACTGGGCAGAAGATTATCCTGTTGCTATTGTTTTCTGCCATAGACTGGTTGCCGACCAAGGCTACAGAACCCAATCTGTCCTATTATTTAACCCATAACTGGAAGGAAGAGACGAATTAATACCTTTCCTAAGGGTTTTTGCGCGTAAGTGAATGCAAGGAATACGATTAGAATTCGAACTCGGCTTCCCAATTTCTCGTTCCGAGCCGATATCCACTGCACCACAACGCACATCCCTGTACCACGAAGGTACTCTTTAAAAAGGAGACTTTAAGTGAAGAGTCAGTTTCCTGTTGTACCCGCTAGGCAGAATACACGTTGTTATCCGTATATCCGATTTATGTGCACTCCTTTCTAAGATACAAATAGCCACCTCGTTGGCTATCTGAATACATAGCTTAAAATTCAAACGAAAACACAGGTAAAAAACAAAGGATTCGAGAGGAAGGCGGTTGAATATATTATATCTTTAAGCTAGACACCTCTACTAAATCGCTGAATATACAGTACAGTATGAAGAAAATGGTCCAAACTTAATAAAAACGAACTTTTCCCATCAAAATATTTATCTTATTATTAAGAGAAAAGATCAAAATATTTTTTAATTATTTAAAAAAAAAAATTATTTCTTTCTAACATGTTCAAAATTTTAGCGGGGAGCCAAACCGTTACGAGAGTTTACAATGGAAAATCTTATAGCGGGTATATCTTCTCTTATTCCGTTTGTAGTGAGGGGTAGTAGTATACCGTAGCAGGTTAACGGAATTTGGCCTTGTGGGAAGATAGCCGACTATAATTCATAAAATGATTATAAATTCAAGAAAGGCAATTAGAGTATAAAATAACATTTATATATATACATAGCAATTATGTTTTACAATTAAAACAATTCTTGAAATAAAGGTCCAACGGAAGTTAGAGAGTTCATGGCAAAATAATAAGCTGAAAGAGATAAAAGAATGTTCATGGAAGATATAACGCTAAAAAGGTAAAAGGCTTAGTAGTATGATTAATGTTCATTTTCAAGTTGCCGATTCTAAGGTCAGTGAGTCAGTAAGTACTTTGAGGAATATCTTTGAAGAGGTTGATAAGTACTTTTGAGAACAGGGAGAAAGTAAGAGGTCAGAATAGTACTTATGAGACAGGGAGGTGGAAAGAGGTTAGCATAGTAGCCGCTCGACTTAACTCAAGGGGAGGCAGGTGACTCTATCCTATAGTCCTTCTGTCTGGCTAAGCGTTTGTGTCTTCGATTTTTATATCGGCATTTTGGATAAAAACGCAGCTAGTTTCGAATTTCATCCTTGTATTTGATTCCGGGCTTCCCATTGGCTGGTAAATAAAATTCGCGAATGCTCGCGAAATGGCAATTTGATATTTGATTAATTTTTATTTTTCAACCGGAACATCTGCGCGAACTCGGATGCGCACGACGATTTTTATTAATTTGCCTTTTAGTTGTGAGAGAGCACACATCCGGTTCATCGCTTTTGTTCGGTCGGTATCACCACAATCTAATATTACATAACTCAGGGGTTTTTTTTCCGGTGACAATCACGTTAATTTGGAAATTCTTGCAAAAATCAAATAATTGTCAGATTTTGATGAAACTTTCAAGACTTATTCACAAATGAATGAAATTAGTTTTGAAATCATCATTTTAAAAAAAATCTTGAAGAAAATATATTTTTTATATCTCTTATTCCTCCTCCACGAAAATTCATGAAATTTCAAGAAATTTAAATAAGCAAAATTGGTATTATTAATTAAACGCAAGACTTATTGGGGAATGTAAATAATCAATTATTATTTTTAACCATTTAGCCCATTTTGCCGAATGTCTGGTCTGAATAGTGAAATAAAAATGCAATGAAACTATGAAATTATTTAATTAGATAAGCTTTTATTTGCTTTAATAAATAATATAAATTAAGAACATTATAATATGACGAAAATCTTTTTTCGATTAATAATGAAATTTTAAAATAATTGTTTTCATTTTTTTAATTATAACAATTTATAAGGTTTCAAAAATATTTTAAAGACTAGTAGACGTTAAGTTGGTAATTTATTAAATGAAAACTATATTCACTATCGAAAATCGAAAAGTCTAATGCAAATCATCTAGCCATCGTATTTTTAAAATAATTTTTAATTTTTTTCGTGTATTTGAAAAAAGTTTTTTATATAGTAATTTCTACGGGAAAAAAATTTGTTGTTATGTCACTTGTGATCAGCATACACTTATCTTATCTCTCATCTGTCGCATTGTCATCACGTTTCAAATACAAGACAAAGGTTCAACTCTCTGATTAAGAAATAGTTTTATTCTAAATTTCATGCTATAAATAATACTTGTGTAAATCAGATTGATTTAACATTAAATTTTGCTAATTTTCCCAAAATTATGTGTCACAGATGTATATTTTATTTTTACAAGACTTTTAAAGCAAGAATAAACTTTTGTTTCCAAATGTGTCGATCAAATTAACAAATGGCCAAAAAATTGAAAAATTGAAAAAATTTCTCAAAATTTTAAATTCCAATCAATATAATTTCTGTTTTAAATACACCAGAGTATTTTGCTTACTGGAAATAGTAAATTTAATCATTTAACTTTTAAAACTAAAAATTTCAAGAAAACATTTTTCTTTGGAAGCGACTTGCAAGACTAAAGGGACTTAGCGATCAAGTGCGAAAATCTGAATACTATAAAAAGCCCCGGTCAGCGTCAACAAGGTCAGATGGGAGCAGCGAGACGAAACTACTAAAATGTAACCGGAGAACTTCAACCGACCCGGACATAGGTCGCGTCGCACGTTGTCTTCCTCCTTCTTTCTCGAGTGCTGATTTCTTTTACTTCTCCTCCATCGAAAACATTCCTACCAAACAAACGCATACATACGAACGTACGCATATACTCTTTCAACAAATTACTACTACGAACATTTGTACGAATTCTTGATACTCTTAACTTTCTCATAGAACATTTACTGCTACCTATTCTTGTTATCCTTTTCATTAATAAATTTCTATTTTAACATACAAAATGTATATTTTTATTCTTACACTATTCCACATAATTCCACACTTTCCAACCTGTCGACAACCAACCTTCTGATGAAAACCTTCTGATAATTTTGATGATGATAACTCTGGAATGGATAAAACTTGTAAGCTGTAGGTTGTTCGGTTATGTCTAACACAAGGCTGAATTAAGTAAACATTAACCATCTCCCCAAAAGCTTCACGATATAGCTTGTAGCACATACGAACATTTGTTATCTAATCTATTGTATAATTGAAAGTTTTTTTTTCTCACAGGTGAAATGTTCCACTTAGACTCCCATAAGCCTTTTCTCTTTTTTTCTTTGTCAAACACGTACCACAATGAATTACATTTTGTAGAGTAGAAATGGAAGATCTTATTAGACAATGAATGGGGGACTTCCACATATAATTTACTTCCTCCAGTGTTATAATAATAAAATAACTCTAATCTTTCTCTGACTTTCCGGGACTGAATGATTTCCCTTTGTTTTTGTCTTCCTCTCTCCACGATACAGACAGTAATTTTCTTGAAAGGTTCGCTACCGGAGTAGAATTCTAGTAAAATAAAGATTCACTCAAGCTATACTGACTTAGCCTTCCATCACTTCCACTCAAACCTTTTTCATAATATATATAAACAGTTTAGTGGCCAAGGACCAAGTGTATTATGTCGTTGGTACGAGAATAAAATAACTACGAATTACTACGAACATTACCGTTGCGGTTACAGTACACCGTATTTTTTCTACTCACCTGAAAGAATGAAAACATTTTGTATTAAAAATTGGATAATTCTGTGACATACAAACATAGCCGACACTCCTCACATTTAAAGATGCATAATTTTTTTAATGATAAAAAATAGGTAATCTTTTTTATAATTATGAAAATGAGATTTGTTGATCAATGCAATCATTTTATTTCCGTGTTAGATCCTTACGTTTGTTGTGAAAGTAAAAGTAAACTTTTAATTTTTCGACGAAAGGTTTTTGTTGAAGACCTAAAGAAATGTTTTAACTTTCATTATGATTATAGTGTACCACTATCATTCGTACCTACACACTTACATACATTCATACATCACACGACTTTGTCAAATAGTGGTTGGTTAATCATTAGCCGATCATGTCATTTGCACGTGAAAAGCAGTTTTCCCGCGCAGTCAAACGGGACTATTTAAGCAGCCCATCCACGTGTTGCATCTTCAGTTGGGTCCCAGTTGGGAGACATTTGTCATAATTTTTCCTAAGTCACACATCCGTAACCGACTGTAGATAGCAGTCGGCGGTGCGTGGAATTATCTCTCACACACATATATATGTATGCAAACACACACACACACACACACACACACACACACACACACACACACACACACACACACACACACACACACACACACACACACACACACACACACACATATAACTTCATTGGGATTCTAACTGCGGGCAGCAGTGACGGGAACATGTGACAACCTTCAATATACATTTTCAACCTTCTTCTAAGTACCGTCACAACGACATACTAACTCAACATGTTGCAGAACATTCTATCAATTAAAATCAACCTTTCCAAAGAACATTCATTCACTAATTGACTTTCAAATTACAGTCAAAGGGAGAAAACTCTTTATTTTTCTACATTGTTCACAGTTTACTTGCTTTTTTCTAACCAATTATATTTGTTAATACACGTCTATTTTGGTTAAAATTGGCGTTGTTTATTGTTTTCACGAGTCTTGTGTATTTTCTAATCATAAATATAAATAATTGTGGAGGTTTCCGATATATTTTATTGGATAAATCGACGTAATTGGTAACACCTAGATTGTTGATGCGCCAGACGTGATTACAATTTTTATTTTTATTGACGAAAAAAAAAAAGGTAGGGCCCACCTTCTTTTTTTTTTTTTGAAATTCGAGTATATTTGGCAATTATTTCACTTTGACTTACATAAAAATTAATATTTCTCACTAACATGTTACTTTCTTTATTTTTGTATTCCAGTAAAACTGGTAATTCGCAGTTTTAAAACACTTTAATTTTAAATTTCCGAAAAGTGAAAGTAAAACACGAACTTCGAGGAAATAAGTAAAAGTAATAAAGACTTACACAAAAACAGGTCTTAAATACTCGTCCGAGTTTGTGCTGGGTATATAATATTTTAAGTTTGTTCAGTTTTTATTTTCTTTTTCTCTACCTGCTATCTTCGACCTCTGCAACGTGTTTGGAATAGTCACGGCGCCGGTAAGCATGTTTTCGTTAAGTTTGTAGGTCAGGAAAATGAAATTTTCCAAACTTTTGTTGTTGTCTGTCCTAAGCCTTTTTGCATCATCCTCGACAACAGTTATGATAAACAACGTTAAGTAACGAGTGAGAAAAAAAACAAACAAACACTACAATCATGAATAGTGTGAGCAGTTATACGGTAGTGTTATTTGTTGTGTTCTTACTTTTTTCGTTTTCTACAAGTCTTATGATTTCACTACGTCGAGCGTTCAAGTCTGCTGCAATTAGGAAGTTTATTTTGAATCCAATTTAATTTTTTTCTTTATTTGTTTTGATCAGAAAATGGAAATTCAAACTGAGTGAAAAAACTAACAGAGAGAAATGGCATTAAATTAAAGTTTAATTATTAAACATCATATGCGAAGTAAATAAATTGTTACAAAAATATCAGCAGATACAGAAAGATGGATAAAGTCGAAGAAGTAACAAATGAAAGTTTTCAAGAAGAAAAGCTGAATGAATTGTTCCGAGTTCTCCGGCCTTTATGTCTACAATATTTAAAGCCACAACATCTGATTACTTATTTGCCGTTCATCAAAGGTAATTTAACCTTTTTTCATGTTTTTTATCCCTGATGCATACACATATTAAAAAAAAAAAATTAGATACCCACACACCCACAGTCTTTCTAAGTGACTCATAATCTTTCAAATAGAACGGAAATTTAAGTTAAAAAGGGCATTTAAAAGTATAAATGTCATCTAGATGAGTGATGAAAAAAAAAGTACTAATTCTTAGAAATGTTTTTAAAAAAGTTTTACGGAAATTGATTTTTCTTTTAATTCGGATTAGCTTTTAGAATCAATAATAACAAACATTTTGATGAAAAAAAACTTTGTTTTTTAAGTTTGGGGCCTTTTTTTTTTTTTTTTTCATATGTTGTTTTTTAGCGATTTTAGTGGAGATACCAAAATTACACGAAAAAATAAAACATAAAAACATGTCAGTCTGAAATTTCCGCTTACTCCACAAACAACTTTATAATTTGTAAATTTTTTTAAAAGTAAAATGAACACGCGAAATCAATTTCGTCAATTGTTGTTCCTCTTTTCTTCCTTTTCGTCGTCGTCGTGTTGCAGCTGCATCTTTCACTTGTGTCTAATTCATTCACTGCTCACTGTCTCTCAGATTTTGTGAAACACTCTTCTATGGGCTTTCTGACTTATTGACGCCAGAGTCCACGCAGCTTTTCGTTCACCCAAACATGTGAATTTAACTTAGTACCTCCACAAATTTGCTGATAAATTGCGTATTATGAAGAAAAATGGCCCCCCAATTTTTTTCCACCAAAAATGTTTGTTATTATTATTAAAAGAAAAGATCAAAGTACTTCTTTTAATTATTTAAATTTGTTTTTAATCCTTTGTAACACGTTCGACGTTTTTGGTAAAAAAAAACAACAAATATCTTGTTTTGTTTTTCTGCAGCGGGTAACCAAATTGTTACCAGAGCTTACAATGGGCAATGTATTTACGTAACTAATTGTTTTTTTTTTCCTGTGAAAAACAGATTAATATGAAAATTCTTGTAAAAATCAAATAATGGTCGGATTTTAATTAAACTTTCAGGATTTATTCAAAAATGAATTTATTTCTTAAATTGTTTTGGAGAAATCTAGGTGAAGTTTTCTTTTTTTTTACGTCTGTAAGACTGGCCAAGTTTGACTATCGCCAGAGAGAAGATGACGAGTGTAATTAATACATCCCTTGACAAACGTCAAGCGATCACTATTATTAGCTCTCTCTTTCTCTCTCACCTCCTTCCGCTTCATCGTTCACCCGTCTGTCTCTTTTTATACTTGATAACCGAATGGAACATTTTAAGAGATAATGCTCATACATACATACATAGGTTTCTGCCTACATCCACACAAGTTACTACTGCGAACTCTTGATACCCTTAACTTCTTAATACTGTTTCACATTGAACATTAACGTTTACCAATTCATGTTATTCTTTTCTGTTAATAAATTTCTATTAAAAAATACAAAAGGTATACATTTATTTTTCCACAAATCCACCTGCTGATAATTTTCTGATAATTCCAATAATAGCTGATAAAACCTTAAGTTCTGAGGATTGTTGTTTGTGTTGGTGAATTGGACTTGTACCAGACATGGCTGACCGTCTCTGTACTACAGTAGTGACCCTCCACATAAATTCATGAAATTTTAGAAATTAAATTTTATAGCAAAAATTTGTTTTATTAGTTAAACGCAAGACTCCTTGGGGAATGTAATGTTTTAAAATCATCTATTTTTTGTTCAGTTGACTGTTTTTCCCAAAATCTCTGAATAGTAAAATAAAAATGGAAAAAACTATGACATTTTTTAATTAGATAAACTTTTAATTGCTTTTAAATATATGTTATAAATATTATAGTCTGAAGAAAAAAAAATTTTGATGAATAATAAATATTTACAAGAATAGTTTTCATTTTCTCTTTTTTAATTATAGTAATTTATAAAATTTGATTTTTTTTAATTCTACAAAACCTTGTTGCAGTTAAGTAAAGACTATATTTACTTAGCAAAAATTGAAAAGTTAATACAAATCATCGACCCAGTAAATCTTTAAAATAATAAAAAAATTTTTTTGTGTATAGGGAAAAGTTTCTTTTAAGTATGACATTTTCTATGTTATATTATAAAGGCACATGTTTCATGGTTTCTTTCTTCCCCTTAGAGAAAAAAATTTGAAAAATTATGTCAATTCTGGTCACCCATACTTAGCTGTCATTTGACATCTGGGTGTCATCTATCTTTTGCACTTTGCTCAGTTTGTGCTTTGGTGATTAAGAAATACTTCTATTCTAAATTTCATGCTATAAACAAGTAATACTTGTCTAAATCAGATTAATTTAATTTTAAACTTTAAATTTGATGATTTTCCAACATAACATGTCACACATGTATGTTTTAGTTTTAAAAGATTTTTATAACCAAGAATTAACTTGTTTACAAATGTGTCAATTGCTCAAAAATGGCTGAAAATTTTTTAATTGTAATTAATATAATTTTTTGTTTGAAATACACCAGAGTATTTTGCTTACTGGAAGTAGTAAATTTTATCATTTAGCTGGAAAATGGTAAATTTAATCATTTAACTTTCAATTAAGGCTAAAATGAAAACTTTAAGAAGGCTTTTTTATTTTTAAAAATTCACTTGAAAGCTTAGGTAATGAAAATGAGTGGAATTACATAAATTAAAACAGCATCCTGGCACCTGAATTCAACTGAGCACTGGCATTACACTTAAGTTGTGTTTCTCACATTCAGAAGGATGTTGGTTCCATCTTAAACGAAAGTCCTATTCACTTCCACTATTTGACTCATGTTCGTTGTGTCCCCCCCCCCCCGATCTCATGATCACACAGATGACAGCTTGGCACTAGTTGCTTTTGTCGGGTGCTTTGTTGCAAAGGCAGGGAGGAGGGTTCTGCTTCCTCTCCCTCCCCAGATGAACAGTCTGACTCCATATCTTCATCATCATGCAGCAGACACTTCAGTTTGCTCTCAAAAGATGTTATGCTGTTAAAGTCTTCCTCTGACATGGTGGCACTGTGGCATGGACACAGATCCTTCACATGGTGCGGCAATGCGTCTACCAGGAAGGACTGTGAGCTGATTATTTTGGTCACTTGCCCCCTACTAAACTTTGTGGTACACTGACTCTGAAGTGCCTCTGGGACCTACACATGATCTCTGTCCTGGTAAGATCTGTGCTTTGGAACTGAGGACATTGTTACTGTTGGCAGGTGCAGTAAAGATTGATACATCACAGTTGGGCATGACATTGTGCTACTAGACAGCCTCATGTATAGGACAATGCATCCTGGCTGCAATTAACTTCACCATGCGATGACATCACTCTACAATGCTATTTTTGGTTGGAGCATATCCTCAGCAAAATCACAGGTTAATTCCCCATACATGTGCAAAGGCTCTGAACTCTAGACCTGACTAACAAACTTGTTAAAAGACTTACCACATATGGAATGGAACTCAACATTGAGAAATCCAAAGTAATGGTGAATAGCACAAGCAACACCAGTGCCAGCATCACCATTGACAGTGAACCACCTGAAAAATGTGAAGCTTCAAATACTTAAGAGCAACCTTGTCAAAAAATGGCACCTGCAGCACAAATCTGCACATGGTTTTGCCACAGCTGCAATGTACAAACTGGAAAAGATATGGAAGAACAACATCAGCTTTAATACCAAGTTCAAGTTTTACAAATCCCTGGTTGCATCTATTGGACATTCCTGGTGGTTGGTTCCAGGTATTCCAAGATACTGATGAAGGCAAAAACAATTGAGGGTAGCAATACAACAGATGATGAGGCAACATCAAAGAGTGAACAGATATGACAATGCCAGAATTTCTGAGAGCCAACGCCTATCCATCATCCTAAAGGAGGTTGTCCATTTTTTCTGCCCTAAAGTTCCCCCCAACTATTAAAGCATTCAAGGCACACTTTCAAGACATAAAAAATGATTGTATTTCATTGCAATTTCCAATATTTATTCATCAATGAATTAACTTTATATTGAATCTTTTTCTTATTATTTTTAAGTTTTTTGTGACAGTTTTAAATTGGGGATATAACTAACCTGAAAAAATACTTTAACAAAATTTTAAAATAAAAATTAAAGATTTAATAAAGTTCATTTATTAATTAATGAAAATTTCAGTGAAATCTGATAATTCCATGGCTAATCCATGCTAGTTAATTTTAATCTTAACATCTTTATAAAGCTAAATCCCCAAAAGTGTTCACTAAAAAAAAAAAATTAAAATTAATAATCAGCTATTAAACAGGAACCCCCTATGTATAAGACCTATTTCTCTTACCAGCATGCTGAGTGGGACTCATTCTGTGATTTTCTTTGTGATGCCCCATGGATTGACATCTTGAAAGTTGCACCACTGAGGTTTCTTGTTGGGTCAAAGCTGACATAGACACTTTCATTCCTCCTTGAGAATACCTTGTGAAACGTCAGTCCTTTCCATGGTTCACACCAGCATGTTATGGCTACTATAACACACAGAAACCTCTATTTTTGGCTATACCAGCTTGATGTCTCTTGTCATAACAGGCACCTATTTGTTGCTGCTCACAATAAATGTAAGCAATTCCTCAAAGGAGCAAAGCCCTTGTTTGCCAAGAGAATGAGACACTGCAGAGCCTCTAACAACTTTAGATCTCATGATTACTGGTAGCTTTCTAATAAGATATTAAACAAGTACATGGTCTCTATTCCCCCCGCCCCTTCAATCAATTTGTGGTGCTATCATCCTCTGCTGATAAAGCTGAATTTCTCCCCATACGCTACTCTTGACACATCTGGAATATTTTTTTTCTTTTCAGAAATGTCTTTACATAAATTATATAAAAATTGTTGGAATGTTTTATTTATTCAAGCACTTTCAGTGATACTTCTAGCCATTTTTCAACACAAAAAATATTTTCTACACTAAATTAAAAATACATCTTTGATGAACATATTAGATGAGCTATTAGAAATATTAACATAAATTAAAATGGACATAATACTTCTTCAAATAACTCTAGCCACATCAACATTGTTATCAAATGCATTCTAACTATAAACAAGATAGAAAAATCGTAAAAATTTCGTAAGTACTAAATAATCTCCACAAATCCCAGTAAAAAAAACAAAACTAATCATATTCTATACAAAATTTAATGCAACCAACTTAATCATCTGCAATAAATCTTCTCCTCGCCACTAGCGTTTTGCAAAAAAAAAACATTGTATATTAATTTCAATGTCCTTCTGACAAAAAAGCAAATATATATGTTGTTCAGACCCAAACAACACTATATAGAAGGCTTACATTACATATGTCTGGTTCATCATTGATTGCACAACATTTAAATGAACATTCCTGTCTATATTCATGATTTAAGGAAATATTAATTGATAATACATGCATACTTCACTATGAAAATAATAAACAAAAACATAAAATTTTCAAAGCATCTTTATCAGAAAGTTAAAGCTGATATTAAACAAAATTAATTATGAGTATTGTAACAATGTTCTAAAATGCCTATAACAGTAGGTTTTTAAAAATATCTGAGTTGTAAATTTTTAAGAAAAACTCAATAGTTTAAAAGATGTATATTGAAAATTTTGATATTAGAACTAAGTTACCTCCCCTATGCCTTATAATTTTCAAATCAGTGTTACATGTTCCTATGTGTATGCTCAAAACTTATGACTATTAAACTATAAAAACTTTTCATAGCATACAACTTTTAATATCAGACTACATTATGTCTTAACAATCAGCCCTTAAAGATGATCTTAGACAAAATTGAAAGTACACTCTAAAAATAAAACTAATAAAAATGCATATAGCCATTTCTTGCTATTTTTAATCACCACGCCAAGAAACTTAATCACTTAATCATGACTATGAAAGGATTAAGATAATAATAGATACAAGTCTAAATTATTTAATCAAACATGTACACACACACACACACACACACACACTTACAAGTATATACTTAGTTTTATTTTCATACTGTACTAAATTTAATGCAGCCAACTTAATTATCCACAACTTTTTTTTTTGAGATTGTATGTTTAACAAAAAAGAAAATATATATGTTGGTTTCATAATAACATTAACAAGGAGACTTACATTACATATGTTGGTTTTAAGCTCTGTTTTCACACGTTCCTGTTCAAATTCACAATTTTAGAAAAATATTAACTGACAATACAAGTATACTCAACTATAAAAATAAGAATAAAACTTCAAAATCTTGAAGACCACATTATAAGAAAAATACAACCAACACTGGATAAGATTAATTATTAATATAGCAACAATGTTTTAAAATGTCTATAGCAGCAAGGTTTTAAAATACATAAATCATAATTTTTATGAAAAAGATTTTAAAAATTACAGTCGTAACAGTAATGTTTTAAAATACTTAAATTGCAATTTAAAAAAACATATGCATTAACTCTGTTAGATAATGTTAACTTTTGGATTAACTATAACAGAACGCATTCATATGTATTTACATTATTTTTTATCTAAGCAATTCACTCCTGAGGAGGATTTTGTATAAAATTTAAAAAAAAAGAGAAAAGCTACAGTACCTTCCCTAATGAGTTTAAAAACAACATTAAGAAATGAATCTCTGAATTTGAGAAGATTAAAATAAAATAGACATATGTCTAGATAAATTATTCAACCAAAATGCTTGAATGAAGATATGCTGCATGTGTGTGTGTGTGTGTGTGTGTGTGTGTGTGTGGTTTTATGCTTTCAATTATCCTTGTGAGATCAAGTCAAATTTGTTGGTGAATATTAAAATAATGTTAATAAAAATTTCTTACTGAAGAAAACTGGTTTTGCTTCTTTTCTAGGAAGTTGAAATAACTTTTATTGTAACAATGACTATTTGCAACTACTAAATATAACACTATAATTTCTCTTATTAATGTTCAAACAAGAAAAAAACATTTGTGTGCTTTGAAAAACGACTTTCACAGAAGAATCTTTATTCAAGAAATGTGTTTTGCAATTTAATAGTTTTTTCTTCATCAGACGTTTACCAGTATCAAATGTTATCTATTCTGGCTTTCTTTTAAGCTATGAAACAAATATATCCATTAAAAGATGAAAAAATAAAATATTTTTTGCTTTAATTCTTTTCTTTTTTTTTTTTTAGAACATACCAACAAAATTATGGAATGTAAATCTTCTTCAGAAGCAACAAAATTATTTTTTGGATTAGTTGCTGATTGTGATGAACCTGACAAGTGGAAAAAAATTATGTCATCTCTTAAAAAAGCGGGTAAGATCTGTCATTTTGTGTTGCAGGATGAAATGTTGCAACATTCTTTTTATATGTATGTTTTTGGAACATTTAAAATAAGGCTGGAAACTGTTTTTGCATAGTTTGTAGCATTTCACCAGTGTAAGGCTGATGGGCACTGACAGAAGACTGATAAAGGAACCATAAACACTGGTACAATGTTCAAATAGAAAATTAAACCCAGTGTGTTACTAGCAGGATAAAAAAGAGAATCCCCAGTAAGTATGATTTCTTCTATGTGTTATGTTTCTTCATGGCATAAGTGATTATGGTTTTTGAGGCTTTGTAGTTCTTAGCAGTGTTTGTCCTTTTTATTCTCTCTCCTATTGTCTGATCTGTCATCTATTTACACAAACTTTGAGATTGGTTACTTGTTGCCTCCAACTTCTTTTCCTGTAAGTATCAAATGTTTCAATCCTTCTTTCATGAAAGTGACATTATTGTGGTCACACATACAAAAAGACTGACCACCATTTTTCTTCCTACTACTTTATTTTTCAATCCAAGCATTATTTGTATTTTGGAATTGGGTGGGGGCAGTTGACTCAAAATAAGTGAAAGTGATGATATTTAACTAGATACCATGTTCTCAAAGTTATTTGAGTAGAGGTTCAAGGAAGTTTTGCAAAGAAAATGCACCATGGTTTTCATATATAGTCCTTTTCATATTTGCACTGATACTCCTGGAGGTTACCTTAAAGTTTTGTCCTTTGTTCTTTTTTTCAAAAACATGCCACACCACTTGATGAAGATGTTCTGACAACTTCCTGACATAAGACTCCATAGTACTTTCAGAAATATTTATATTCACAAATTTGACTTAACCCCACAAGAAGAATCAGTGAAAACCTAAAACTGCTCAGTTCTAGTAACAACATTTATTTACAAAAATGATTTCTGTCCTAATTTCAGTTTTTAAATTTCTTGGAAGAATCTTAATGTTCATTTCTTTTATAACTGATGTTTTACATTTATTAAATAAATCTGAAGAGTGTAGGGACATTGTGTAAATCCTGTAGATTAAGGGAAAAATAATATTTAATGAGAGAACCCAACAATATGAAGATTGGTTTTCATTGAGTATTCCTTGCACGATGAGTGGAAAGCAGAACTTACAAGTTGTTTCTAGGATTGTTAGTTGAGAAAGAGTACATTAATTTTATGGGCAAAAATATTACTGCAATAAAAATAGCAGATTGCTGAAAGTATAACCCATTAGCAACTTAACAAGAATTTACTTCTAACCCTGTTGTTATATTAATTTTGATAAAACTTTAAAAATACATTAATTTGAAAAGGCTTCTGTTTTTGTCTTATTTAACCTTGCTCATGAAATTCAAACTATTTAGGTAGAAATATAACTTGGTTTACAATTTCTGATAAATAAAATAGATTTATGTCTTGAAAGGTATGAAAACTCAAATGTAAAGAAATTTTGATGACATTAGTATGTAAAATTCATGGGTATATCAATCAGCCCATTGTATAATAATGAAAAAAAAAGCATTTATTTTTCATATAAAATTTTATGTTTCAACAGATTAACCAACATTTCTCCATTGATTACATAAGTTACACAGTGAAATATAGTCCTCTTTTCTAATCAACAAGTTGGTTATATCTTTTTTTGTACAAATGAAATCTTATTTGGATTTAAAAATCTATTATCATAAATACATAAATCATCAGTGTCAAGAGACAGCAAAAGATTATAAAAGGAAACTGAGCCCATAGAAGGAGGCAATTCTGTTCCAGGTTTTGAGCATGCTGTTTAGAAACTCTTTCTCTCCATGCTGTCTGTAATTTTAAAGATTAATAATCCTTAAGGAACTCCCTTGCAAAGTAAGGTTATCTGCCCTTAAGGAACTCTTCTGAACTATGAAATACTTCCTGCACACCATGAGGAAACAAAGGTGTACTATTTAAGTCACTAAAAGTGGCCTGTAAAATAAGTTTATTAAAGCTTTTTAAATTGTAATAATTGTTGTTTATTTTAATTACACTGTCTCCAAGCACAAAAAAACTCACTGACTTAGCAAACCAGAACGGCCACAGCAAACTTTCCTGCAGTTTTATATTTCCATATGCAATACTAATTATTACTTCTCTTCTTGTTCGTTATCTTAATAAACTGTTGTAATTAGCATGATAATGTCTGAGTCCTATACAGAATTTATTTTCAGCCCATGTTAGAAATACCCTGGACCCAACATTAGACAATATAGCCATTATAATATACATGGCTCTCATGTTCCAGCTAATGCTGCAAACTAGTGGGCTGGCAATGGTAGTTTGGCATAAGATCAATAATTGACAACTGCTAGCATTCCTGGGACATGTGGTCAGAAGCAGGAAATCACAACAGGTTAGCTTTAGGTGTCATAACCCAATTTTTTTTTTTTTTTTACAGTAAGATTCACTCAGTACAATGCCTGAAGGCCACTCAAGGTAGAGGATTACAGAGTAAGAGGCAGTTTATGCAGATAGGAGAGGAAGATAACAGTTAACTCTAGACTTGAACTGGTTAAGTTAGTTGTGCTTCGGAAAACATCCTCTTGGGAGTCAGTTCCACAAGGAATATTTGAGAAATCTTATTAAAGAAAGATATACAATCCCTGGTAGAGTACATATTTTTCTTTAATATCTAGGCCAGTGGAGAGAAGGAGAGAAATAAATAAATATACTGGTTGACAACTGAGTCTAAAGAGCATAGTTTGTCCTGCTGTCTAATGCTGTCTAATCTATATTTTTTATGGAGAATTCATATCTTTCCTAAATATATTTCTGTGAAAGTGAACACTAGCATCTCAACCAAAATTGATCTCAACTTGCCAATTCCACTATCAGTGCTGATGCACACATCTAGATATCATGGATATATATATATATATATATGGTATAGAAAGGATTCTGATGATAAAGAAGTAAAGGCCAGGTTTTATTAACTATACCATCATTTTTATTTTGTTGTTGATTCCATAAGGTTACATCTTTTGTTCTATGTGAATGTTCATTATTGTATATGTATTGCGGTGTTCAGGTTATAAAGATCTTTTCTTCTGTATATATGTATATTCATGTGAATATAGTATATTTGTTTCTATGTGTGTGTGTCCAGTGGAATGTAGTAGCATGTTCTTGTTTGCATGTGCTGTGTTATAATTTGTTCTGGTATTTGAGTGAGTGGATTGTCTCTTTTGATTGATTTTGGCAGGAGTATTAGTCATTGGTTGACTTTTGCATGATGTCAGTTGACCTATTGAACTATGTCCAGATTATATCTAGGTTACCAGAAATGTGGAAGAATTGAAAGAAGGAAAAGGATGTATGTATTGAAAGAGTGAGAGTTTCTCTGTCACTTTATTAGTAAAGAGGAAAGGTATATTTCAATATGCTTTACTACTAATTGCCAAACACACACACACACACACACACACACACACACACACACACACATAGTTGGCTATAGAAGTACATTATTTTCAGTCATTGCTCAAAGTAGAGGAGCCAGTTCTTTTTCCTTGAAACAAAATGCAAGGTGATTTTTTAATCAACCAGGCTAGTTTTGAATTCAGAGTTTTTCCTTCTCTACAAGTCTGTTCTGCCGTTTATCCCTAGATGGAGGTAGAAGAGATTTAAACCTTTCCCCAGAGTATTAGAACATAAGTGAATGTGATGAATTCAACTGGAATTTGAACTTAGCTCTCTGATTCCTAAACCCAAGGTGTTATCCATTACTTGTGTGTGTGTGTGTGTGTGTGTGTGTGTGTGTGTGTGTGTGATTTTTTTTTTCAGTTTTGGAAAAGTGTTTTTAGAATCTTAATTTGAATTTTAATTCTTCGTTTGATTTTAAATTTTATCTCTTTCTTTTCCTTTTTTTGTCTTTTCAGAATTCCTGAGTTTATATAAAGTATGTCAAGTATGTGAAAATTGTGATTTTGATTTCTACATTGAAATTTTTGATTTGCTCAGTCTGGATTTTACTGAACATGGTGTGAACATCAGAGACTTGTGCCAGAGAATGTTGCAGCTGGATAGTCTCACAGAAAAGCAATTTGAGCAAATAAATTTTGTATTAGATGAAGAAGGAGAAATTAGTGCCATCCTGGAATTCTTTTCTTGTTTTCCATTATCTCCAACAAAATGGCTCAAGGATCTCTTGTCATGTCTCCCCACCTTACAAAAAACAGATCTTCATGAGCTGATCCAGAAAAAAGGTATACTACTATATATAGTTATGTAAATTAATAAATATACATATGAGGGTACACACATGTATAATATTATTATTTAGGTGTTATTAAAACTGCTCAATGTAGTATGAACAGAGCTATTTTATATATATATTAATAAATATACATATTGCCCTATGTTGATGGCATGGCTCGGAGTTTTATGCATTAGGCAATCACCATGTGCATATATATTACAAACTGACCATTTAATAGATTTGAATTTAAGAACTTAAATTCAAGTCTGTAAAATGGTCAGTTTGTGATATTCACCTGATGATTGTATAATGCATGAAATTCCAAGTAGTGTCATTGATGTGGAACATATATATATGTGCATTGTGGTGTAATGGATATCAGCTTGGAATGAGAAATCAGAGAGCTGAGTTCAAATTCTAGTCAAATTTGTTTTATCACTTATACACAAATACCTTTGGGAAAGGTAATCCATCTCTTCTCCCTCCATCTATAAGTTGAATAGCAAGACAGATTAGGCTCTTTAGCCTTGGTTGGCAACCAGTCTACCACTGAAAGTAATGCAATCTATTGTGGGAAAATCTTCTGCTTAGTCAGTCATGTTTCAAAAGAGATATGATCACCTTAGCATGTATCACATATGGTGACTGACTGACTGAATGACTGACTGACTCTGTATATCTATAATAAATGCATGAACAAGATTATTCTAAATTTACATAAATGCAACAACTTTTTACATTTCTCTAATTGTGTTGACTGTTAAATATAAAATAACTAGCAGTATAGCCCGGAATTGCTTGGGTGTAATGAAAACTTTTATATATATATTATCAATTTTCTGCACTATTGTAAGAACTTCAACCTTGAAACTTCTGAATATCATTTCTTATGTTTTTGTCTATGAGTGTATCAAATTTGATTAAAATCGGACCACTCCTTCTATAACCTGATTTTTTCGATTATCAATTTTTGATATTTATCTGGGGTACCTCGTCACAAAACCTAGCTAAGAACACTGGCAGATGCTTATAGTACAACTGTGTAAATTTTCAAGAAAATTGGTTCAGCCATTTCGGAGTCTATAGGTAACGGATACACACACACACACACACACACACACACACACACACACACACACACACACACACACACACACACACACACACAGACAAAGTTCCATTTATAAATAAGTTTAGATAATTTTGAGGACTATAAAAAAGACATAAATAAAAATAAACTTTTTTTCAATAATTCCTATTAATTTTGTTGAAATGATTGAATTAATATTTAAATACTATAAGTACTTCATCCCTACCAAAGATTTCATGAAGGTAGTTATTTTCAACTTTGTAGTCACTTAGAAGTCTAAGTTAAAAATTATCCACACTTTTGCCATAACATATTGTGAATAAGCTTTTTGCTTATTTGTGCTTATATTTGGTACTATTGTGGTCACATGATCAAATTTTGACCTTAATCATAACAGTTTCTTTGCTGCTATTACTATGTAGACATAAACACACCACTAGCAGTGTGCCCAAAGGAGAAAAAACGAGTAGCGATCCAAATCTGCAGAGAACATGCTACCTTGTCAATTATAATTTGCTGATTCGCCCTGACTATCTTTCAAACTTGCTGAATCTTCTCGTCAGTGGTGGCAGTTGATGGGTGTCCTGCTCCTTCTTTACGCATCATAATTGTTCAACCATTTTTAATACTTATACACACTTCTATGCAGTAGTGCACTGTTGTCATATTGTGTTAAAAGCCTCCAATGAATTTCAATCGCTGACACACCTTCTGACCAAAGAAAGTAGATCGCTGCTCTTTGTTCCTCCTTGGTGCACACTGTTAGTGGTGCAACTATGTTTACACTGTAACAGCAGCAGGAAAACTGGCTTGATCATGTGACCATAATAATACCAACTATAAGCATGCAGGAGTAGAAGGTAGTATAGTAAATCTAAAGATATATTAAGGCAAAAGTGCAGATAATTTTTACCTAGTCTCATATAATAGGAACTAATGTAAATACTGTAACTATTTCCCCATTATTATAAATATACACATAAATCTAAACAGACAGTGTACACTGGAATTGACACTGTTTCATGCTTTATTTTGATTCTATACATTTTTTCTCACAGATGGTGCCTAACTGAGCCTACTATATTATGCAGTCAACAAAATTAAATGCAAGCACACATGTGTGAATTTAAGAATATAAAATGGCAACATTTTACCTATTGCACACTGCATAAATTATTCAGTCATTAGTTTTAACTAATATATATATATATATATATAAATATGTAAATTCTATTTTAAAATTTGCTGTTATACTGCTGGATAATAAAATATAGCCAGCCATGATCATGGTTTTGGAACACCCCAACAACAAACTGCTCTGTAATTTGATTTGTTGATGGTGAGGTAATCTGCACATCCTGTATGAGATTAGCTGGAATTCCAAATTTGCATCTCACATCATAACCTGAGTTATTTTTAGTTTTTATCAATTATTTATTCAGGGAAGTTTGTATGTTTCCAATGTAAACAAAAATTCATAATTGCATGATTTCTAATAACAACAGATAATTTAAATGATGAAAATAAGATTTTAGTTGAACAATTTTTTTCTTGTTGGAAAATTTGACAGGGACAGAAGAAAACAGCACACAACTTATCATACAAGGTTGTGTAAACTGATAGAAGGACAGGGTTTAGAAAAGATAATAAAAAGACAAAATATACTAACACCTACAAACAAATTATGGAAATCCATGATCACCAATGTTCTGAAAGTACATGGCACATAGAAGAATAATTATGTAATATTTTATGAGTGTTATATCACTAATTTGATCAATTTCTTTTCATTATTTCACCCCAAGCCAGGTAATATAACCACTAGGATGCAATGGGTTATTAAGTGTTAGAGAATTATCCTTATTTTTTTGACTACATGGAAAACATTGCCTGGAAGTAAATACTGCTACATAGAGATTTTTATTTACATAGTAGCAGTACAATTGTTAATTAACAAATTTATTTAGGTGTATTTATCAACATGTAAATCATACTTTCTTTGTTTTTAATCTTATTTAAAAATACAGAGTTCACCTTGTGCAATGAAAGCACCATTGAAACAATGGTAGACAACTGCAAAACCTTGATTATTCACCATGTACATGTCAATGAGATCTGGTCTGATTTAAAAAGGGATCTAGGTAAGGTTATTTTTTTATCCACTTTCAACTTATTGTGTCTTATACTTGTTGGTTTAAAGGATTGGTTCCCAAATTCTTTTCTAGCTGTGTCTGTTGCCCATTTGGCTCAGGTATTCCTGATGTTTACCTCCCACACCCATAAATAAATTATCTTTGTTGTCAATTCTCACGAACAAAGAAAATGTGTAAATTCACTTTCATGTGTTTAAATTTTATTACAACTCTAAACATTGTTTTTTAAAACAATAAACATTGGCAAGGAACAAAGGTAGTTAAAATAATAGCAGTGTCAAGGAAAAAACTGTTGGCTGGTGTTTGGCAATATTATTAATTTCTCTTTATGTTGTTGAGATCTGTCTACTCAGGTTTTTGTTTTTATCCGAGTGTCGGGATTATAAATATTTAACAAAAACATCTTTTAAATGAAACATAAAAAGGTCATTTGCTGAAGGAAAAGTAGAAATAGTCCGTCAGTTGAAAAAAACATTTTTATATTCTTTTTCGTTAGTATACAATAGCAACAAAATGTTCAGTTTTCCTTGTAGTGAAGTTTATTTTATTAAGTGTTCTTAGGGTAGTATGAGATGTGTAGACAAACTTACTTTATGAAAGTCATCCTAATGTTTCTTTTAGTGCATAGACAAGACTGTGGTTGATGGCTGCTGGCTCATCTCTTCAATTCTGTGTGTGCATGTGTGTACGTGTGCATGTGCATGTGTGTACATGTGTGTAGGTCAAACTGGTCTCTGAAATGGTTTTGAACTTTAAGAAACAGTATTTTTATATCCATAAGAAAGATCCAAAATCTAATTTTACATAGAGTTGTAAACTTTTGTTAACTGTTTAGAAAGTAATTTCACATTGGATTGCAAAAAATCTTTTTCACAAATTTGTGGGAGTGGTGAAAGGAATTATTATTGTTATTTTCTAAATGGTTTAAAAATAACAAGTAGTAGGTCTACAAGTACATTTAAGTATTTTGGCAGTATCTGCCTTTGTAATGATTGTTTATCAAACAAACCTTCCAATGGAATTTCGTCATTTGAAAGATACATATATAGGATTTAATTCAATTAGCTATGAAAATAACACATAGTAAATAATAGTATGGGCTTCAAATGAATAAAACTTTCATCTTCATTTGTAAACTCTTGAGTTTGTTGAGCTAATTTAACTTGCTCTTGCTTTTTTTCCTTGTACCAACTGGATTTTGTAAGGATTTTGGTATAAATTTTTGCTCCTAATAATGTGGTGAAATGTTCAGCGACAAAGATTCTCTTCAAATGGACATTCCATATTCTTCTTTGCTGTACAATATACATTCAGTATTTTCTTATGTTCAAGCTAAATGTTGTCTCCAAGTTACATGCAGAGCTTGTTTGATGAAAAATCCTTATCAGAGATGGTGAATCATTGATTCAGAGAGCAGATTTTTCTTGTTGGCATTGTTAGATTACTGTCCCCGGACAATAATCAGAGGTGGTGTAATATTTAAAAGGCTCTTTCACTTTTCACTTTGATTTTTGGAGTGACAACACTATTTCCTTTCACTCAAAAGAAAAAAAGACTTGATTTTAGCCCGAGTTACTCACCCAAGCTGTCTGGAGACTTTCAAAATGTATATAAGCTACTAGGGGGAGAGATAGGCATAAACTGTGTCCAAATACATATGTAAAACTATGCTATCATTTTGTCCTCTATTTTTGAAGGCCAATATAATCAGTATATTTACACTGCAACATGCCTCCAAAGGTAACCATACATTTGACTGCTGCCAACAAATTGACAACTCAAACAACTACCAAACCTAACAAACTTTTGACAACCAAATCTATAATGGATTTGTCCATATCAAAGTCATTCAAATAAAAGATATTATTTGATTATATCTTTGATTTTGTTTTTTTTATTTCAAAGTGTTCTGAGTTGTCCAGTAAATCTTAATATAACCCTCTGATAATCCCCACAGAACAATTTTCATTTATTGTTGAGATTTTAAATTATCCCTAATAAAATTTCAATAATGTATAAATTCACTGAATTCTTACTAAATATCAAAACCCCATTGTGTATTTTGAGACACCCTGTATTACTATAATATATTTCTATTTTTTTAATTGTAGACTTGCCAAAACCACTTGCCGGTAATTTTTCAGATGAAGAGAGAATGATAAAGATTTTAGAAGATATTAGAAAGTGTCAACATTGCAACAAATGGAAATCATTTTATAATGCCCTTCAAGCTGCAGGTAAGACTTCCAAAAAATCTTCAGTAGACTTTCTTCAACTTGAAAGTTGCATCAGCATTACTGGTTGAAATTTTAATTGTAGAGTATCTTATTATAAGTCTGCTTGTTCCTCTTTTAGACAGCATCACCATTGCACTTTGCCAGTGCTGCATAAACAATAGACTATCCCTTTTGATTGTGTGGAAAGGTGGAAAAGACATATCACAGACACTACTTGGTTTCAGTGAGAAAATGAAAGAAGAGAAGATAGAAGAGTTTAACAGCTGTTTCAGTGAAATGGAAAAAATGGTCAATTTCAAATCTTTTCTTCTAAACCCCTTTGTAATTGCCATTGCCACATGAAACATGTGTGAGAGAACTGACAACTGTGGGTATATATTGTAAAAGGTTTTATTTCCTTTACAGTACTTGTGCAGCTGTGAAAACTGCAATTAAGACAAAACAAATAACATGAGCACATGGTGTAAGAATGTACACAAGGATAGATAATTACAAAATTTGAAAAAATAAGAAAATAAACAATGAAATTTACATAAATAATTGTAAAAAAACAGGGAACTTATAACAAGGGTTTAAATCAAAAGGAATTGTTTGTGTCGCCAAAGCAATATATTTACAAATTTAGAAAGGGTCTAAAAGGCAATAAACATTTAGAAGAATTAAAATTTCATTAACTATAAAATTTGTCTAGGGTCTGGTGGAAAATGAATGGAAAAAATGTTAATTACCTTGTTGGCACCTCAACGAATGTGCTACCACTGGAGATAACACATTTACATCTGACCTCTTAGAAGGTCTCAATTCCAAAGACTGTTAAGGGGGGTTTCTATTTCTTACGCAGAGACCAAAAATCCTATATTTTAGAAAAGGTTGCCGTAAAAACAGCTTATTTGTTATATTTTTACTTACTTATTCTAACTTTACTGTTTTGTCTCATACTTCTCATTTAGACCTCATTATTGTTTTACATTATCCTAAAATATAAGGAACTATATTTTTTGGCCACATTGTCCCAAGGGGTAACAAAGACGCCGGTCAAGCATACAGGGCTGGCTTCAGCAAGAAAACGAACCTGCTGATTTTTATATTAAGGTTAGGTAGCAAATGGTGCCTGGTGGAAGCTACACCGTTACTTCTTAAAATAATGGCCAGTATTCATATTTATGATTGAGATTGCAACATTTTGTTAAAGTTATTAAGCTCAAATATTTAATGATGCAATCAGGAAAATTGGTACAGATATTTTGTAGTCATAGAATTTGACATAAGCTTATTCAATCATCAACTTAAGAATTAAGATTTATCATAAAATTCAACAAAGAAACCCATGAAAACTATGAAGTAGGATTTTCTTTGTATTTTATCAGTTCAGCAGTAGTCATTAATCTTGCATACTGAAAGTTGGTTTACTTTTACTGCTTGGGCATTTATATAGTCTATGTCTTAACTATGCTAATTAGGCAATCATTTTCATATCACTACGTCTCCCTAAAACATAGGTGGTTTATACCTGGATACTTTGGTCATTTCTTCTAATTTGTTTTCGGGGTTATTTTGATATCTGCACTGTATCTCCCAATATATTAAGGGAGATTTCGACTTGTATCCAAAACCATGTTATTAACACTCCCCTTTATTCCTGTAATTTGTAAATAAACTGCCCATTTTTGAAAATTTGATACTCACAGGACAAATTGAAGACAAGAGGAAAACAATGCATAGCCTACTTAGAGAGCTTGAGTAAATGGATTGCAGAACAAGGTTTAGGAGAGATAACAAAAAGACAAAATTTATTAAGAGCTACAAAGAGAGCTTTAATCATCAATTTTCTGAAGGAACACTGCATATAGAAAAAGGAGCCCTTCTTTTTGAGCAGTAAACAGGGATAAAAAAAAAAAATAGAAAAAAGAACAAGGAAAAGAAAAATGAAAAAAAATCAATATATATGTAATTTTTCATCCAGATTTTCTTTCTCTGGCATTGGTATTGTAAGTTTCAAACTGTCACCTTGATTGTGGTGAAGTATCAGAGGTTTTTAGAAATAAATGAACAAAATCAAAGGTATAAGCAAACATCTTTCTTTATTTGACTTTGTTTGGTGTGAGTCTTTTGTAATTTGGGTTGGCAAAGGTTTATTCAGTTGGATAGCTGATAGTTTACAAGTCAAACCTTGTTAGTAGTCATCATCTTGTTGACAGTTGTCAGGAGTCTGGTTATTTTGGAAACTTGTTGCAGATGTTAATCTGCTGTTCCTTCTTGGCCCTCAAAAGGGCAGAAAAGTGTCTTAAGCAGATAATGTTGAATTTCTTCATGCAACACACTTGGCTGGTTTTTCTGGCTGTATTTTTTCTCTTTGCTGCCTGTTGGTTGTCTCTTTACATACACTTAAGAAAGGCTCCAAACTACTTGGTGCAAAAATGCTTAGTTTCAGCTAATGTCAAAAATCTCTTTTTTTTCTTTTGATTGGCCACAATTTGTTTATTTATTTTCCAGTGTTCCTTTATTTTTTTGTTTTTATAGCAGAAACTTTGCATAGAACCCATTTTATTTTGGTATATTTCTAGTTACAATAACTAAACTCTGGACCAACAAACTTCTGTTTTGCAGCTGTTGTTTAGTCTTTTCTTCTTCCCCTTTTTTATTTGAAGGTAGAAAGGTAGAAATTCTAATTTGAACTTGGATACATCGATGTTTACCAATCTAATATGTTGACATAAAAATGAGAGTAAAATTTAATGTTTTTGATAATGAATTAAAACTTTTATCTCAAGCATATTTATTTTTAATATGTAAGTTTTTATTGATTTTTTTTTAACTTTGGAAGCCATTTATTAAAGATACTGACTTATTTTTTTATTCCAGGTTATGAAAGTCTGTGCAAAAGACTGAATGGAGATATTGTCAAAGATGATGAAAAATATTTGAAGTTGATTGAAGTTTGCACCCCAAATATCAAAGGATATATCCTTATAAGTGAGCTGCTATGTCCTTTAGAGAACAAAGGAGTGATCAGTGAACAAAAAGTTCAGGAAATAAAGCAATGCCAAGAAAATAAAGGTGACGTTGCAGCTACTGAATTGCTTCTGGACAGCATTCATAGGAAGAAGGAAAACTGGTTTTCAATTTTTCTTGAGTGCCTTGCAGAGAATGGCCAGGTGAAAATAGCAAAAGAAATTGATCCAGACTTCAGTGAGTTTATTCTTTATATTTAAAAAAAAAATTAAATCTTTCAAAAAATGTTTTTGAAAATATAAGATAAGTAAGATCCTATGCTATCTATAAATTATAGATTATATTTAAGATTATTATATAAAAAAATGTGTGACAGCTTACAAACACTTTGTGTGGGAATTAAATATATGGATATGAATTGGATAAACAGAATAATGCTGAGTTTAAAAGTATTTAAAAATTAA
Source organism: Ascarosepion bandense (assembly GCA_037127315.1). Taxonomy (NCBI): domain Eukaryota; kingdom Metazoa; phylum Mollusca; class Cephalopoda; order Sepiida; family Sepiidae; genus Ascarosepion; species Ascarosepion bandense. The sequence continues at coordinate 86,725 of JBBBDQ010030242.1, read as the reverse complement.
AAATGAATATCATGTATTGTCCTTCCTTAATCTTGATAATGGCCAGTAATATGGTCAAATTCAGTAACCTTAATATATTAAATAAAAGAAGTAAATTAATTGTTACATGTAAATGTAAAACCAAATACCTATTGATAGACATAGAACTAGAATGACTTTAGTAATTCCTACAATTCTTCAAATATTCTTTATTTTTCATTAATTTTTTGTTTTTAATTGTTTTAATTTTTTTTAGTATTTTCGCAGTTTCTTTATATTTATTTCTTATGCATTTATTCAAATGATAAACAACTTTTATAGGATAGATCACCACATCTCCCACTAGGAGGGTGGTAGAACGGCTGTTAAGTTGGGAAGAAATATATAATCAGTTAAGAAATTGATTCAGGAACAAGATTTTATACTTGGAGTCTTTTTTACAATATGGAGCCATAAAAACATAAACTTTTCACTTAAAAAATACACCAGTTGGAATATGACCAGATTAGCATAGCAAAATCCCAACTCCAGACTTTTGTAAATAGACCCTCTGGGAATTACTCCATTTACTCATCAGTGGGTATCAGAAAGTGGTCACTTATACTTCTCAATCTTATTATGTGTGCATTTTTCATTAGTGCAAGTTTTTTTTCCATAATGTATATGTGCATTCACACACCCATGCACTCATCTGCATGTATGTGCGTACATGTAGAATGCCATGATTGTCATTTTCATTATTTTTTTCATTCTACACTCATTTCTTAACATTTTTCCTCTATTCTTTCATTTGTTGCCATTTGACTTCCAGATTTCTAAATTTCTGTTGTTAATTTTTGAGCATTCTAGTTTTTACTTGCATTAGAAAAACTGTATTTCTCTCTCTCTCTCTCTCTCTCTCTCTCTCTCTCTCTCTCTCTCTCTCACACACACATACACTTAATAGAAAGAGTTATTTTAAGATTAGCAACTCAATTATCACAAAGAATACTGAGGAAGATATCTAATCATTCATTGAAAGAGCATATTCAGATAACTATTTGATTGTGCTTGAAACCCTTTCTATTATTCATTCTAATCAACTTTCCCTCTATAAGCAGAAGGAATGGTTGCTGGGTGTTTATTATATCTGAGTGTGATTCATTGTGTTGAATATTTCATGTAATATATAATTGTTTTTATAATTCTGCATGGGAAATGTTTGAACTATCAACCAAATTTATATTTTAAAATGCTTGTTTAACCTATCTCCATTTTGAAATAAATTACATTTATCAAATTTGTTTTTTCTGCTCTTAACATAATTCTGTAAATCTTCTCAAAAAGCAGAGTCTTTATTTTGGTTCAGATTCAATCATTAACTTGAAATTTATGAAAAGGGACTTCATACTTTGTAATATTGAATCCTATAGACTAAATAAATTCTATTCCGATTTCTGTATTTAGTTTTAATGATTATATTCATAGGCTCAATACAGTAAAAGGCTCTAAATTCTAGATTCAGGGTCATCCCATAAGACAGTAGCTTAGTGGATTAAAGCAATGGATTGGAAATTTGGTGATCTAGTAATTGTGGGTTCAATCTCTAGGCCTTATAGTACAGACTTAGACTAAGTGGAAACAGGGCCAGAAATAACTGAAAAGTACTAAAATAATGACAAGATAACTCTAGATATAGACAGTGGAACAAGAACAATCTACCCACCATAGATTAAGTATAGGATTTAGTTTAAAGTTTCTTGAGGTTATCTGGATCAATAGACACTTGAAGTAGGCTGGAGAGCACAATGGCTGAAACATTGTGATAATAACAACATAGATATGGACATTACTCCAAATATAAATGATAGTAAAATTTTTAACACAGACTTGTAACTTCATATATAAACATGAATTCAGAATGTGCAGGCATATGAGTGTTATCTATGTTTACTTGCTCCTACAGCTATTTCCTTTAAAACCAAATGGACATAATACTAAGCTGTTTTTATTTGATACTGCTCTTATGAACTAAGACACTCAAATGATCCTCTTGTTAACAAACATTTTGGAAAATAGAGATAGAGTGACAACTGTCTTAAGGTAACTCTGGATAAATTAATGTAGCACTACTCTGTTACTATTTCTATGGCAAGTGTTCTAAAAAGATACACTCCTCAGTTCTAACAGTCCTGGCCTTTTCAACTGGAACCCACCATGCCACAGACATAAGGATGAGTCCTTCTCATTCTCTCCATATTCCATTAATAAGAAGTAAATTACATTTGGATGGCTTCTTCCCAAGAATTGTTACTTTCTAGAACAGACTTCTGGCAAGATATTTTCTTAGTCATTATAATCTTAACCTATTCAAGTCTTGAGTTAACTGTTATTTTTCCTACATAACCTTATAAACTGTACTTTTTTGCTTCTCTTATGCTCATACAACACCACACAGTAACACTCTACAGTGACTTTTGGGCTTTGTATAAAAAAAGTATTTAATTTTGCAAGCTATAAATTCACATTGTTTTTTTATTAAAATTCATTCAATACAAGGTTCAAGAGCACACTCAAAGAGAAGGTTACTAAATAAGGCATGTGATATGAATGTAAAACAAGTTAGTGAAATTTGAGGATAAGAAGGATAGACAAAAATTGAGCCTTGATGATGTTAAAACTGTAGTATTCAGAAAAGTATTCACACAGGATTCTGTTCCACAAATTAGAAGTTCTTAAGAAAATGCTGCCTGAATGGAACTTCCTCTTTGCAATTCAAATTCAGAGAAAATGTGGGTGATTTAATTCTATAGACACAGCATGGTTAGTCCAAGTTGTAAAAGTCTGAACTTGTAGAACTTAAGAATGGAACTTTACTGAACATTAGCCAAAGTTAATAGTGATACAGTATTAGCAAGAGGCTTGTAATGTTTCATCTGTGTGAAAGTGGCTGTAGGGTGGAAAAATGTCATTCCCTACATGACTACAATAAATAATTTTGAATTCTGTCTAGGCTAGAAAGTGAAGATTGGATATCTCCAGCCCAGATATGGCAATAATATTCTATTTTTGGCACAACGGGGCTCTTGTAACAATAAAAATTGTAACTGTATATCAGATTTGTTTAAATCTTTTCCTATTTTTGTCCAGAATATGAAATTGTAGATGCTTTTGATCAAGAGAAGGAAGTAGAAAAGAAAGAATTTCAACAGAGAAAACACTATGAGGAGCTCTTGGAAGAACCCAAAAAAGGAAAAAACTGTATCATTTATATTCCAACAGACAGTGAAAAGAGAATTGTTACTGTAAAGTTAATTAAGGTAAGAAGGAATCTTTGCAAACTTTTTTTAATAGTTTGAATTTTGTTGAAAATTACTGGAAGTTTACTGAAAATGACAGATCCTTGAAGTAGACTAAGAAGTATAGTGGCAGAAACATTGTGGTTATAATAATCAAGGTGAGGATAAGTCATTGTATAAAAAATGATAATTCTTCATTTCAGTAAATCAAACAGATAATTTCAGCTTTTGTGTGCCTGTAAAAGTTCCCTGAACCATCATTTGTAAAATGTTAAAGATGTCTTAGACTCAGTGCAAATAGAATCTACTCCTGTTGATTGAAGAAAGAGTTCAGTTTAAAATGAGGCCTGCAATAACAGTAAACAAGACAGCGATAACATTATTGTCAGCAATAACAAGACAAGACATCCCTTGACATGGACAGTGGTATGAGAAAAATTTACCACTGTTGATTAAAGAATGGATTCAGTTCAAAATCAGCAAATGCCTAAATACTTTCAGAGGGTAAAATGACTGAAACATTGTGATAATAACAAAGATGGGAACATTAGTCTGTATGTAAATGATGTAACTAATGTCTTGGATGAAAAAATGAAATTTTTACAAGAATCCTAAATGACAAAAATGATGAATGAATCTTTGACAGCCTTTAACATTTCAACATAAATGCAATCTATCAGTGAAAAGTGTTCTTTCCTGAACTTCGTATTACAAATTGCTGTGAAACTGTACAACCTGTTAATGAGCAATTGATTTGTTTGAATAATGAATTAAAAAAGAATAGCCTACTTGTTTTTGCAAGATATTTCCTATATAACAGTACTTGTCCTTAAGTTGCAAATGCAACATAGCAAATGATTATAAACCTGGCATGGGAAGTTGGACATTCTTCAAATAAGTCACTTTCAGGTTATCATTTATTTTATTCCATGCAACAATACATCATGTTCAAGATACTAATAAATTCTTCTAAGTATTGTCTGAATAAATATTGAAATTACTCTTTGATGGAATGATCATTTTAGGTGAAAGATAGCTTCCTGTCACAGAAATTGGTGGAAATACATTGCTTACTAAATGATATTGTGGATTTACATGAACAAAAGATAATGAAAAACTTTTGTATCAACTTCATTTAATTATAATTCTTCCTTACATCTAATTATGATACTTGGTTTAAAATATCTCCAAAACTTCGTGAATTTAAGAAATCAGTTTTATTTAGTAAAATATTAAGAAACCAATGTTAAAATGAGAGATTTCGTTACATGAGGTTTTGAAGTTCCACAGTGTTTGTTGTTTGAAAAACTCAGTTTTCAGCCTAAATCAAACTTTCAATCTAAATTAGTCTTTTGGCCAGAATTGGACATATAGCCTTAATCATGCTTAAAGTAAGGTTTCAAAGATCCATGAAGTGAATTGAGAAATTCAAAGTTATTTCTTCAAAATGTCATGGAAAAACCCAAAGACAAGACCTCTAAGGCAAAGGGAGAGAAGAGCAAAAGAAACACCAAAAGAGGCACAAGCTAGAAGACAAATTGATACTGCAAACCATAGAAGATCAAAAGCATCTCAAACATCAGAGGAGATGCAAACAAGGAGAGAAGTAGATGGTGTAAGGGACCAATTTTTGTTTAAAACTACTTTTTTGAGGGCCTAATTATAAGGGGTTTTATTTTTATCAAAGATTTATTTATTGGGTGATAATTTATTGACTCTAATATTTACAGTGGTAGGAATTTGTTTAATTATTTGGTGGGAATGGTTGGAGTTAACTTTAATATAGATTAGAGTTTTACTGTTCTTGTGAAAAAGTTTAAATGTGTTTGAAAGGTTTAAAGTAATATTTAAAAAATTAAATATTTTAAGGTGGCATGAAATTTCTATTTTAAGCCTAATCATATTGCTCTAGATAAAACCCATTGACCTCTATGTACAGATCTATATTTTTAATAATTTTATATTAAAAAGATCTATTTGGATTGTTCTCTTCGTTTACAGATTTGACATCATTACTGCTATGTATGTATGTATGTATGTATGTAGGTATCTATATATATATATATATATATATATATATATAGATAGATAGATAGATATTCAGAAATTATAATATAAATATGTTATAATATAATTGTGTCTGCCCTGACCTCATTCATTTAAGGCTCTTGTCATCTTACGAATTCACTTATATGTATCCAATATTGAAAGCCTTTACAGTTGTTTTCCAAACCTAGCTTTAAAATTTAACAGATAAATTGATCTGTCGATAAAAACAAAATTTTGAAATTTGTGTATGTATATATGTGTGCATATATTAATCTGTATGTGTGTTTGCATGCCAGTGTATGTGTGTATACTCATCTATTTGTACATGTGTGGATGTTTGTAGGTTTGTATGTGTGCATTCATATTTTTTCCTCATTTAATATCTGAATAACTTTATAATAATTTAAATCTAATGATTTGTTAAACTTAGAATTTAAAATTTGCAATAAAAATAAAATGAATCTAATAGTTGATTAATAATGCTGATCTCAATTTAATCAAATCAAATATTAATGCCCCCAAAAATTGTTTTTTGAGTCTGTTCTCATATTCTTCAAATTAGAAGTTAGTTTATTCTGATTGGTCCACACCGTTTATGCAACAATGCTTCCCTGATTAAGGGGTTTGGCTTGTTTTTAACCTTTTAAAACTCTTCAACTTGAAATTAACTTCATCACTTGATAAGACACAAGTAGTGTCGAAACAAAATAGCTACTTTTGTAGTGATATTATAACATATTTATGTTATAATTTCTGAATAAATAGTATTAACTCTACCTTTTACATTTTTAAGAATAGTGTTTCTTTGGATATGGAATATTATTCTATCCATATCTACCCTATTCTTGGATATATATATATTTATTTATTTTTATTCAAACATGCTTTAATACATAATATTATGTCTATTTATATAATAATCCTTTCTAGTTCTCTAATCAGCTTCTTGTTGTTAAGTTGAAATTTAACAAGTATAGCACATAGTTTTTTCTTACCCAAATACTTTTGCTCTCTTCCAAGATCATCCTCAGGGGTGTGTGTTGGATAGGAAACTAAAAATTAAAAGCAACTTTCTTCTTCACTTTTACAAAAATTCACAATGACATGTGAAATCCTGGTTTTGCCAAATAAAAAATGATAGACCCTGTGCTTAAAGAAAAAGTCAAAACCGGATTTCACAAGTAGATGTTAAATTGATATTCTGACCAATGAAAGCGATTTGCAGGACTAAAAAGACTTAACAATCCAGTGCGAAAAAACTAAATGGCTATAAAATTCTACAGTCAGTGTCTGCCAGACAGTCAGATGGGACCAGCAAGATGACACACTAAAATGTAATGGGAGAAACTTCAAGTCAATCAGGACCTAAGGTTGCCTCGCACATTCGTTCTCTTTCTCCTTCTTTCTCGTGTGCTGATTCTTTTTACTTCTTCTCCATTCTCAACATTCCTAATCAGCGATAATATACATATTACTTACACACATACGTACGCATAAACTCATTACAACAAGTTACTACTATGAACACATCTACAACTCTTGATATCCTTAACTTTCTAATTGAACATTAGCTTCTACAATTCATGTTATCCTTTCCTATCAATAAATTTCTATTTTAACATGCAAAATGTATATTTTTATTCTTCCACAAATATACACATTCCAACCAACCTGAGGCCAACCAACCTTCTGATGAAAACGAATAAAACCTTAAGCTGTAGGGAGTTTGGATATGTATAACATAAAGCTGAATTAATAAGCATTAACCATCTCCATATAGCTTCAGGTGTATTGCAAAAGCAAATTTATTGTAACTATGTTGTGATGGTGATTTTTAATAACATGCATACATATGCTCTGTTATAATTATTTTAAATTTATCAGTTGTAGCTAAGTGTCCCAATGTAAGAGAACTAACCAGAAATGCTAGAAATGCAAAATAAATGTTGGTTAAATGTATTTCAATATATTGCTTAAACCCAATCTTCAGGCTGATGATTGCATTTACGCATGAAACAGACTATTGTGGCTGGGTGTTGACCTTGATGTCTACTTGTGTATTTACATGTTCTATCCCTGTTAAATATGGCATACCTTAAAAGTATATTTTTATCACACACACACACACACACACACACATATATATAATTATATTCTCCCATATAACATTGTTCACATGCTCTCTTTACAGGACCATCTTATACAAAAACATAACCAGAATCATAAAGTCATCTTTTTAGCAAACCAAATGGCCTTAGTGAAGCAACAAGGCAAACAATGCAAACAATATTTACAACCATATTCAACACATATTTTTGCTGAGAACAATGCATTTGACAGTCAAACTTCACTCAACTGTATCATCCAACAGTAAGTACTGTTTTTAAATGGGACATTTCTCAAAATAGACTTGCTTCTTTCTTAAGTTTGAACATTTTAATAAATTTTTCAACAAAATTCTGTTTTCTTGTATATTTTAATATATGATATTATACCTGAAAAGAAATGTGTTTTTTTATATTTTCATTTCTGTTGGTATATTTGAGACATCTATGTCAACACTATTTTCTAGTTAAGTTGGATTGATTCCTGTATCTACTTCAGAAATCAACAAGATAAAAAAAACATTTATATCCAAAATTCTACTTAAAAATTTGGGTAATATGGACAGATTGTCAAATTATTTAGTCTTTCATGAATCTTAAAAGATATTTTACAAATTTCTTATTTTCTTTTTATTTCTTGGAAAGCTCTATTTTACACTAAGTATGTCAAACTTTTAGGTAGCACTTTGTGTGCACATTGATATAATTTTAAGCAGACCCCTTTAATTTTAGTCAGTAAAACAATTGTTATTCATATGATATAAAAACTTAATTTTTATTTAATGTCTTTGGGCCCATAATTAGAAAAGTAGTAATTTCTGAAGTTCTGATATAAAACCTAACATTCTTTTGATGATGGTAAAAACTATTTATAGCAAAATGTGCCAAATAATTTGTAGCAAATGTTTTTTTTTTTAATACTGCAAATCTGTATTATAAAAGAAGACCTGATTTTATGTCCATTGTGCACTGTATTCATGTCACTTTGAATCTGTGTATGTAATATATATGCATATATCTGCATTATGCATGAAGCACTTGCATTTGCTTGTGCCTTTCAATATATACACAAACACAAGTGCGTGCACACATGCATACATATGCAATTTGAATGAGTTTTAAATAGGTCAGTGGAATAAAACATTCCCATTCCACTCAGTCTTGACAGCCTCTACCCTGGGCTGAACAATAAAATCATAAACTTGGAAACAAGAAAAAAAACTAATTTTTTAGCCCAAAAAATGAGATGATTATAGAAGTTTATTGAACTTTTAAGAAATTATTTGATAATAAAGAGAATTATTCTGTAAATTTAAAAAAAACTTTGTAGAAATATTTTTAGGTCTATTATTGAAATAAAATATACATGCATGTAAGCTTACATGTATACACACAAATTGAATGAAATTGAAATAGTCATCTGTGTCTAAATGACTAATTTCTCTTTTAATCTGGTAAAAACCTCTAGGTAACAGGAAAATAGCATAAACTGAAGTGGGCAGTTTTTTGAGTTATTTTTATGATACCTTCTGTATTTAAGTGAATATACTTTCTAATAAATGTAGCATTTTAAACAGTCAAGCATTTTATATTTGAAATTTGATCATCTTGTTATCAGCAAAGTTACTTGTACCAAGTTAGTTTTCTACTAAAAATAATATCTTTTAATTAACTTTAATTATTCTAGATATTTTTAAAAAACACATAACCCCAACAATTAACAGAGGAATCATTTTTGTTTTGCACATACAGAGGTTCTCAAAACTTTAAGAAAATACCAAATTAGCAGGAGAAGAAACCATTTTAGATACCCAACACTCTTCACCCCATTCAGCATCACTTACCAGCTTTAACATTAAATGCTTTTGTAATTATTCATTGCATGCAAAAATTATTTGCTATATAATTTTATCAGCAGTGTAAGCATATATGCATACTGAATTTTTCAACAAGTATAACTACATTATTCTTTTACTAAATTACTTTTACCTGTTTGATATTTTTTACCAGTTTCTTTTAATTATTTATTTTTATTTTAAGTAAAAAAATATGTCAAATGAAAAAAAGATTTCATGTGACACATTTTGTCATTTAGAACTTTATCAAACTAAAGTGATGTTTATGTTGTATCATCATAGAATACCATATTAGTATACCCACACTTGATGGTCTCCCTTGTAGGGATAGGAAATTAAGAATTGAAATCAACCTTCTTCATTTTTACAAAAATTCACAATGAAATGTGAAATCCTGGTTTTTCCCAAATAAAAAAAGGATTGACCATGTACTTAAAGAAAAATTAGAAACCAGATTTTGCAAGTAGGTGTTAAATTGATTTTTGACCAATGGGAGTGACTTGCAAGACTTGAGGACTTCAGAGTCAGTGTGAAAAATCTAATAACAATAAAAGGACCCCCCCCCCCGCTCCATGGTCAGCCAGGTCAGTGGGTCAGTCAGGGATGGAAGCAGCAAAGACAGATGACAAGCTAAAATGTAATGAGAGAAGCTTCAAACTGACATTGGTCCTTTTTCTTTTTCTTTCTGCTGATTCTTTTATTTCTTCTTCTCCATCCAAAGACATTCCTACCAAACAAACACATACATACATACATACATACATACATACATACATACATACTGCATATACTCTGTCAACAATTAAGACTACAAACATTTCCTACAAATCTTGATACCCATAACTTTATCATTGAACACAAACTCTACCCTTAACTTCTTAATGTTTCTAATTGCACATTAACTCCTACAATTTATGTTATTTATTTCTTTTAATAAATTACTATTTTAACATGAAAAATGTATATTTTATTCTTACACTATTTCACATAATTCTACACATTCCAACCTGCTGACAACCAACCTTCTGATGAAAACCTTCTGATGATGATAATTCTGCATAAAACTTGTAAGCTGTAGGGAGTTTGGTTAAGTTTGACACAAAGCCAAATCAAAGAAGCATTAACCCTCACCCTACAGCTACACCCTAAAACCCATAAAGTAGGCATTCCAATGTACCCCATTATATCAGGTATTGTTAGTGCTCCCCACAAACTGCTGAAATCCATAACAAAAATTTTAATCATTCTCTTTGGAACCACCAGCTGATCACATATTAAAAATTCAGGCAACCTGGTTGAAAAACTAAAGAAAATAAAAATATGACTGACAAACTCATCACTAGTTAAGATATTAAATCCCTTTACACTATGTTCCTGTTAACAAGTGCTTAAATCTTATAAAAATGCATCAATTAAAAATAAACATCTTCTTACTAATAGCTGAATTAATAAAAATCAGCTGTCTTATCACAGTTGATGCTATTTTATATTGAATAATAATTTTTATAAACAAAAATTTGAACCCCCAATGGTGTCAGCTCTAAGCAGAGTGTATAAAGAATAAAAATCCATAGTAGAAACCCAAGTTTTTGTATACTTCTTTGTTTATCATGTGTGAACATATAGCTACACTCAAACATGCAACCTTCTAACTATTCATAAAAATATTTACTATCACCAATAATAACTGCCACAAGGAATATATAAGAGAACCCTTAAGGAATTTAGATAAAAGATTATATGAATGTAAAAGGGATTTTTTACAATACAACACATTAAATGCTAAGCTTAATGAGTCTGACTATAATTTTGATTTAAAGAATGCTACTCTAATTATAACAATTTACTATTTAGAAAGTGCTTTAATCACAATGTCATCTGTGGTGATACCAGATGTTGGCTACCAGAAAGCTAATGAATAAAAATCATTTCTGTGCAAGTGAATTGGAGCAGATGTTCTGGTTGAAAAATAAAAATTAATCAAATATCAAATTACCATTAATGGGAAGCCCATCAAATATCAAATTACCATTAATGGGAAGCCCAGAATCAAATACAAGGATGAAATTCAAAACTAGCTTTTGATCCAAAAAGCAGATATAAAAAGCATCAGCAGACAGAAGGAATCTTAAGGCTAGAGTTATTAGTTTCTCCCTTGACTTAAGTCAAGTGGCTACTATGCTGACCTCTGTCCACCTCCCTGTTCTCAAAAGTACTAACTGACCTTTTCAAAGACATTCCACACAAACCAACTTGATGACCTACTAACCTTAGAAGTGGCAACTCCTAAATGAACATTCTTTAACTACAAGACACTTCCACATTCCTAAATCTTTAATCTCTTTCAGCTCATTATTTTCCATGAACTCTCTAAACTCTTATTTCAAGTATTACTTTATTTGTAAAACACTGTATACAATTACCCTTCACTACAACTAGAAAAAGAATAAGAGAAGATATACCCCCCACCCCGCTATACATCCACAGTAAATTTGCTTCCAGATTCTTAAATCATTTCACCTTTCTTGGCAGATCTTCTATTATCACAATTATTCAAGTGATAGGAACCCGAACAAAAAGAAACTAAATAAATTAGGGGAAACTATAAACCCAAAACATATATTTAAAAAAAAAGTTATTTAAATTATAAATTCTTCATTCCCCCTTTCCTTTGTGCACAGATGTCATTGCATCAATGTAAACATCAATTAAACATAAAGTCCTAAAAGACGAAATATGTAACATAAAAACCTTTTCCACTTTGTCATAGTTTCTGTCATAAAATTGTTCTTGATATGTAAAAATTTATATCTCATTTTCCCATTTATTTTATGTACTTTAGCATCAACTATTCTTATCAGTTAAGTGCCATACGTGATACACACTTGGTCGATCATGTCTCGAAAGAGACATGACTGACTGGGCAGAATATTATCCCGCAGTAGGTTGCCATTGCTTTCTGCGGTAACTATTCTTATACATAACTTAAAAAGAACTTTTACTGAGAAAAATATCGGAAGAGAAACTAACATCACTTTGCATCAGACCTTCATAATATTAAAATATAATATCCTAATTATTGCAGAAATGATATAATAGTACTGACACCTCGACCCCTTTTGGACTATTTGAATAATAATGAATCTGTGTCTCAGTTTTCCTTGATGATATTTGATGACTGTTACCATGCAAAATATAACCACCCTTATTGTGAAATAATGGCCAAATACTTTGAGGAGAAACTAGAGAATAAAAATCATTTGCCACAGGTAAATAATCTTTTTCCTTTTTTGTCTAAGTTGGAATTCTGAATAGAAAAGCATATATTAATCTTTTTTTCTTGTCTGATAATATCAAGCTTTCTGGAAAGTTCATGTTGATTTTTAAGGGAAATTAAAACACAAAACAAACTATGCCAGTAAATATTTATTCAACTAAATATGAACCATTTTGTTGCACAACCTTTCTCTATTTTTCCTTCAACATAGATTCCCTCTTACCAGAATTTTGCTGGTTTCTCAGCAAAGAACACATTATTGTGATTTTTATGTCATCAAAAGAGTTCAAATTTTTACCATTTTATAATGACCTGAATAAATGAAAATCTGAAGGAGCAATGTCTGGTAAAAATGGCAAGTGGAGTAACAAATCCCAGCCAAACTGCAACAATTTTTACCAGGTTTGACATTATCCTGATGGAAAACAACATTTTTCCTGTTTGCCAATTCTACTTATTTCTCTTGAATTACTGCCTTTAATTTGTTCAGTTGCAAGCTGTACTTTTCAGAACCACCTGACTGGTTACTTAACAGAGTATAGGATTTCTTTCCAATACCACCAGATGCAGAGCACCCAAGCTTCACTAAGTGCTTATGGATGGTGGATTTTGATAAATTTACTTTTTCTCTCAATTCCTGCATTGTGCAATTTCCACATTGTGCAATGTCTTGATTTGGTTATCATCTGTAATGGGAGTTGCCTGAGTGTTCTTCATCAATAGGTCTACAATCACCAATTCTAAACTTAGCAAACCACTTCTATAGTTCTGTCAGCCAAAGCACCTTCACCATACACAGCGCATATCTTCTTTGTTGCTTGTGAGGAGTTTTTGCCTTTATAGTATTAAAAAAGCATCATGTGTCTAAAATGTACATTTATAATCTATTTTCATAGGGATACAAAAGTGACACAAATTAAGTAATTTTAAACCTCCTTTCTCAAAAGATAGTTTCAAATGTGCTGTAATTGGAAATGTAAGTATATGATATATGTTAATAAATTTGACATTGTTCTAACATGTTGGAATATGAATGACTAAAAATTGGCACGCGCTTTCTGGACAATCCAATTTTTAAAGTTAGTGTTGTGTTTATTTAGGCACAAATACTCAATCATTTTTGTAGTATAATCATTTATTGATCAGCAAATATGATAGATAAAAATTCAAAAGCTATCTCAAATGGCATTAAATTAATTATGAAATGATAAATATATTTCCATGATCTATTAAGTTTTTCTATATTGATTATTTATAGTCGTGATCAAATTTAAAAGTAAATTTACTGTCCTTAGTTATATAGCCATGATCAAAATCTGAACCACACTTTCATTTTCTGAATTGTTATTAATTGTACAAGCTTTCTTGTTTTCCCACTTGTTTCTTTGTTTTTTATACAACTAATAAAGTAATATGGATGTGTGGGTAATATAACATTTATTAGTTTGTGAAATGGAATTGGTGAAACAAGTTCAAATCTTAGCTTAGTGTTTTGCATTCACTTTGCATTAATGTTCTTGGGAAAGGCATGAAACCATATCTTCTTGCCACAAAGTTCACTCCAGACTTCAAATAGAACTTTTATATTGATAAATCAGATATGCATTGTGGTGCAGTAGATATTAGCTCAGGATGAGAAATCGGAGAGCGAAGTTCAAATTCCAGTTAATTTCATTGTGTGGATTAATACCCTTGCAAAAGCTATTAATCCAGGCTTCTCTTTCCGACTATGAGTTAAACAGCAGGACAGATTGGGTTCTATAGCTTTGGTTGGCAACCAGTCTACCACAGAAAATAATGGCAAAAATGGTCAGTGCTGCTAAGTCCTCACTACTCAGCCTTGATAGAGTTCAAAAGCAATTACATGGCCTTGTGAGTGATGAATTATTTTTCACCCTGCAACTTTTATCTCACAGGTGTTTTAATGCTGATAGCCACTCACTACCTTATCATTATTTCTATGGTAAATGTTCAAACAAGCTACATTTCTTAGTTTTATCTGTTCAGACCTTCACAGCTAGGACCTGCCATACCATGTTCACGACATCAAATATCTCCTTTCCTTTTGCATACATTTGGTTATGGGTAAGTTCCACTCAGAGTACTTCTTCTTCAAAACTGTTACTTTGTTGAACAGATTTCCAAGAGAATGCTTCCTTAACCTCTGCAAGTCTAGGATCAACCAATATCTATTCTATATCTATCCTTATATTGTACACTTTTTTTCTTCATCCTTTCCTTTCCTTACAACAGTCTCACTCAGTAATTCTCTACTTTGAGTGGCTCTTGGGTTTTGTATTGGGTGAATTAAAGAAAAAAAACCTCTTGGTTGAATAATAGAAAGGATTGTGCTCTCCAGACTTGGCTGACAGACAGTCTACAAATTCAGTCAGTTAATTGCCATATGTGATACACGCTTAGGTGATCATGTCTCTTCTAAGAGATGGATGACTAGGCACAAAATTTTCCTGCAATAAGTTGCCATTACTTTCTGCAGTAGATTGGTTGCTAACCAAGGCTATAGAACCCACTTTCTTCTGCTATTCAACCAATAGCTGAAAGGAGAAGAGATGGATTAATACCTTTGCCAAGGGTATTTGCACATAAGTGAATGAAATTAATTTGACTGAAATTTGAGCTTTGCTCTCTGATTTCTCATTCAAAAATGATATCTATTACACCACAATGCACCTAATTTTCAGTTTAGTTTAGTCTACAAAGATTAAACTGAATTGAAAATCATGATGGAGAAAACAGGAAACTACTTCAATATCTTTCCTAATAAATCATGGGAAAATCACATATTTAAAAAAAAAAAATGAATTTGTGGTGAACTACATCCTGAAAGGACATGGTATTAAAAAATAAAATAAAATAAATGTAAAATTAATCTGGTTATCATATTGCATGTTTGAATGAGATATTTCCAGAAAATTTTGGCATATATTTTTTTCTTTAGATTATTGGTTTGACAACTTCTATTAGTGTCAAACATGCAAATACAGAAGAAGGAGCAATCAATCATATTCAAAGAATTTGTGCAAACCTTGACTTTAATGAAATATGTACCCTAAAGGAAAATCTGCAGGATCTTTATGATCGTCTTAACATTCCTAGCAAAGGTAAGTAAATAATGACATTATCATTCAACAATGAAATGAAAGTATGCACACTGCATGAATTCAATTTTCATTTTAAATATAAATTTTGTAATTTATTATTTTTTAAAATTAAAACTCAGGTAGTGAAATCTAGCCCTTGTATACTTGTTATTTCCCAAGTAGAAATGTTACTCATTTGAATATTTTTTTATAAAAGTACTTAAAATATTTGAAAGAATATTTGAAGCAGAATCCACATTTTTTAATTGCTCTTGATTTATATATGGTTGAATTTTTGCTATAGTCTGTTGCAAGCCCTTAAATATAATTAAAACTCAAACTGGTCACACAGATATGTAAAAGAAGAATTACATTTTTATTTCTCTTTTTTCAAGTTGCCTTTTATGTGAGAAGAAAGTTTTGTGTTTGTTTAAAATAACTTCTGTGCTGGTGAAGAAGCATCAATTATTAAATTACAAATATTAATGATTTGTTGATAAAATAAATATAGAAGTGTTAAAAGCTTTTGAGAAAAGATTTTTTTTTATTTGGAAAGTTTTTGAAATTGTTCCTCTTGTGTGTGGGGGGGATATTAAAGTAAAATTTCTTATTTGTCTGGTAGTCATATGTTAAAAAGAATTCAAACAGTCTCATTGGTGACTGAAAAAGAGTGGTTAAGAAGAGTTTTTGTATTATTAGAAATCCAAATCTAACAACAATAGTCTTGAATTTCTTGTTATTTTAAGGTGTTTTTCTTATTTTGAAGGTGATTGTGCTGGATATTAAGAAAACTTCAAGTTTGTCAAGGCTTTGATTAGATGTGTTCATAACTCAGATCAATTGGAATAGCTCTTTGTAGTATCAATGATACTACAAAGAGTTATTTAGCTACAAACATACAATGATATCTAGAATAACTTTGATAAATTGACAGGTAAAAGAATTAATCTGATCATTATTTGGTTTTATTACAATATAAAAAATTAAATCTTTTTTTTAGATATCATTGTGAAAGAACTTCCATGTAACCCATTTAAAGATGAAATGAATAAAATAATGATGAAGATAGAAAGGAGATTTTTGGAAATTAAATGTGAGTATATTATTTCCATAAGAGTAGATAGGTTCACTTATCGTCTGGTTCACAAAGCTTCCCTGTCTTTTGAATGCAAATAGAGATTTATCTCTTGTTTCCTGTTTAGGACTGAGTTACCGGTTCCTTCTAAAGTCTTCTCATTCTCTTGCACTCCCAGTAGCCTCTTGCATTTTAGCAGCATTATCACCTTGCTTGGGGTGAATTGATTTTTTAAAAAAAAGCTGTAATGATCTATGAAATTCACATGCACAAATTTTTATTTTATTTGTTTAAGAAATTACTCAATGTACTGTCATTATAATCACCTGTGAACAAAGTTTAAACTTCTTATCTAGCATAGATAAATACTTTAGATAGTTCTTAAATTGATTTTCAATGAAAATGCTTCCAACATTAAGTATATAAGACTTCTTCATAAAATGATTAGAAATGTCACTGATACACTTTTTTCTATGCATTTTGATTTTCAGTTTCTACAGTGGTTACAAAAGAATGTCCTGAATTATATGCAAAATTAAATGAACATATCTATAATCGTGGGCAACTCCAGTATGCAAATTGGTTGGCTGATCTTAAAAAGTATATTGTCCACTTGAAGAATTCTACTGTACACTGTCATTACTTTGCTTGCTGGACATTTCTGGAAGTAAGAAAGTATTTTGTTTATTATTTTATCTCTAGAATAAAATACGATGCATAAAAAATATTTGTCTCTATGTCTGAAATTTTCAAGATAAAAATTGTCTACATGAGCATCTCTTGTGTAATGTATAGTAAGAAAACGTCACAGACTATTATTACTGTAGTTAATTCCATGATCACTGGGTGTTTCAGACATATGACCAGACTCTATGCAATGTTAAACTTTGTAATTATCAATAGAAATTATCTATAAATTACTTGGTTTCTATTTAGTTTCATAGGATTTCTTAGAAAAAAAAAAGTTATTTTGCCAGTGAGTAGTTTTATTATTATCAAGGCTGGTAATGTTAAAAATAATAACACACAGAAGTTATTTATTCTCCACCATCAATTGTTAACACACAAGTTAAAATCATTTATTCATTATCAATTATTAAAAGAAATATAGAAGTCTCTGAATATTTTAAGCATATCAGGTATAACAGTTTCTGCAAATCCAAATCTTACCTTTCTCTTGCCATTATATTTCAAGTGCACCCACTGAAAATAACAGAATCCATTTTGTTCATGTCTTGCCTACACAACTAATACAACCATTGTGCTGATGATCACAAGGCACAATTAGCATATTGCACAGATTTCCAACTATCTGTATCAAAGTATCTGTGAATCTTCTGGATTGACACATTTTCATCAGGACATGCTGTTGGGTTTTGATCCACAGTATCTTCAGAGAGGTTTTCCACCCATAGCACAAATGGCAACTTTATCACTGATAAAGTAGCCAAGTATCTGCATATCTCTGTCAATGGATGATTTCTTAATAGCCTTGGAAATAGCCTAAGTGTCTATTTTACTGGGAGTGGTACACTAGCCTATTTGTAGAAAAATATCTTTCACTGTTATGAATGTACTTATACATATTGAAAAAACTCAAATTATCTGATGTTAGTGCATAAATACATTTTCAAGACATACTTATGTCTTTATAAAACTTACATCTCATATGAAAACAAAAAAGTGATGCTAAATGTTGCCAAATCAGTCAAATTGATCACTTTGGTGAACTTACAATTTAGGTATACCAATCCCGACTTTCCTCCTGAGATTCTGCATGCCACCAGTTGTTGTGAGACCTGTTTTGACTGGGATAATGAGGTACTAAATAATTGAAACATGGGGTGGAGAGTGTTACAGTTTAAATTCGCTACTGTGATCATGATCAACCTGAAGAGTGCCACAGGATTGAATGATGACTATGACAAATGATTGACTTGAACAGTGCTCCATCTATGACATATTATTTATAAATATGTTTATTGGGGGTGTTGTTTAGCTTAGTCTGTACTACATAAATGAGAAATTAGCATCTTTATAGTGATTTATTTCCTGTAAATGATAAAATCCCATTTTTCCCAAAATGGGCCAGCACAGCCAAGCAACAGTACTATAAAAATGCAGCAGTAAAAGTGTTAAATAACTGAAATGGATGAATGCCAACAATTTTTTTATTAATTTTTCTTTTCTTGTATTGAAATATTGCTATGGATTATTCTAGGTCAATTCAATATATATTTTTCTGTGTTTAAATTGTACAGTCGGGGTTTTTTTCCCATAAAATAATAGATTAAAATCTAAATGTTTGCATTGGAGGTAATTGATTAGCATACTCATTTTTTTGAGTTATGAAAAGTAGTCTTACATCTCCTATACTGAACACTATTGTGTGTCATAATACATTTTAATTAAGAATACAAAATTTATTTAATATAATAAAATATACAGAAAAAATCTTTTGCATGTATAATATAAAAATTACAATAAAATTTCAAACTAAAAGGAAATGTCAGTATAAATTTTAAGTAAGTTTTATTTAGAAAAATTAACACTTGTTAAAGTTTTGTGTTATGTACTTTGCCTCTAACTCAACATTAGATGACAAAAGCTGTTCCCTTCCCTACTTCTTTCAGTTCATTGAGAACAATCTCAATGATATTTTTTTTCAGCCCAGGAGGTCTCAAAACTTATTAAAAGCCTTGACCCTAAGAAGGCTACCGATCCAGATAAAATCCCAATGGTTGTCCTTAAGAATGTTAATCCTGAGTTATCCCTGATGTTGACAAAATTACTTAACCAATGCTGTTTGAGGGAGAAATCCTTCCCAGGTCTATGGAAAATGCCAAGTGTATGCCTTTGTTTCAAGAATGTAGATGAGTACCTGTTGCTGTCACAGTACAAATCCATCAACATACTCAGTGTCATTAGCAAACTATTTGAAGCCATAATCAACAAGAAAGTTGTTAACCATCTTAATAGGAACATCTTGAGCCAGAAACAGTACAGATTTCAGTTGACTGGGTTCACAAGCTCTCTAACCAGGGAATCACTGGTAGAGTCTTTTCTTAATGGATAGGTCTCTGAAGAAGAGTTACTAATGGCTAGTCCTCCAAAGCCCAAATGATCAATGCTGACATTCCTCGAGGCTCAGTTTATGGTTCTACCTTCTTTCTACTTTATATAAATGATCTGCATTAGAGTATCCTCTAATTAATTGTGAATATGTCTGCTGATAATACAATGATATATGGGTGAACCTCAAAAAACTCTAGATGAGCTTAGAAGCTAATCTCTCCTCTGACCTTGCTTTAACAGCTCAATGGTATAGGAGGAGGGACTGGCTAGTTACATTCAATGACTCAAAAACTATTGACAATCCATCATCACTGAACAGACCTGATCACTGATTGTGATAAACAGATTTCTCCCTAAAGAGAGACTTGAGTGTCTATTGGGACTTAAACTCAATTCAAATCTCAAGTGAAGCATACATACAGTGATAAAGATGATGAAAAAATGGTTGGTTCCATGTACCACTCCAGTGAATACCTGACTCATCCTGCTATTCTCTACTTTTACAAGAGCCAGATCAGGATGAAAATGGAACATGGGCAGTAGCTACTTAGTATTCACTTTTCAGTCTCGATAGAGTCCAAAAATGTCTGTGCTTCCTTGTGTGTAACAAATTATTTTCCACCCTACAACCCCCCTGCCACAAACAAAACTTTTCAAACCTCTCACTGCTCTATCAATATTTCCATGGAAAGTTCTCAGAAGAACTACATTTCTTAGTTCCATCAGTTCTAACTATCAATATTAACATCCACCATGCTATGCACATTATAGCAAATCCCCTTCATTCCCTTATTCTATTGGTGAGATGTAAGTTCCATTCAAGCAGTTTCTCTCCTCATGAACTGCTGCTTTGTGGAACCAACTGGTGAGAGGATGTTTCTTCAACCAATATTAACCTGTTCAAATTCAGGGTTAACTATTATCTTCCCCACATATCCCCATAAACTGTATCTCTTACTATGTAACTCTCTAGCTAAAATGGCTCTTGGGCATTGTACAGGGTGAACAGAACTGTAAAAAAAATAAATAAATAAGTTCAAATTGTTTGCACTGCACATTGAAAAAAAAGCATGTTTGTCAAAAATAAATCTGTACTCACTGACCACTCATATACTCACATATTGTTAATTAATTTATAGATTAAAAATGGGTTTAATAAAATAATATCAATTACTAAGTATTCCATAGATTTTCTTAAGTTAGTATTTAATCTTATTTAACATTTATTTTTCCTATGGTCATTGCAAGAAATTATTCATAATTTATTTTTGTTTCTTAATCTGTTTGTGCATAAGTTTGTCAGGTTATATTCTCTATGTTCTGAAATATTTAATTGCAAAGTGTTTTATAGTTTTGACTATTTTAGTTTATTCTTTTCCACTTTGCTTTTACAGATTTTCCATAATGCATTAATTATTGGTGGCTTATGTCGAATCAAAGATGCTATTTCTTATGTTGAAACAGAGCTAAAATATGTCAGAACCTCATTTACATCCACCTCATTACAGGAACTTTGGGATGGTAAGTCATTTCTATTTTTTAACAAGAAATAGAGTGTGGGGTTTGGCAGTGGTTCATGAGAAGAAATTACTTGAATGAAACTTACATCACACTAATTTTTTTTTTTTTTAATCATATCACCCCAAGCAAGGCGGTGACGACACTGATGCACATGGGGCTACTTAAGAGTAAAATGATTGGAAAAGAGAAAACCAGAAACTACATCCTAAACAGGGAACAAGGGATGAGCCTCTTCACCCATTCAATAGATGTGGGTGGAGTAGGAACCAGGCGATAGTGTAGTCTATCTACTCCAATTGAGAAAAAAAGAGAGAAGAAAAAACGTGAAAGAGGATTGGAAAAAAAAAAAGAAAGCCAGGGACCACATCCTAAACAGGAAACAAGGGATGAGCCTCTTCACCTGTTCAATAGATATGGGTGGAGTGTGAACCGGGCGATGGAATAAGAAGGGTACGGGTGGGTTGTGGTAATGTTCAAGGAATGGCAGGTCTTGGACGTGTAGGTTATAACTAGTGGAAGTAAGGAATGTTGCTTGTCTAAACACTTTCCATGAAAGGGCAATAGAGCAGTGAGAGGCATGAGAAGTTTTGTTTGTGACAGAAGGGTTGTAAGGTGGAAAATAATTTGTCACCCACAAGGAAACATAGAAGCTTTTGCATGCTATTGAAACTGGAAAGTGAAGACTAGGTAGTTTCTGCCCATATATGACACCTGTATTCCATTTTTAGCCTGATCTGGTTCTTGTATATGTAGAGGATAGATGGATAAGTCAGGTACTCAGATCTGTCCAGGAATGATCCCTTCATTTAATATAAGCATAAACAAAATTTATTTATGACAATGGTAGTTTGCTTTAAAATATTCCCCTTGAGACCACACACTTGTCCCAGAATCCCTTCCACTTTTACAATTGCCATTAGCTGCCTCTTTAATCTCATTCATAATCAGAAATTACTCCTTCAACAACAATTTAATTTTTGGAAATGCTAGAATTTGGACTATACAGGTGAGATGCTGACAAATCAGGATCATACAATATTTTTCCAAAACTCCAGCACAAATTGTGAAATGCAGCTGTGATATTCAAATTGGTTTTATACTTTCCAGACAATCTGTGGAATTCTCAGATCTTTTCATTTTCACTGACATTTGACAGTTTCCTTTCATTGTAGTCTGCACACATTCAATATTTTGAAATTTGGCACTTTGATTGCACATATTGTCTGCACACATTAATATTTTCAGGTGTTCTGCTTATTGAAGGTTTTCTAGAATGTTGGATCACTTTTAATAGATTACAGACCAAGTTTGAGACAGTAGTACAACAATTTTATTCTGGATTTACTCATAGAATCATCCCTTCAAATAGTTCAACTTTACTAATCTGCTCAGTCATGCAACAATCACACTGTAACAAACACAGTCATCAGCATTTCACTGGTATATTTATCATATAAGTATACAGAGATGCTGATAGACAAGCATCCTGTGTCCCTAATGCATAAAAATATTAAAAAATGCAAGAAAATTGTATCCATGCATCCCAGGGATGCACCTTAATTTTTCCATTATAAAAAACTATATAAGTTTGTTCTCAACTAAGTGGCAGAAAGAAACTTTGTTTTATTTTGAACTTGAAATTTTTACAGACAATATCATGAGAGAATTTACCTTCTTTTTTTCATGTTTTCTTTTTCCTTCCCTACCACCATTTCAAGCTAACTGTTGTCTGCTTTCTTGAAAATGGAACAATTTAAATTTGTGAAAAGGTCAGTGAGATGAACTGAATTACCCTGGATGAGGTACAAGGTGGTGGTTAGACAGCTTCAGTTGTTTCATGGAAGAAAGTTTTTCCCATTCCTTCCCCCAGAGAAAAAATAAACCACTTTGAACTAATTTCCAACTTAAATAAATTCATTTTCTTTTGGGGTCATCGAAAACAAATCATACCAATACCATTATTGAAGATAGATTAAAACCATGAGTACCAACAACTCCTTCAAATAATCATGTGTACAAAAGCCTTGTTGTTGTTGTTTTTTTAGTGCCTAGAAGAAACATTCAAAAATAAATAAAACTGATCTTTTCTGACCCCAAAATAAAAAGCCTGGTAGCTGGTAGTTTCTTAAATGTGATTAAATGTAAATACTGTTTTTGTTTTAAATGTAAGAATTTAATTGAGAAAAAAACTTTTGTTCTATCAATTTAAGTGATTCAGGCTAATTAAAATTGTTTTTTGGGACAATGGTCAGAAAAAAACAAACTTAATCTCATGCCCTGCAATTTAACACTACAATTTATTAAGAAACTATAGTTTGGACTATGTACCTCCACTAAATTGCTAAAAAGACAGCATAGTATGAAAAAAAAAGGCCCCATACTTAATAAAAACAAATATTTTCCAACAAAATGTTTATGTTATTATTAAGAAAAAAGACCAATGAATTTTTTAATTATTTTAAAAATTTTTTAATTCTTTCTAACATGTTCAAAATTTTGGTAAAAAATCATGTTTTGATTTTCGTTAGTGGTTAACCAAATTGTTACTAGAGTTTACAATGGATAATATAATAATATGTAACTCCGTTTTTTTTTTCTGGTAAAAAACACATTAATTTGGAAATTCTAGCAAAAATCAAATAATTGTTATATTTTAATGAAACTTTCAGGACTTATTTACAAAAAAAAAAAAAAATTAAATTATTTATTAAATTATTATTTTTAAAAAATCTTAGTAAAAATGTATTTTTTTTTTACATCTGTTACCCACCTCCACGTAAATTCATGAAATTTTAAGAAATTAAATTTTGTTGAGAAAACTGGTTTTATTAGTTAAACACAGAAGTCATTGGGGAATGTAAAACATCTACTATTTTTTTTTCAAACATTTTGCCTTTATTTCTGAAAATCTGCTCCCAATAGTAAAATAAAAAATGCAGCAAAATTATGACATTATTTAATTTGGTAAGCTTTTAATTGCTTTAATAAATAATATAAATTAAGGACATTATAGTCTGAAGAAAAAAATTTTTTCAATTAATAATGAAATTTTAAAAGAATTGTTTTCATTTTTTTAATTATAATGCTTTATAAAGTTTCAAAAGTATTTTTGAAATACTTCAAAGATTTGTTGGTGTTAGGTTATTAAGTTATTAAGTGAAAACTATATTTACTAATCGAAAATTGAAAAGTTTAATACAAATCACCATGATGTCATATTTTTAGAATTGTTTAAAATTTTTCTTTTTTTTGTGTATTCAAAGTTTTTTTGTATGGTAATTTCTATGTGTACATTTTAAAGGTTATGTGTTTCATGGTTTCTTCCGATTACAGGAAAAAATATTCAGAAATTCTGGTCACCATGCACTTATCTTTCATCTTCGTGGCTGTCATCACATGTCAAATATACGGGGAAAGGTCAGAAAGATCAAAACACTGTGTTTAAGAACTAGCTTTATTCTAAATTTCATGCTATAAATAAGTAATACTTTGTAAATTAGATTAATTTAACTTTAAATTTGTTAATTTTTCAAAAATAACATTTCACAAATGTATATTTTAATTTTGCGAAGTTTTTAGAACTGAGAATTCACTTTTTTTTACAAATATATGGCCAAAAAATTGAAAAAAATCACAAAATTTTAGATTCCAATTAATATAATTTCTGTTTGAAATACACCAGGGTATTTTGCCTACGTGATATAATAAATTTAATCATTTAGCTTTCAATTAAAAATAAAATAAAAGTTTCAAGAAAACTTTTTTTTACTTTTAAAAATTCAATTTAAAAGTTAGTTATTGAAAATTAGTGGAGGTACCTAGTTTGGACTGAGAGAATTTCCTGGGAACCAATTTAAATCAAATCTATCAGCATCACTGAGTATATACTGGAAATTTTAACAAAATTGGTTATTGTAAATATTATTGTGAAAAGCTTGACTTGCATCATAAAATGTGAGGTACATGCTGGTTTGGTGGATAAGCAGGTTGGTGACATAAAAAATAGATGGTTATGAATTCTGAATGATGTCAGATATAACAGGTATAGTAAGAAGAACAATGCACTACTGTCGATTAAATAAAGACATTGATTTTTAGGAGGTTACCAAATGTGATAGCTACCTGAGGAATGCTGAAGCCAAAAACATTAAGATAGACACAACAAAAACAAAGAAAGTAGGCCAAATGAAAGCATGTATAATAGTAACATCCCATCTCAGAAATATAGACAAAAATTAACAATAAAATAAGTATAGATATAATAGTGGACTTGATAGTATCTGAAATTGAAATATATAAAAACTGATATCTGAAAATGAACAGTATAAAAAATAATTTCTCTGAATTTCTAAGATACCAAGTTATCATTATTTACATTTGAATTATTGTCCTCATCTTTAGTATTATGAGGTTTTAACCATTATTCCCACTGGTTTTCTTCAGGCGTCTGTTGATCCCGGTAACCGTCAAGAAATTTTGAACTGAACCCTTTATTTCATCTACAGGGATAGATTGTTCTCATACCAATGTCTATCTATAGGGATATTTATCTTGTTCTTATTTAGTATTGCTCAGTTATTGTTCATCCTGTTTTCAATGCATTTAACTCTGCATTACCCAACCTAGGAATTACTATGTTACAAAATTTACAAACCAGCACTTTAATCTACTAGGCTATTGTGTGTTATAGTACAAATGTAATTAATGTAAATGATATAAGAATAAACTAGTTTACTATCACTTTACTTCAGTAGTTAAGAAACATCTTGATAACTGTATTTTCTTAAAGATTCCATAAAAGCTACTGAAACTTATAAAAGAATTTTGAAAATGTTATAAAGTCTTAATTTTTGACATAATTGAACACTTCACTAATAATTTTTTTTTATTTGATGCTGTTTAGCTTTTGTGTGGTTTCTGGCTTTCTCTTTTCCAATCTTTTCATGTTTCTTTTTTTTTTTTTTGTTTATTTTTTTCAATTGGAGTAGATAGACTAAACTATCGCCCAGTTCACACTCCACCCATGTCTATTGAACAGGTGTAGAGACTCATCCCTTGTTCCCTGTTTAGGATGTGGTTTCCGGCTTTCTCTTTTTCAATCTATTCACTCTTACGTAGCACCCTGCACATCAGTGGCGTTACCACCTTGCTCGAGGTGATATGATTAAAAAAAAAAAAAAATTGTTTACAGTTATTAATGTTGTGGATATGTGCTTTTTTGTTTTCAAAACTGACAATAATTTTGTGATTTGAAACACAATGTAAAACAAAATAAGCTTTCAGCAAATAGATAATTGTTATATTATTTAGCAAGGATTATTATTCTTAAAACCTAATGGACTGGTGCTACAGAATCACAAACAAAGAACTGTACCAAATAACAGAAACCACATCACTTGAGGACTTTCAACAACAGCAACAATTAAAATGAATAACGCATGTAACTGTAGCGAAAAAAATTTAAATTGTAGTTTCTTCTAGCTGTAATTAATTCCTGCAATCCTTTTCCTTTAGTTAAACACTCCACTGACCACAATATGTGTCTCCTGTTACAACAGTCACTATTCTCTTTGTCACCTTGTTATGCCATTTATTTATATTCTCATTGACAGCCCAAATTTACATATATGAAAGACTCTTACAAGATTATCTGACTCCAGGATCTGTTTTAAATGTGTGACCTGCAAAGCTATCATTTTTCTTTTTGGGACAGTTTACATGTGAGACACATTTGAATTTGTTTTTGTCCTAGAGCTAAGCCATTTTTTCTAGCATTACTTTGACTGTTGCAAAAAAATGCATGCAACCCTGGGCCACTTTGCCCACTGCAGTAGTTCACTACAACTTCAAAGAGAAAATAATGACCTAATAAAGATGTTGACATTCAACACTACTTCGATGAAATGGTTAGAAAAGAAACTAGATGAGAAATAACAATTACTGAATTTGAGAAACAGCTTTTCCTGAAAAATTGTTTTAAGAGAACAGATTTTATAAATTTTAACTGAAAGTATCACTGGCTGTTCAGTAAATGAATGAATATTTGGAAACTGCCAATATTACCATTACAATTTCATAAGCTCACATCTATACTGACTTTAGTAAAGATCATGTACAAAAGATTTGTATTCAGTCTTAACTGATCATATGTTTAAATGCCATATAATCAAACATAAAATTATCCATAAAATCTCAATTTACAAAAGAATCCATTTTTCAAGGGGAATACTCATATATGAAAATATGTCTTGTAATATTACCAACTATTTCTAATTAATAAATTTTGTTTCTGTTTCAGAAAAAAAAAGAATATTTCCAAAAGTTAAGCCAAGATCCCAAATATTTCAACCCTCTTCTTAAAAAGGTTGAAAAGATTATAAGAGACACAATCAAGAAAACTCCACACGCTTGTATTTTGATCTGTGTAAGAACTAAGACTTTGGTTTGTGCATTAGAGAATTGGATCAAAGAATCTGTGGAACTCAAAATACTAAATTCACTTCAGTTGGTGGCTGGTTCCAGAAGAGCAGATATTCTTGGTAAAACCTTTTTTTTATTATGTGCTATGTACTTTCAGGACATGGGCAATTATGGTACTCTGCATTTTTCTGTCTTTTGTATCAGATTGCTCCATTTTTTTTGGTGAGCAAAAGTAAGGAAACAGATAGTCTTAAAGTAAATAATATTTAATATTTGGTTGTATAACCCTTGCTAGCAATAACTGCATCAAGCCTGTGACCCATTGACATTACCAAACTGCTGCATACTTCATTGATGATGCTTTTCCAGACTTTTACTGCAGTCACTTTATTCTTGTTTGTTTTCAGGGGGTTTCTCCCATTAGTACCCTTGTCATGAGATGAAATGTATACTCTATTTCCATTTCAAGACTTTGGAGGAGGACTGTATATAAAGGAAAATTATATAAAGATTATAATTTATTATATAAATTAATTTAATATATTCATAATAAGTAATAATATTAATTTTAAATATTAATAAAATAAAATATTGATAATAAAATTACTTTATTATATAAATTATATAAGGATAATATACAAAAGGAGCATATACATTTATTATTTCTAATAGTAAAAAGAAATAAACTGTTTTTTAATGGTTATGGAGGTTCACTAAAAAATGAAGAGTAAAAATGGCCATGGGTTGAGAGCCACTGACTTAAGTGAAAAAAGTTATACTAGGGCCCTGAATAAGATACTGATCTGATGTGAATAGGTTCACCATCTATTGAAGGTGTGATTATAAGAACTATCTTACTATATAGAAAATTTATCTAAATATGTTGTAACTTACAGTTAATAATCTTTGTAACATACATTTAATATTAAATGTAATACATTTAATATTAAATATTTAATCATTGTTATTTACATTTAATCTTTTGTACTCCTTTACTTTATAATTATACATGCACCATTATTAGCTGATGACTTGAGGAAATCATATTGGCTATAGAAGAAATCATTTTTTTAAATCTTTCATAACTAGTTAATTTTTAGAAAAGTTTATTATTGAAAAATTTGAAAAGTTTTATACTCTTACAAAATATATGCATGAGTATTTTTTTCTCTTGATAGGTATGACTAAACAACAACAAGAGCAAAAACTTTGTGAATTTAAAACTGGAAATTGTAATCTGCTGGTTGCTACTTTTGGAGAAGAGAGTCTTGATATATATAAGTGTGATTTAGTGCTGAATTTCAATGATGTCAAAAATGAAATCTCATTGATGCAAAAAATGGGTGAGTTATTTATTATTTATAAAATAACATTTATTAAATGTGGAACCATTTTGTTTAAGGTTCTAGAGTTATGTTGACAGGTACCAAAAATTTAGAAGAGATTTCAGATTAATATTTATAAAGGTTATGGAGTAAATAAAACACCCTTGCTAGCACAAAAAGAAACTATGCCAGATGCTTTAAATAAAGAACTCAAACATAGTTTGGTGAGAGTTCTGATAGTGTTTGTTAGAGTACTGTTGGAGTCAGTTGAGACAAAATATTATAACCATTAGCAAGTTATAACAGTGGCAATAAGGAATCAAAACTTATATGGAGCTGGAAAAAATATCATTTTTTGCAATGGCACACATACTAGTAATTACAAGAAATTAGAACCATGTTGGTGTAATTTTTTCTTTACTGTGTGTAAAGGGAAAAACAAACATATATTCATAAATATACAAGTATTATTACTCTAAATGGCAAAAAAGCAACAGCAACAGCAAGAACAACCACAGAAGTTGTTGGAACTCCAGAAACAACAGCAAAAGTTAATTCAAATAATTCAGAAGAAAATCAAAAATTCTCCAATTTCTTTCATTTCCAACACAGTGGCAAGTGCCATAGCTGAGTTCACATATAATTCTCGGTAATACAAAAGTACAGTATTTTTCAAGTTTTACTAGTGCTTTCTCAACAAAACGCCTGTTTTTATTTTGTCTTCCCAGTTTCTGCATTCTTCTTTGTAAATTTGCTCATATCTTCTAAAATAAGTAGGAAAAAAAATTATTTTTTGTGAATTGCATGTGAATTCATTTATGGCATTTGCCACTATGTCTGGAGTGAAAGAACTTAAAGGATTTTCTTTTTTCTTCTGAATTATTTGAACAAACTTTTGTTGTTGTTTCTGGAATTCGAATAATTGCTGCTGTTGTATTTTTACCCATTGGTCTAATAATTATTCCATACTTAAGAATATGTTTTTTACACACAGAAAAGAAAAAAATGACACCAACATGGGCCTAATTTCTTGTTGCCACTTTTATGTGTGCTGCAGTAAAAAAAATGTACATTTTTCTACCCTGTATAAGTTCCGATTCCTCATCACTGCCGTGATTAATCACTACTAATGGTTATAATATTATGTTTTGCTGGACTCAGATGGTACTCTAATGAACACCATCAGAACTCTCAAGGAACTCTGTCCATGAACTCTGAGTTCTTTATTTAAAGTATCTTGCCAAATTCATTTGTGTTACTGAGGATGACTTATTCACTCAACATATTTGTAAAGAAAAGAAGTTTACTGCAGCTGTATGAACAAAAAAAAGATAATGTACCAAGATTGCAATTTTCTTTGTTTATATGTGATGTGGCACTAGGAAAAAGGTCACAAAAAAGACCCAGACACGGTATACAGTTGGAAACAATATTATATTACAAAAGAGGAACAGTGTACAGAGGAAATAGAGTATAATAGTACTTAGCGCTGGAATGGCGTACTAACAAATGAGTATTGTAGCTGCTGCTACTTACTACTACCTCCAAGAGTAGTTAACTCTCAGTATTTATGTAGTCCAATAGAGTTCATGTTAGTGTATAGGTAATTCCCCACAACACCCGCTCCCCAGCTTTTTTGTCTGTAAAAAGCTGTTAGTACCTCTTATGTTTTGGGTTAATAATCAGCAGGTCGGTAAACTACCGTTTTCTGCCCGACTGACATTATTCGGGTGCTGGTTGGGGTGGATCTAAGTCAGAAGTTTCAAAGATAATGTCAGTTGGTTCTTCTTCTACCTGGGGTGTGTTGCTTGTATCATCTGGGCGATGCCTTTTAAGTTGGTTCTAGTAGTGCTTATGTGTGTCTGGTGGGCCATTAACGATGTACACCATGTTGCCTATTTGCTCATCAATAGTGCCCATTTCCCAGAACGACATATTATTTTTGTAGTTTTTAAAGAAAACTTTTTCTCCGAGACTGAAATGTCTCCTGGGCACACACACAGTTTTTTGTAGTTTATTTTGTTTTGGCAGGAGTTTATCAAATGCTGATCTGATCTTTCATGCGAACATAGTTTCAGCTGGAGAGACAGCTGCCAGAGTGTTAGGGTTTGGTGTAATCCTATACACCTGTAAGAACCGTTGAAGCACTTCGTCGGTAGGTGTTCCTTGGGCCTTCTTCAAAGCTCTTTTTAAGGTGACCATGAAACACTCTGCCTGCTCATTGGACCTTGGGTGGGACTGGGAATTGGTGACGTGTTTTATTTGAAACACATCACAGAACTCCCTAAACTCAGTTGATATAACTTGTGTCCCATTGTCACTCATGATGGAATCCACCACGTTGAACTGCACAAACAGTTCATGCAAAAAGTTGATTGTTGTTCCTGTGGTAGGTCTTCTACATTTCAGGACTTCAAGCCACTTGCTGTAACTATCGATTAGTCTATCCAGTTCCTCATCGATCTTGTTCAGTGCAGCACACTTCTTTTTTAAAAAATAGGTTGTATATTTTCTTTTACTTTGGATTTTGCTTGTATCTTAGTACACTTGCCTAAACCAGCTGAGAAGACTTCAGGAAAGGTCTGTTTGAGTTCTGCTTTAAGTTCCTCGGCTTCTGATGTAATATTCTCAATTCTTTGGCAAAATGAGTTGATAGGGCTGTCCCACAAATTAAAGTGGTCCAACCAGTCAGTGCCAAATAAATTTTCAGAGTTTTTTAGTATGAATGCCTTTACTTTTTTGGTTGTACTGTTTAATGTAATTGACAGGTACAACTCACCAATGAAATTAATCCTATTTCCAGTCACTGTGCGGGCTGATTTACTACTTTTTTGTAATGTTGGCTTGTTTAGCCTCCTCTAAGTCTGTAGGTTTATAATAGAGAGGTTTGATCTAGAATCTAACTGGAGCTTAACCGTCTTATTCAATATCTTGATGGTGACATATTTTCGCAAACTTCCATCTGGTTTCTCGCTTGACCTAGTGTGTCTGACTCGATATTTGACTGTTTTTGTACTTCTACAATGGGAGTCTTTATGGCCAACTTTGCTGCACTTTTTGCATTTTTTTATTTAGGAAGAGGTAGAATTTTGCCCAATGCAATTCACCACAGCGATAACACGAACTGGGGGATAATTTTCTTAATTATCATGTGATTTTTCCATTTTGTAAGTGATCTTCGTTCTTTTTATTCAAGGCATAATATTTTTCATTATATTTTACTTTGTTGATGTGAGCTATATCCTGTTCCTCTATATTTCTCGGGTTGTTCTTTATGCTTATCACTCTTTGACAGTCTTCTGCCAATTTCTGAAGTGTTAAATTTGGTTCACTCTCTAACTTCGTGAGTACCCTACACCTAATTGCTGCGTTTTTTGCTGATACTAATCCCTGGGCGAAAATGAGGCATTTGAAATTGTCTGCTGTCAGATCCGCCAGCCTGAAATTGTTGCAGGGTTTGTTTACAATTGTCATGAAAGTTTAGTATTCTTAGTCATCTTGCTTTGTCAAATTAAAGCATTTCCCTCTCTTATGAAAAAGAGACGTGTTAGGGCTAAAAGATTCTGATAGCAATCTTACGACTTCTGTAAATTCTAGTTCTATGGTTTTCTTAGGTAGAATGTAATCCATAAATCTACTGTGTTTGGTAGTACCAAGCTTTCGCAGAAGTAACCTGACCTTTTTTGAATCAGGCCAGCTTTCACAGTCGACCTTGAAGAAATCTTTGTATCTTCTAAAGTATGCATCAAATGTCTTATCTTCTTCCAGCACATATGTGAAAATTTCCATTGTACTCCAAATGATACTTTGTGAGAATGCTGCATTGTTCTCGGCAGGGAGGTTGTTATTCAGAGCTTCAAGAAGCAATTCCTCAACTCGTTTTTATTTGTTTTCGTTTGCTTGTAGTATTTCTAAATATCTGTCTTCACTTTTATACAGTGTTTCCCTGTGTCTGTCTTCATTTTCCTGTAATGTTTCGACATGTCTGTCTTAACTTTTTTTAATATCTCTAACAAGAGTTGCTGTTGTTCTTTTTGTTGTTGTTGCTGTTCTATTAGATGTTCTTCTATTTTCTGTTGGTGGTCTAGTGAGCTTTCATCATCTGGATGATGATGGCTTTAAAATCCTCCATTATAGACTTTTACTTAGAGTGAGAAAGAAACAATTCTTACTACTTGTAAAATCTCTACTCAATGAGAAGAAAAAAATGGAAGTTCTTTTTCTTCGTGAAGGGGGAACCTCCTTATTTTCCCGCTGGTTACTGTAACTGTTAAACAAATTACAGTTTTATACTGTATATAACAGAACGAGAACAACAGTTTACTTTTTTTTTCTCTGGAGGGAGGAAAAAGAGAAAAAAAATTATTAGCTAGAAGAAAATCTACTTACAGTATGTTTTGGAGCACAGTTTACAGACAGTTTGTTAATTATTTACCCGTGTTTGATAATAATTTTTTTGAATGTTGTAGGATTTGCTGTCAATATTTTCATTGTGGTAAAAATGCTTGTTTCCTTTGAGTTATGGGATGGTTTATTACTGCCACAGTTAAGGTTCCATGTAGGCTTGAACAACTTGTCAATCACTTATTTATGAGTTCTTTTTAGGCAATTGTTAAGCTTTGTTGCTTTGAAATTCTTCATCGCTAATTGATGTGGACGATGATTTGTTGAGGGTCCCAGGTAGTTCAATTTTCTTCATCGCCAATTGATGTGGCCCTGAAGAAAAAGGTCACAAAAAAGACCCAGACACCGTATATGGTTGGAAACAATATTATATTACAAAAGAGGAGCAGTGTACAGAGGAAATAGAGTATAACAGTACTTAGCGCTGGAATGGCATACTAACAAATGAGTATCGTAGCTGCTGCTACTTACTACTACCCCTGAGAGTAGATAACTCTTGCTATTTATGTAGTCTGGTAGAGTTCATATTAGTGTGTAGGTAATTCCCCTCAATGATATGTAATACTAAAATTGGAAAACTGTCACATTATTGAAATATTGTATCAGAAATAGATTAGATTATTATTTTTATGGATGTGTGAAAGTGTTGAGTTAGAAGACATTCTTTATGCAAGTGACAGAAAGAAGTGCTCTCTCCTCTATTAATTGTTACAGTTAATATAAAATGTAATAACTGTAAAATAAAACATATATTGCAAATGTAACAAGTATTATCAAACAGAAATAGTATTTTAACTTTAGCCAACTATTAAAATCTTTTGAACAAAGTTTGTACAATCTTTACATATTTTTATGTCATCCCAAATATTTAAATATTTTTTTTCAGGCCAAGCCTGTACTAAGGACAGCCAATACATAACATTGGCTAAACCTTCCTCTAGATTTACCCAAAGAGAATTGGATAATATCTCTTGTGAAAGGATGATGTACACAGCATTGAAGAAAGTCCAGCAACTAAAATATGAAGACCCAGTAAAATATAAAAAAGAGAAGGAAGAACAACTAAGGAAGGAAAAATCACTACATGAATTAATGAACAAATGTTTTTTGTATACTTTAAAACCTGGTGAATATAAGCTCAAGTGTTTAATATGTGATTTTTACTTTTGTAGCTCTTCAGAATTAAGGGTTCTTTATGGCAATCAGCACACTACCCTGAATAAATGCATTCAGCTTCATGCTGAACCTCATCCCAAACCCCAAAAGTTTAATCATATGAAAAAAGTATCAAAGATCTTTTGCGTAAAATGTAAAAG
The DNA here is from genome assembly GCA_037127315.1 of Ascarosepion bandense. Taxonomy (NCBI): domain Eukaryota; kingdom Metazoa; phylum Mollusca; class Cephalopoda; order Sepiida; family Sepiidae; genus Ascarosepion; species Ascarosepion bandense. The sequence goes on along the minus strand of JBBBDQ010030242.1, from coordinate 51,944 downwards.
TGATTTTGGTATAAATGTTATCTATAAAAAACACTTGCTTCCCATCATAAAAATTATATCTTTCATTATATATGATTCAAATAATAAACGCAGTCATGTAAGTCAGTGGAAGAATGTTCCATTCAAAATCAGAAAACTTAGATTTCAAAAACTAAGTCAGTTTCCTTTTCTTACAACAGCAGATAAATAGTTTCACTGTATCAGTGTGTTAGTTTCAATTATTATAGTGTTAGTTTCAATTATTATAGAAATAATCATTTATTGATAAAAAAATGAACAATTGTGGCAAAAAGCTGAGGGGGGAGTAGGGAGAAGCTGATCAACATTAACTATCCTAGACCTAGTTAATCAGGTACATGGCCCATTCATCAATTACAATTTGCTCATTCATCACAAGAACTCATCCATTATCATTCGGTCCAACATATGTCACAATACCACATATTCACTGGTAACCTACAAAAATCCATGGCATAAAAATTCCATTATGTCCAGAATGTTTAAAGGCAGAATCAAGAAGCTCACTCAGTAACAAAGAGGGAAGGATAAAAATAAATGGTGGAGTGAGAAAATCAAAGACTGACCCAGTCAAGATGAAAATAAGGGACAAAACAAACTGGGGAGATTGGGAATCTTGACATGAATCATCACAAAAGAGAGTACTAGGAACAGGCCAGGAACAGAAATTACTTGTATTAATTAGGTAAACAAAGAGAATTTAGCTTAACCAGGTGAGGGATATGTGAGGAAAAAGCCCTGTCAATTTGTTGTAGGAATGACTGCAAAACACTTTCTCCTTCTCATTTTATAGGCAGAAGCACACAAATGCATGCTGGGATTTTTCCTAGCCAATAAAATATGCCATTACTCAGTTTCATTTGACTCTGTCCCAGTCTGTCTTGTCTTGAAGTCAATATGCTATATTTGCTTGTCGGCAGAGGAGTGAATGGTTGTGAATGAACAAGCACCAGCTAAGTTGAGTGGAACCAACATGATACCAGTGACAAAACAAGCAATGCATTAACAAGTAAGGAGTCAGCTAAATAACAACCACAGTGGTCTTAAGGAACTTGAAGACTAATGTGAGTCAAAGGGCTACATTAGTGTTTTGCTGATGAGGATTAACTTATAGAGTGACATTATTGGTTACTGTTGACTAGGACTGATGTTAGAGGGATCGAGGTTTAACTTTGTTTTACATGCATTTTTGCTACATATATATTGTTTCAATCAAAGTTTTATAGCTTATCTGTTAATGGTATATTTTCTACTCATATACATATAATAGTGGATGTTCTGGTGATGTATTAACCTTGTCTGAATGTAATTTTTTATGTATATTTCTTTAGGGTTAAAATGGCATCATCTGACCACAACAGGATTACAATATTACAAACAAAATCATATAGGAGATGCAACGTAATAAGCAGAGACAAAAATGATAAAATGCTTTAGTATATATTTCAGAGAAATGATTGTATGTTTTAAAGAACATATTTTTATACAGAAATAAAAAAAGTTTTGCTTATCTGTTAATGGCAACATGTTTTCCCAAGAATGTCCAGAATGCCTGCTTTTTTCTGTGGTTGAAAATGAAAGAGAAGGTTTGATTTTTGTTTCTTTTGTCAGTAAAACACTTGTATTGATTCATTATGGAAGTATACAATATTTTACTTAACTATTATTTCAAAATTTAACTTTTTCTTATTTGTATTGTGAAGTATTTTTATTGCATAAATTTTAATTTTCTTTTATTATTAATTATTTTGATTCTAGACTATTACTAGTAATAAGAGTTGAAGTTTTTAGTCATTTATGTTTTGGTATAACTACATAAGTGCATGTTTTCAAATGCATAAAGAAACTTTTATTGCATTTTGATTTTTATTTTATATTGTTGGAAATTTTTATATTTGTATACACAACACGAACAGAAGATTTTAACATATGAATGCTAATTATATTTTATGCAGTTGATTAAATAAAATTCAGCAAACTTAAATAGTGTTTATTACTTTTGTTGTCAATTCTCAAGAACAAAAAAAATCTATAAATTCACTTTCATCATCATCATCATCTATCCATCACACCCAGATGGTGCATAGGGTAGCAACTTTTTGTTGCTGTTTCTGTAACAAACTGTTTTTTACAAGGCAGGGTTGTTAGCCCTGCACCCAACCCCCCTCCCCAAACCTGGAGGATCGGTGGACCATTCTTGGTCCTTATATTTATAGCACCTGGTATTCCCAAATGGTCACCCATTTAAGTACTGACCAGGCTCGATGTTGCTTAACTTCAGTGATTGGATGGGAACCAGTGTATTCAACACGATATAGCTGTAGGCCTCTCATCGTATGTTTAGGTTTTATTAGAACTTTAGGCATTGCTTTTTAAAACAATAAACATTGCCAAGGAGTAAAAGTAGTTAAAATAATAGCAGTGTCAAAGGGGGAACTGTCAGTTTGACATTCCATTTTTTTTTTATTTTTTTAGGCATGAAGTTTCAAGTTGGCCTAAAATCCATTTTTTTTTTATTGCTTTAAACCCAGTTTTATTTTTTTCAGTTTTCATTCTTGTAAACTTATTGCAGAAAGTGTTCTTAAAATTACTAATTTCAAACTTATGAGAAAAACCCTTTTTGTTACAAATATGGATTTGGCGAAATGTGCCAAATATCAGCTTCTTTTTAAATTCTCCATATTTCTAGAATTCCAAATCTCAAATATTTCCTTTAATTGAACATCTCATCAAAAACTATAAAAGTCTATTCTTAAATATTTTATGTAATTTTGCCATAATATTCCAGACACAGTCTTATAAAATATAGAGAGGCTTATTTTCTAGAAAAACAGACAATAGAACAGAACAGCCTACTTAAAACAGAAATCATGATTTTGAAATGGAATTTTTGAAATAGAATTTTTTTCTAGCAATCAAATTTGTCAACTGCCATTTTAATTTGTTATTATGTTTGCCTTTTGTAACTCACTCTTTTTTTGTCTGCAGATGACTTTGTGGTGCTACTTTTCTGTACATTTTGTCACTTTCACTTAATTCTTATTTAAGATTGTAGCATTCTTTGCAAGTATTGTTCCAAAAACTCATTGAGTTAGATTAAATGCAGAAGTATGAAGTACAAAATACTATTAAGATGGAACAACTTATCCAATGGGTGGATGTTTCATCTAATAAATTTTTCTATTTTCCTTTTATTTTCTTGTTTTAATAGCATTTATATATTGTTACACATTCTCATTAATGATTATAATGAAGCAAAAACAGAAACCTATACTGAAAATAGGGGGAAAATGAAGTTCTATACTGAGAACAGAAACAAAAATGGAATTCCCTAAAACCTGAAATGGAATTACATAAAACTGGTACTTTTAAAAATATAGATTCATTCATTCTTTTAATCTCTTTTCTTTTTTTGTTTTTGTAATGAAATTTTACTGACAAAATGGTAAGATATACATTTCAAGGAGAATATATAACTTGAACCTTTCATTACTTAACAATAAATTTTATTACTCTCTCTATTTCTGTTGGCAAAGAGTCATATGAGCAAGCCCCTAATTTGAAAATTGGACCTTATATCATTGTCTGCTCTGTTTTAAAGACTGTTTTGGTTGGTTGTTTATTTATCTATGCTATGCAGCTTGTTCCCAAGTTTACAAAACCTGGTGCTAATGTGAGCTCACATGATTCTGTACTAAGAACTTGTTTTGTTTGATGGTCTGATGTGATATTGAATACAAATTCTGGGATGATAATACAGTTTTCATCTTATGGACAAATAACTGTTACATTCTCAGTTGTTGAGTTAGCCATGTAGAAGTCTATGCAAAGCTTATGCTAAGCCCAGGCCAAGCAAGGGGTATAGGCCCATTTCAAACTGCTCATTAAGTATTTTTGTAATCCATACTAAATATATGTGAATGCACAGTGGGTAATGGATAACAGCTTGGCATAAGAAATTGGAAAGCCAAGTATGAATTGCAGTTGAGTTCATTAAATTCACTTATGCATAAATATCCTTGGGAAAAGTATGAATCCATCTCTTCTCCAACCCTTCTATGGATTAAATAGCAGGATAGACTGGTCCCTATAAGCCTTGATAGATAACCAATGTAGGAGAAGGAAAATTCTAAATTCAAACCAGCTTGGAGAGAGTTAGGCTTCTCATGCTATTTTATCAAGACACACCACTGTTGCCATGACTGCAGTACACTAAGATTCTAAGATTCTAATTGGTTACTAAGCTCATGGCTAAATATATATGATTCATGGCATATAATGTATATACAATATACTTACAGGTAACAGCTTCAATTACTATCTATCCTTATGATCTTCACTTCCTACTGTCTCCTCTTACATTCATATCATACACTTCATTCAGTAATCTGCTATCTTGAATGGTTTTTGAGCCTTTTATTAGATGAAAAAAAGGTTGTCTTTACTTCATGCCAATTGGCTAACTTAGCCCCACCCTGTTCTAATGTAGCTAACTATCTACATCATAAGGTTTTATTGCCTTATAAGTTGGGATGTGCGTTGTGGTGCAGTGGGTATCAGCTCAGAACAAGAAATTGGGGAGCTGAGTTCGAATTCCAGTTGAATTCATTGCATTCACTTACGCGCAAATACCCTTGGGAAAGGTATTAATCCGTCTCTTCCCTCCAGTTATGGGTTAAATAACAGGACAGATTGGGTTCTATAGCCTTGGCTGGCAATCACTCTACCACAGAAAGCAGTGGCAACCTACCATGAGATAATTTTCTGCCAAGTCAAGCACGTCTCTTTTGAGACATGATTGCCCAAGCATGTTTCACGTATGGCACTTAACGGACTGGCTGAAGTTGGGAGGTGTAGGGATCACAGTATTGAAAAGAGTACTTTTTAATTCATTGATAAATTTGGTATACAGACAACTACAAAAATAAAAAGGAAACTGAATTGTCATTAAAAACAAAAATTTTGGTATAAATTTTCCAAATTTTGAAAGTTTTTATGCTACCTCCAAAATGTCTTTCTTGAGAGTAAAATCTGATATTTTTCTTTGTCTTTGCTCTCTTGTATCCAAAAATTTATATAAGTATTTCAAGAATTGCAGTCTGTCAGTCAGCTTCCCGGAGCCTTAATACACAAGTTGTTTGTCCTGTCTGGAATTCTACCTGGGCCAGAAAGCAGCCACAAGTAATGGTGCTGTTTTTCTTTGGTAATATATCTTTATCAAGTATAGAAACTATTTTCAGCTCACAGTCCTCATACTGAAAAAACCAGGACTTGTCATCTCCTTATTTGTGGAATATATCATAGCTTAGGTACGTAGCAGATAAATCCAGTCTGCTTGATTCTGGAATAATAAAAAATCAATAATAATAATGACAACAAATAACATTAATTCATTTTTGTTTATACAATATGTCAAATATTTACATCTCTTAATATTCTCCATAGTTATTTTTCCTTGTTCCATAACACCAAGAGACTTTCAAATACTTTAGAACATTCTCTATTTAAAATTTAAATGTATAGTTATTTTTCTCAACATTATTTTTTCTGTATTTACAAATACAGGTTCCTAAATCAATTTTTACATTTTTTTGATAATGTCCTTTCTGGCTGCTGTTATAACCAAAAGAATCCATGAAGAATAATCTCAAGTACATCAAATGATGAAAGAAATGTGTAACTGGGTGAAAGCTATACGAAGAAGAAATACTCAATCTGACAATGTCTGCATTCCAATGGAAATGCATCATAACAAATCTTTATATTTCTGAATAGCAAGTTAAAACGTAACTTGAGACCCCATTCTTATAGCATTACGAAAAAATTAATTGAAGTTTAAAAAATAATATGTTATCCTAATAAAATCATTATTATTTCTGTTTATAAAAAATTAGTTTCATAATTTTTTTTCAAATTTTCTAACAAACCCAATGATCTCAATAATCTCAGTGCTAGAGAAAATAAGTCAGTTCAAAAGAAATGTTAATACTTAATTGAGAGGAGATATTGAAGAGATGAAGTCAATTAGGCATGGAGGGTACTTAATATATAAAATGAAAGTCAAAGTAGTTATTGCCATAAACAGTCTGTTGCCTATTTTACCAAGATACTTAAATACAAAAAATTATGCACACACTGCAAAACTTGGCTAAATCTACTTGACTATTTGGTTTCACAATTCAGCTTCATAGGAAAATTAAATTTTTACCAGTTTATTAAAACTGAAACTAATTAAAAAATTTGAAAAGTAACCAATATGTTTGCATAACATAGAAGAAAAAAATATTAGCAAACAAAACCAAGTACAGTTGAAAAACCTAAATGAACTTACAGATTATACATTGGCAAATTATAATTGTAAATCAACAATTTTATATGTCCAGAAAAAATGTTAAGATTTTCATATAATTTTTGAATTACTGAAGGTGATTTTATGTCAAAACAAAACTTATTCAGTTTCTCAAGTTCAAAGTGAGCCATAAAAGCAAATTTCTAAAACTAGTTTCAGCCATCATTTAAAAGGAAAAGCTCAAACAGGATGTTTCAGTTTTCAGAAAACATCTTATGCCTCCTCCTAAAATTTGTCCATAATTGTTTACAAAATCAAAATTAAATAAGAGAATGAAAAAGTTTAGCATTTTCAAAATGATAAATCTGTATAAATAACAGCTCAGTCAGAAAACTTCAGGAAATTATTCTTTAGGATTTTATAAATTAGAATAAATTTAAAATGTTTTTTGGCTCAATCAGAACAATAATGAATATATACTGGTATAATGAGAAAATGTATATTCAGTGATGAAAGTTAAAAATTCTTTAAAGATAAAACTCTTTTTTTTCTAATAAAATCATGAGAAAATGTTTTTCCAGATGTGCTACATTCAATTTGATCTCAACTATGAACCTCCTAGAAAAAAATCAACATTAGTTCAGTCAATACCATCTGAGTTAAGTACCTCTAGTCCTATTTGAATGAAACATAATATTCATCATCAAAGTAAATAAAAACCATTTGAGGAAGGAGATCTAATTGAGGTTAACTCTCAACATGAACACGTTCGTCTTCTAGATGGCAGAGAAACAACAGTATCAATTAAACAATTGGCACCAGGTGGCAATGATCCTTCAGAAAATCTTAATGTTTGGCAGTCATCTTCAGAAATTAGTGTGGATAAAATAAATCAGTCTCACATCCCAGAAAAAGGTGGAGAACTACGATAGAATGAGAACATTTAAATAAGCAGATGACTTGTTCAGACCTTATAAATTTTTTTCTGAAATTATTTTGTATCACAGATTACATTTTGTTTTCCATCATTTTTTTTAAATTATATCGTAAACTTAGACCAAGGATGTCTAATCAATAGAAATACAAGGCCTGAAACTCCAGACATTATAGGTTACCTCCCTTCCAATTCTGTTTTTAAAAAAAATTTTAAATTGTTGCTAATTTTTCTAAAAATGAGAAAATTTGTCAATATATTATTAATTGTCAGTCAAGTGCTCACTAATGAAGAAATTTTAAATGACGAGTGAACACGGAATACTTCGACTAAAGGAATTGGTAAATTGTATTCTTTGGAATCATTTGCAAAAGAAAGATGCGGAGGTAGGGGGCATGTAACCAAATGGTGTGGGCTGAAAAAGACAGCTCCCCCACTTAATACAAAAGGTGCAGATGGGACATGGAAAGCTGAACCAGGGAAATGCCAAAGGGCCACCTCAGAAATAAGAGTGTGTTGTTGGGGGTGTGGACATATAGATCATTTTGCAGTGAACTTCCCAGAAAGAAGGTGCTTGTTTTGTGGAAAACCAGGGTACCTGAAGAGAAGCTGCCAATACAGAGTTACTCTAAGGAATAGATTTGAAAGACCCTGATATGAAAATAGAAGTAATGGAAAGCCCCATAGTAACAATGGTGAAAGACTGCTGCTGCCAGCACCTATGGCTGAGTGGGTGGAAAGACCACAACAAGGGAGAAAAAGAGCTAAGATATTCTCCTTGCTGACACAAGAGAGAGAGCTCTCTTGTTGGGTAGTAGTAGGAGGATGAATGGTGAAAGCTATAGTAGACACTGTCGTTATTAAGGGAAAAAGAGTACCGGAACTGAGGAGCCAGGGAAAAGTGAGAAGACCTGATATAGAAATCACCCAAGTGGATGGTGGTTCTATGAGGATAAAGGGGATGGTGCATCTTCCATTGAAAGTAGGAGGGACAAGGAGCCTCCAGAGATTTTATATAACCCCCGAGTTGTGTGCATGAATGATCTTAAGAGAAGATTGGCTGCATAGACATAGTGCTGGAATTGAACTGAACCCTACTGTATTGGTAGCAAATAGTGTAAAGATGCCCTTGGGAGATTCCCCTGACAAGTGTATAACAGTAGTGGCAGAAGAAGATATAAAATTACCCACTAGAACTGCAATATCAGACAGAGGAAGGCTGATGACAGAGAAAAAGGGGGAAAGAGGGATCATACAATTAGTTCCTGTAGAGGAAGTTAGACCTGAAGAAAGCGAGGCAGTTATGTGTGAAATGGTAGTGAATGTGGCAGAAATAGTGCCCGTGTTGCTGGTGAATGAAGCCAGCTGGACAGTCAAAGTAACGAAAGAAGAGGAGGTAATAGTGGTATATACCCTTGAGGGCCATGTAATGAATAAGGTTAGATAAAAAAAGAGGGTAGATGGCATAACAGACAAAGAAATATTAGCCCTTGAAAAGTTTAAGGCTAAAGTAAAGGACCTGTTGAGGGCCAACTGTGATGTGGTGGTTAAATCAGATAAGGAGTTGGTAATAGAACAACAGCATAGGTTGTTTGTATAGGCCAGAAGGCGAATAAAAAGATACCAAAAGAGGAGAAATGAGAGGATGAATGCCAGTAGGAAGGTAGTAGAATTTAGGGTTGGGGACCCTGTGTACTACAAAATTCATTTAAGAGAAGGAAAACTGGACAAAAGATGGGAACCATACTATAGAGTAATTGAACAAACCGGTTCAGTGTCATGTGTAATTTGGGACCAGATGGCAGGTCAAACAAAGAAAGCTCATGCCAATGATCTAAAGTTAGCTGAGGTGGCTAATTGGGAAATGAGTGAGCCAATAAAAGAAAGACAAGGAGAGAGACCCTTCTAGAGCCAGAAGGGCTGGAAACAGATGAAGATTCAGAAAGGGAGAAAGAAGAAAAAGATAGAGAGAGAGATCAGCAACCAATTACAATGGACCATAGAGGCCTGGACAGGACGGACTATGTGTCAAGGCGGCGTCCATTGGTGGCGGCCAGTGGCATTCACTCGTCGTCTGTCGTTGCGGAGAGAACCTTGCAATGTCACCATTCCGTCTCGAGAGCCCAATAAAAGAATAACGAGAGAAACTCATGAATAAGTTAAAAAAATCAAGGTTGAAACTTTGTAAACAAGAAGTCGAATCAAGTAAATGGGAAGAAGAAGATGAGATACCTCTCTCCCAACTCCGAGAAAAATGGAGAAATGAAGAAAAGTTAGAAGTTCAATCGACGGAGAATGAAGAGATCCAGAACTCAGAGTCAGAACTGTCCGAAGAAAAGGAAGGAGAAGAAACACCTCTTTCCCAGACCTTGAAACAGTTAGGGAATGAAAAGGAGTCAGGGGTAGAATCGGAATTATCCCTTAAGAAGAGATTGAGGTTAGGCAGGGACACCCAAATCTCAATAAGGGATGGCGGTGAATAAGAACCCTTTAGAGAGCCTAATAGAAAAAATAAAAGTGGCAGTAGTTGGAGAGGATGGGTGAGCGGATAGCATGTTGTGGTGGGAATTGAACCGTTCATCAATGCTACCGATCGACCAGCGGTGGTAGGCGGTGAGGCGTAACCAGTATGACAAAGACAATGCACACTTGTCTGACCCAATCATTCTACTAGTAGTTAATTAACGAGAAAGAATTGGAAGCTGGAAGAAGCAATAAGAGAGAAAAGTAGTGAAAAAGCTTCGGGAATAATTAAGTAAGGAATTAATTTGAATAATGAGTTATTAAGGAAACAAAAACAAGAAAATCTTGTTACGCTTGCCAAATGAATAGGAACAGGGTTTGGGAAGAAAACAACTGGTGATTGTTTTGTTTTTTCTTTCTCTCTTGTTTCCTTTTGTATATAAAGACTATCTACAGTTTGTGCTGGCGTCATTCATTTTATTTTTGATCTTGGTTTAGCTTGGCAGGGATACATCCAGTGAGAATTCAGCGTAGCTCTTTTGAGATTAATTTCACAACGTGGGCAAGACAGATTACAGTTGGAAAGGTCAACCCAAGGACCAGCTGGTGTGTTTATGCCATCAACGACAGACGAGAGAGAGCTGACGGCTTGTTCTCAGACCAGGTTCGATCCTGACAGAAAAGTCAACAGGCCACGAAAGCTCTGACGGCGCGCAGCGTCAGACTTTGATATATATATATATATATATATATATATATATATATATAGAGAGAGAGAGAGAGAGAGAGAGGGGGAGAGAGAGAAAGTGGAATCAGTCAAATGGGAGCAAAGATCAGATAAGACATTGCCAGTTTGTAAGGGAGAAATTTTAAGCCGCTGAACTGGACATATCTCATTGACAAACATTCGTTCTCCCTTTCCTTCTTGCACGTTATTTTCCTTTATCTTTTCTTCAAGAAAGAAAGGACAGAAAAAAAGAAAAGCAGAGCTCAACATATTTGAATAACCATGTTGTCAAATTTTACACTGATACATTATCAATCTCTAATGGCAACTGAAAAATTTCAACAAACTATATTCAGCTCTGAAGCTAAGTACCTCAAAATATACCTTTTATCCATCTTGAATACAATCGTATAATTTTATGTGAAACCAACTGTCAATTTGTTTTATGATTTTTGAATACTACTTGGTGTCCGACCATTGAATATGCACATTTTCTTTCCTGACTATTCATTCAATCTCAGAGTCCGATGCATTTGAATAGCTTCGATGTCAAATTATACACCAATACATTATCAGCATTTAATGATAACAGTGGAATTTCAAAGAACCCTATTCAACATTGAAACTACGAACCTTTTTAATGTTTGATTACTTTTCCTGAAACAATCTTGATAACGTCAAACGTTTAAATTTGTAAAGAGATTCTCTATTTTTGTTTAATTCTAAATAACATGGGTGTTACCTCCTCATTATTCATACATTACTTTACTGGTGACCTACAACGCGCAAGGAAACTTTCTTTAATACATATATACTGTCGTTTATTTTATACATTGTTTTGTGTTTAACTAATTGTTACTCGGACTCACATTTGAGTTCGAAATAATTGTTACAGGAAAAATATAACAAAAGATACGTGTTTTCTACATAAACACAACGTGCATTTCCGCAAGAAAGGAAAGAATGTTGTAATATTCAAATTTATAAGTTACATGCGTTAACATTTCTTAATATGGTCATATCTAAAACAATGATTTGAAAATTTGTGACAGACTTTTTTTTTATTTCTGTACTCAACAATTCTTCTTCTTCATGTGACGTGTCTCTTCAGGACGTAGGCGATCATGGACTTCAACTTGGCCATGTCTCTTGTCGCTCTCAATATTTTTCTTCTTGGTATCTCTCCCATACCCTGCTCTGCCATCTATTTGCTCAAGCCTATCAAATATATCTCGCGCTGATTTCCTATGTCTCTCTTTTCTTCTGTCTATCCTGTGAGTATCAAATTCTCCAGGCCTTCCTTCTTTATTACGTATCCCAGAGACCTAATCATGTGCTCAGTCCATGAGTAAGGTAAATCTCCAAGATCAAAGTGCAGTATATACTCTCAGATACTTACTCCCTTCTCGTCGGCCGCCTACAGCACATGCCACCTGGTGGCGGGTGAGTAAGTTTGGAAGCAATGAATAGTTTTGATAAGCTTTGACCAGCTAAAGCTAGCTTTGTCCATCTAAGACTAGCTTTCTACCCAGTTACCGCGTCGGCGGGAGCTGGGTAATCTTTTACCAGTAACCCGAGAGTTTTCTCCCGGGGTCCCCACTTAAAAAAATGACCTTGTATCACATCTCGCCTTAGTGGGTAGGATGGTTAAATAAACTTTTTTTTGCCCGGGTAGTAGAAACATAGTGTAGTGACTTTCTCGAATACTCACTTTCCACTCTCTGGCCAGCTCCAGCTAGGCGTACGCTTCGTTTTTCGATCCCGCTACCCGTGGTTGATTTCTGGAGCGTATTACGTTTTAGTTAGTATCCGGTCCCGCTTTAGGTTTGACTCTGCTCCGGAGGTGGTACGGTCTAGTCCGCTCGAGAACTCGTTACCTGCGCTCGATTCGGCAAATGAGACGACGACGTGTGTTATATTCTCATTATTCTTACGTTACTCTACTGTGACCTACGATATGCGAAGAAACTAAACATACCTACTCTTGTGGCTTTCACACGAGGTGTTTAATGACAAAAGGGACAACAATTATAGAAACACATTTCAACCTACGATGACAAAAGAAAACAAAACGAAAACCACTATTTGGAAAAGCGACAACATATTACTGAATTGTCAACTTGTTCTTATATTAAAGCAGACTCCGTCAAATGGAAAGGAAGTGATGTGGTGAATACGGAATTAAAAGTAACTCTATTCTCTTTACTTTTTACAAATCTCAAAATCCAGTGTGAAATCTTAATTTTGACCAATAAGAAAAAGATTGACCCTCTACTGAAGAAAAAAGACGAAACCAAAGTTTCGCGATCCGATGTTAAATTAATTTTCAACTAATGAAAGAAACTGATTTGCAAAACTGAGAGAGAAGTTAACAAGCTGATGTGAAAAAGTTTTTGCTATAAAAAGAGAAAGTTGAATCAGTCAGATGGAAGCGAAACCAGACACAGCGAGATCAAACACTGTTGTTCTACATTTGACAAGAGAAGACCTCAACACAGGACATTCGAGGACTTGCAAGACCCCATAATGGATGGAAGAGAGAAGACGAAGATAAGGTCCCAGGAATCCAGCCAGCAGCCCCAATCAGCAACCCCAGCAAGGACCAAGAAGCCGAACGACCAGCCTCTGCAGGAAGACGACAGCTTGGACCAGCCGACTCCTTCACGACCCAGCAGCCATGAGCCGTAACCAAGGACACAGGACGCCAGCAGCCTGGTGCAGTACCTGACGACCCAAGACACCGGCAGCCAGTGCAGTAGTTGACGGCCCAGGACACCAGCAGTCCGTTGCAGCAGCCACCGACCCAGAGCACCAGCAGCCCAGAGGACTAGACGCATCAGCAACCTAGTGTAGCAGTCAACGACCCAGGGCACTGGCAGCCCAGAGAACGAACCACTACGAACAAGCAGCCTGCTTGTGGCTGGAAGATACCACCAATTTATCTCTTCAGCTTCCAAGATTTCCTTAATAAGGCTGACAACTATGCTCCCCTTATTAAGGACGGTGGATTACTTGTGGACCCTAGGAAGTAGAGAAGTTCGCACTCAGAACTTTTTTTTAATTTTTGTAATGGACAAGATGAGGAAGATATGCCGCTCCAACAAAGTGAACATTTTCAAAGCTTTGACGTCTCTGGGGTTTATGCCTTAGCAGACCATCCAGGGTGTTGGAACTTTCATGTGGGACGCTTGAGGACAGCATGGCGATAGTAAAAAGAGATCTCATTACCAAGGACATGATTCTTCAGACCAAGTACCAGGACACGAGGAATACCATTGTTGCAATTTATGAAGTGTCCGCACAGCTTTGGCCGCGTCCTTCAAGCTGCTCGGTCAAATTCTCAGCGTCTCATCAGACCTCAAACTCGGGGAGTCGAGCTTTAACATGATGCTGTCTAAACAGTCGTTCATCTCCATTCCCATCTGTTTTTTAAGTGGGGACCCCGGGAGAAAACTCTCGGGTTACTGGTAAAAGATTACCCAGCTCCCGCCTACGCGATAACTGGGTAGAAAGCTAGTCTTAGATGGACAAAGCTAGTCTTAGCTGGTCAAAGCTTATCAAAGCTATTTATTGCTTCCATACCTACTCACCCGCCACCAGGTGGCATGTGCTCTAGGCGGCAGGAGAGAAGGGAGTAAGTATCTGAGAACATATACTGCACTTTGGTGGGAGGTCATTGCCAGTCGTTGTCTCCAGTAAAAAGCTCGCATGCTCGAAGTGCGGCAAGACTGGACACTTGGTCCGATCATGCCCTGAGAGAAGGACCTCCAGACTACAGCCCTCCACCGACCAAAACCCAACCAAGACCTCTGCGAACAAGTAGACCAGCGATAGGTAACAGCCTGTCTTTGATGCGCTGGATCCCTCCGTCCAGGAAGCCCCCTTGCCAAAGAAAGGGGAAGACGACTGTCAGATGTTAGGCAAGGGGCGACGCAAGACTTTGGTACCAATGTTTGTGTTTCCCGAGAAGACGATTCCTGAGAAAAATAACCCAGCCCCACGCAGCTGTAAAGAGGATGCTCTGAACATAGGTCCATGGAGGAAAAATGACTTGTCTTACAATAAGATTCTGAACACCCAGAAGCTGAAAACAGCAAGGCCGACATCAACCTAGACTTCTCGCCTCACTTCTTCTGTCCCATCTTCTCTAAAGAAAATGAGTAAACCATCGCTTCTCGCAGAAGGGTCTGCTAATCTTCCACTCCAAGAAAGAACCTACCCCTCCGCAGGGAGACAAAAAAAAACAGAGCTGCCCCCTGCCAAAAAGGATGACACCACAAACGGCAAAAGACAGAGGAGTCCTACGGAAGAGACAGCCGGGGAGAGGAGAAAAGCCAAACTTCCCTATAACAAAGGGAAGGGCATCTGCCGAATAACTACCACAGCAGCGGACAGAGCCAAGGATTATAGCATGAGGTACAACAATTTAAGAACCCCTCTCGCCGTAAGGAAATGCACCTTTAAGGACATCGAAGACGAGCCAACTTCACAAAGGCGAAGCCGTTTTTCAGAGTAGTCCATCAAGGACAAGGAACAGCACCAGTCTCGAAGATGTTACAGGAAGCAAAAAAGTGTTCCACAAAAGAGACATCACTTGTAATCACAGACAATCAAGAACTGTATAAATTGAAACATTTTTGTGGTGGAAAGACCCCTATTTTATTCACCCCTCCTTCTATAGGGCCCTAAAATTAATATTTCACATGGACGTCGGCGGCATATCCCAAGATGATGCCATCAAGACTGAGACGGGCTGCGGCAACATAGAAGAGGCTGTCGGCATCCTATCCCCAACCATATTTTAGAGCGAGGCCAAACCCTATCCTATTGAGTCTTTGGTTAGCTACTTTGAATAGCCGAGGGCTGAGTTCAGAGTTACGTAGGTCGAGACTCGTACACGACCTTCAGCATCTCAGGTGAATATAGGAGACCCATTTGATTTTATGTGAAAATATTCTGTCGAGGAGGCTTCACCTCTTCTCAGCATATTTTGATAGCCGCTCTAGTGGTGTTTCTTGGCTGATCAGCAGGTCCTTGACGGCTACGTGTACCCTTGTGTTCGCGGATCCGAAGGGCAGGATAAGTGTTCTGGATATCACCATAAAAGATAAGTCTCTTTGCTTCATCGGGGTATATGAGCCCAACGACCAGGCGGAGCGCAAATCCTTTTTTTGGTGGGTCGAGCCGTTTTTGAATACGTCACGGCAGGTAGTTCTAGCGGGTGATTGGAACGCCGTCCTTGACTCCAACCCAGACCGTAGTGGGGCTAGACTCGGTAATTATAACCCTGACGTGAAACCATTTTGTGACTTTATCAAAAGATCCGATCTTGTCGATAAGTTTAGAAATGAACACCCAAGGCATGCAGTATGGACTTGGACAAATAGCGACGGCCCGGACACAGTAGTTCGTACGAGCTACATCGACCGGGTAGCTAGTTAGGAGAGTCGACGTAGGGCTCTTGCTGTTCGGTAGTTAACACGGTCCATCGTCTCGTCCGGGTACTAAAGTCTAAACCTAGGATGGCTGGTTATTGGAAATTTAACACATCCTTCTTGCATTAGAAGGATTTCCATGAGCAGTTGTTACTAAACATTCAGAGGGAACTCACAGGGGCTGTGACGGGGAACAAGTGGTTGATCCACCTTAAATCAGTCATTAGTCGTTTGAAGCTGATTTTAGTCGACGACTCAACCGAGATAGATTAGGAGCGCAAACGGCAGCTGAATCTAGTTTAGGAGTGGCTATACAATCAGGTGACAGAGGGGCTGTATTTATTGCAAGGGACAAACTGGCTTCCTTGCTTATCAAGAAAAAACATGCTTTGGTAGTTAGGGCTAGGTTAAAGAAAATGTCTTCTGAGACGACGAAAATGGCCGCTGAACTACGGCAAGAGCAGTTGCGCAGCGCGTCTGATCGAGACTTCCTTATTTACCACAAACGAAGGCATATGCGAGACCTTTCGGACTTACTTCTGCGAGCTGTTCACTGCGGAAACTAAACTGAGCCCCGCCAACTTCGGTGCCTATTTAGCTGACTTCCACAGCTCCGAGTCGGTCGAAGCGGCTGGGTGCGAAGGGGTCATCACCGAGGGAAATGTCTGAGATGCGTTGAAGCAGGCGAACTGGCACAAAACGCCAGGTCTGGATAGTCTTCTCTACAAGTGTACTTGATGCTGTCGCCCGTTTTCGTCCCTCTGTTGGCACTGATGTTCAACCACTGGTTGAGGAATGGGAATATACCACAACGCTTCACCAGGGAAGTCATCAAGTTGCTACGCAAGGGCAAAAGCGATCACGTCGTCAGCATAGGTGGAATGCTTGGCCGGTTTGAAGCCACCAGGCAGGTTGATTCCACGAAGCATCGGATTCGCCTTCTACTTGCACGGGAGGGGCTCCAGAACTTGGCAAAAGGTGGGTTAGTGTTTCGCGCCTCGTGCGTATGAGAGGTGGTTGTTGCATGCTACTTAGGAAAGAGGATTTTAGTCTTCTAACTAAAACCTAGTCATCCCAGTCCTTGTTTTAAGTTAGATTAGGACCTTAATTGTGAACATTTTGATCTTCCTGGGAACTTAGCTTTTGTCCCCACTTTCTTTGTTTTCTCCTTCCCTTCCCTTCTCTTTCATAGGTGACAGATGGTTTTGTTATCTGGCAGTGCCAGATACCTTTTGGGTCTGGGATTACAAGCAGCTAACCGAGATCTGCCACACTGATCGTTTTTTGTGGGGTACCATTACTAACACTTGATCATTTTTCATATGTTTGTATGTGTGTGTATATATGTATGAATACATATATTTGTTATTTCTTCATTGTTTTATTTGTTATTATTATTATTTTTTTATTATTTTTTATTATTATTATTATTATTATTATTATTATTATTATTATTATTATTATCATCTATTATTAGTATTGCTAGTATTTTAGATAATTTATATAAGATTGTATTTTAATAAATTATATTTTCTTATAGGGAGTTATTAACCAGAGTTAGAATAAATTACTACTAGTGGTTATAATGTAATGTTAAGATATATAATTTATTTTTCACCATAAATATTCACTATAGTCGGTATAAAGAATTTAAAGGGGAAAAAATCCATTTTCACGTTTCTAAGAATGAATTAAATACGTCGGTTTCGATCTAGCGTTTTTTAAATTTTTTAATTATTTTAAAATCCGTTTATATCGTGATTTCTTTTTTCTTTCCTTCTTTTTGTGTATTTCCCCCTTCTGTTGGGTTTATCAAATTTTTCCTCTTTCTATATTAACTTGAGTATTTTTAATTATTTTAACAATATATTTTTTTAAAATTAGCATTAATTTTTAAAATAATAGTAAGAGTAGTTATTTTTTCAGATTGTATTAAAATTATGATGTAAATTTTTTTTTATACCGTAAATTATATCCCAGTATATTTGAAATTAAATTTCATAGTTAAATTTTCCATGTTTTTCTAAGAGAACAGTTAGGTGGTTTGAGACGCTGGCTGCTATTACGAGAAATGGTGTCAACATTTATTTCTCGCGATACTGTATTTCCTTTTATTGTACCTCTTTGTCCTTTCTTTTTCTCTTCTTGCTTTCCATTCAGTTTTTTTCTGTTTCCCCTTTTTTCTTTTTTCTCTTTTTTCTCCCCCCCCTTTTTTTCTCTTCTTTACATTAATCAATCGTTTATCTTTTCTTTATCCTTGCTTTCCTCTTTCTTTGGGTTTTTTTTTTCGAATGAGGGAGAAATTTTCGTAAATAACTGTTACAAATGTCTATTCTAATATGGACATGTGAGCGTCTATGTAAAATTGAATAAAAGAAAAGGAATTTGGGTGGGGGGATATTTTGAGGACTAGCTGTTGTACCATTTGAGTCTGACGAGCCGCGATAATAACATCAAGACGCGAGGAAATATGTATTACCCATTGTAATATTCTAAAATGTTTTATAAATTATATTATTCTGTTAAATTAAATAAATGAATTTAACATTGAGTTCTCTTGAGTTCGTCTCTATCGGAATTTACCTGAATTGTATACCAAGTGTACTATGTTATATATATATATATATATATATATATATATATATATATATATATATGTCCTAGCAGTATAGCCCGGCGCTGCTCGGGTGTAATGAAAGATTTAAAACTAATTCATTGATCTGGAGCTCAGACTCTTTGGATGTTGGCACGAAAAACTAAAAAGCAATAGTTGTTTCCAGTTAAAACGAAACCGTAGACTGAAAGAAAAATGAATGGATGTAAGTCAAATTTTTATTTCCTTGCATCGATATCAAATAAGTTTTTTTTTCGTCGTAAACTGAATTTGGAAGGCTAAATAAGTTCTCTGAGTAAATGGTATCATGGCTAAGACTAAGAACTACAATTATACCTACTTAGAGCCAAACCCGAAGCAAAAACTAAAATAAAAGGGCTGGAAAAAATACAGACATACAGGCAGATAAAGAGACACACACACACAAACATCTTGCCTTATATATATATATATATATATATATATATATATATATATAATAATAATAATTATTAGATATATATATATATATATATTATCGATTTTCTGCACTATTGTAAGAACTACAACCTTGAAACTTCTGAATATCGTTTCTTATGTCATTGTTTATGAGTGTATCAAATTTGATTAAAATCAGACCACTCCTTCTATAACCCGATTTTTTTCGATTATCGATTTTCGATATTTATCGGAGGTAGCTCGACACAAAACCTAGCTAAGAACACTCGCAGACGCTTATAGTACAACTGTGTAAATTTTCAAGAAAATCGGTTCAGCCGTTTCGGAGTCTATAGGTAACGGACACAGACACACACACACAAAGTTCCATTTATAAATAAGTTTATATATATATATATATATATATATATATATATATATATATATATATATATATATCATTTGTATAATTCATCATGTAGCGCTGTTATTATCCCTTCCCAATTTTTCTGTAAATAACATTTTCATCCTAGAGTTTTAACTGTGCAAGTGGATTTTTGTTATTGCTGTGTGACAATCATGTGTGCATGCGTTATGGTGGATGAGGTATTGTCAGTATGAATGAGTCAGCGAAAGAGACTAGCTAGGGTTAGATAAATACTAAAGATGACCAAACCTTCCCTCACCTCATTTAGCCCTTGTGGCACATTTATATCTTAAAAATTTATGCAATAAATATTGAGATCAGACACCGCCAAGATGTGACGAAAGGAACTTCAATCCGCTGAACCGGACATAAAATATCGACACGCATTCGTTCTCTCTCTTCTTCTTGCATACTATTCTCCTTTATCTTGTCTTCTTCCTCACCATTCTCGCCGTCAACAAAGAAGACAACAGCAACAACAACACCAAAAACAATAAGACACTTCAACAGACTCCTAAAAATTAAATTCTGTAAGTACAATTTTCCTTTATTGCTTTACCTTCCTTTCCATTTTCTCGCCTGCCATAAAAAAGGGAAGGAACATAGACTTTATTAGTAACCTCTTAATCTCTTCTGCATACACACATTCTGCTACTTACAACTAGAATTCCAGATTCACTTAACTCCTTACTACACTTTCTCTTTGAACATTTAACTCGTACAAATTGATGTTATTCTGTTCTGTCAATAAAAATTTACTTTAACATAACAAACAAAATACTTTTAGTTCTAGTCTTCCAACCTTCAAACTTAATCCTTAAGTTGTAGTGATTTCGGTTATGTTTAAAACAAGGTCAATTTAATAAACATTCAACCTTTTCCTTACTTTCAGTCTTACACCCATTTTTGTAATGTTGAGTGAAACTTGAATTTTATTTCCAGGTCTCGGAATCAGATTATCTTGTAGTGAACAAAAATTCAACATTCAAATTTGACTCATTGATTTTGTTAGAAAAAATAAAAAATAAAAAAAATAATAAAAATAAATTTTTTGGAATGTACAAACTTCGCACACAAAACTCGCGAACTTTCATGCCTCGGTGTGAAATGTTTTCGACAAATAGCAAACTAGGAAACATTAAATAAAAAGAACAAAAATTCAAATAATCTTTAATTATATAAAAGAATAAATAAATATAAAATTCCTTTTACGGACCCTTTTCACTCGCCGACGTGAATTTTGTTTATCGTCCAATGGGAAGCTCACAATTAAATCCGGGTGTGAATTCCCAAATGACTTGTTCGGAGCCCCCGAAAACGAAATAAAAGGACGACACAAGAAAACAATCGACAGTAGAGAAAATACGAGCATAATTAACATGTTCCTTGACAAACGTCAAGTGATCGTATTATTGTTGCCTCTCCTTCTCTCTCATCTTTTTCTTCACTGTTCACCAAGCTACTTAACTGACCGGTACCCGAAAGACTGAGCGGAGACTTCGAGGACACTCCTAACAAACAAACGCTCACACATACATACGCACAAACTCTTTTCGGCAATTACTACTATGAACATTTTTAATGACCTTTTGTACCAACCAAAAGACATTACTTTTATTTGTAAAAAACTTTAATTGATATATATATATATATATAAACAAACATAGTCTCCAATTTTATTATAATTTTAAATTTTACTTTTATTAATTTTTAATTTAATATGAATTTTTTTTAATGCAGTATAAAAATAAAATGACTCTTTTTACTAAATTTCATAAAAGCGTATAGCATAAAAAAAAATCAATTCTTACATTATTATTATTAAAGATAATTTATTTTCAAATACGAATAATTTCTTAGCTATATTGCCGGTGTTCAGGATATTTTTTTGCGCTTTTTGATAGAGAGTAGTTCAGCGGATACATAGAAAATTAGAGTTGTGAATTTTGACACCACATGTTAACGTGCGTAAATAAACAGTATTTTTATTGCGTTTAAAAATTCTAGTTAATTTGACAATCAAATTTACTACCTTCAAAATACATAGGGTAACTACTGGATTTTTAAGGGGTTTTTAAAATGTTGTTTACATTTTTTTCGTCTATAATAATGGCTGTTCAATGAGATGAATGACACTTATGAGTATGACAAATGCCAATGTTTTAAAATGCCTAAAAACTTTATTTACATACAGAAATTAATTTTTCTCTAAATAATAATATAGATCAGCTTTTAGGATATTAGCTTTAAAATAAAGTCAGCATTTAAATAATTTAAAATGCGTTTTTCAGTGTTTTAGGAAGTCCGTATAAGTG
Source organism: Ascarosepion bandense (assembly GCA_037127315.1). NCBI lineage: Eukaryota > Metazoa > Mollusca > Cephalopoda > Sepiida > Sepiidae > Ascarosepion > Ascarosepion bandense. The sequence goes on along the minus strand of JBBBDQ010030242.1, from coordinate 30,305 downwards.
TGCCTAAAAGAGCGTTTTTGAGGCAGTGCACCAATCTATTTATGAAATTTATTATTTCCAAGACTGAAGAGTTAGACAGACATTATCGCAATGAAAAGGCTTGTGAAATGATTTGTTTGTTGGGATGTCTACATATGAAGCGAGCCTAGTATTTTGCCTTGTTCTTTTATATTTATCTTTGCCTTTTAAATAGAAAAGTACATCTCATCATGGAGGTAAGTAAAATTAAAATTCTATGCATTAGATTTGTGATAATATTGCGTTGTTTTGTTTTATTTTTGTTATTGGAAAAAATTTAATTTTCAGAACGTCTTAAATTAATTTTTGTTCTAACAAAATATTATAAAACATGTTTTTATCTTATTTTTAAATTCATAGTCATTTAATTTTAAACAAACATTGTTAATGAATGTTATGTCTTGTTGTTATCATTTAAATCACCAATGCGAAAAAAGGTCAAAATCGCTAGGTCGCAAATGCAACATATGAAAGTAAGAGTTGATTATTTAATTACGATGAGCTTACTGGTTTTTGTGTACATAACAAATACTTAATTTTGTAAAATAAAAACATTGCCAAGCAAAGTTGTAGAAACGACAGAATGCCTTATTTTATTTATTTTCTACGATGCTATTTATTAACTGTAGACGTTTTCAAGTTGCACCGTATTTTAAATATTCGAGTGTTCCTTATTTGTTGACAAATTTCACGAAACATCTTCCTTTTCTGATCTTTCTTTCTAATTTGACTTAATTATTAATTGACAGTAGTGATAGTTAGGCATCATCTATTTGCATATAAAGATAAGACACAGGGAACCGTTTTTTTTTCTCTCCATAAATGTAAGATACACTGTGTTTAACCGTACTAAAAAAAAAAGTAAAAACCGTTGTTAGAAAAAAAAATATATGAATCCAGTTCAAGTTAGGAATAGTATACTGATTTTGTTATATAATTTGGCGGACCTGTACGACCGGCACCCCCTGCTGTAATATGAGAGATCGATTTAAATTTTACAACAACTCGTCATTGTCTTTTTACTCGACCCCAAAGCGAGTGATTCCAACATGGGGGATCGATAATGTTGTACGAGAAACTGAGCACCCGCTAAAAATCTTTAAATATTGAATTTTTTTTTTTTTTTTTTTTGCAAACTGAAAGTTTAGGATCTAAATCGATAAGAATGCACTGAAAAAAATTTAAAAAAATGTAAAGCAAAAAAGTTAGAGAGGGGTACCGGTCGTACAGGTCCGCCTTTAATTATTATATTATAATTTTTAATTTATTTTTTTGCCATCTTTCAGATAAACTGTTTTCTCTATCTTCTTCTATGTGCCATGTCCCTTCAGGACATAGTCGATCATGGCCTTCCACGTCTCCCTTAGTAGCTAACATGCTTTCTCCTGTTACCCCTCCGAAAGCCCGCTCTGACATCAAAGCCATAAAAAAATATATTTGCTTTCCCCTGCATCTCTTTTCCCTCTGTCTGACATGTAGGTATTATATTCCCCAATTCCTCTTTCCTCATTACATGTTCCAGGAACTTCAGCTGTCTTTTCCTTAGTTTTCTTTTTATTTCCATCCACTCCAAAACTTCATCGTTGATCACATTCTCGATCCATGGTATCCTCAGCATCCTTCTGTAGAATCACATTTTGGTTACTTCAAGTCCTCTCTTCATCTTTGATGAGATTGTCCAGTATTTGTTGCTATATTGAAGAACATTAGCAGATATCATAACAATCCAGCACTCTCTTCTTTGTTTTCAGTGAGTGAAATTTTCTTGTCTCTCAGTACTCTACTTAGCTTCTGGAATGTATCCTTAGCCATGTCAATTTGCCTTCAGATCTCAATGGTTTAGCTTTTTGTCCAGTGCATGGAGTGTACCAACTTGAAATAAATTTAAAAATATATTTTTGTGGTCAAATACCAGAATTTATTCTTGTGTTAGGAGAAGTATTTAAAATTTGACTATTTGTAAAATAATTATTTATGTATTTCTGATATTTACAATTACCTAAATTTATATGTGATATATTTTATCAAAATATCTACAAACATACATGTTTGTAATTAGGTAGTAATATTCAAAATTTCATAATTAAAATTGCGAGTATAATGATTCCAAAGGCATGTCAAAACTTAGGTCCTGCCAAAATTTGAACTAAAAATAAATTGAAAATGCATTTTTAAAATAAATGCTTCCTTTTTATTAAAAGGGCTGATATTATTTTGAAAGATTCTATTTTGAAATGCTAATCTGTATGAAAATTAAAATTTCTGTATCTAAATATATTTTTTTTTGATTGTTTTTTTTAAACACACATTTGTAGCAGTGGGGATGATCAGCCATGTCTGGTACAAGGCCAGTTCACAAACATATCCAACAATCCCCACAATTTAAGGTTTTATCAAAATTATCAGAAGGTAGATTTGTGGAAGAATAAAAGTATATCTTTTGTATGTTTAAATAGAAATTTATTAATAGAACAGAATAACCTGAATTGGTAAAAGTTAAACGCTCAATGACAAAATGTAGTAGTATATATGTATGAGTGTTATTGTTGAGTAGGAATGCCTTTGAAGTTATCACTCAGTCTTAGTGTTCTGCTAATCAAGTATAAGAAGAGGCAGATGGGTGAATGGTGAAAAGGAAGAAGATAGAGATAATAATGATTGCTTGACATTTGTCAAGGGACGTGATAATATGCTCATTTTCTTCTCTCTGGTGACAGGCGAACTTGCCCATCTTTTATTTTGTTAGTGGGGCTTGAAAAGGTCATTTGGGAATTCACTCTTGGATGTGATTCTGGCCTTTCCATTGGATGATGAACAAACTTCGCGTCGGCTCGTGAAAAGTTCTGTAAAAGAATTTGTTTCTGAGAAGTGAAGATTATTTGAATTTTGTTTTTTAGATGTTTCCCAGTATTCTATTAGCCGAAAAACATTTTGCATCAAGGTGTGAAATTTCACAAGTTTTGTTTTGGATTTGCTTTTGCATGTATGTTAAGTAAAGTTTGTAAATTTGAGTCTTTTTACTTTCTAACAAAATCCATGAGTCAATGCTTAGCTTTGAATTTTAAATCTAGATCATTTTGTCCACTACACATTCACACTTTATAGAAGAAAAATGTACACAAATTTAAAAATCGAATATTTATTTTAGAAATGTTTCAAAGTAAATTATTAAACCCTGTGAAATGAACTGTCATAGGTCAACAACAATAGTTTTCTACTCTCCTCACAGATGCACAAGTTCAAGAAATACAGAACACTAGCAGTGCAATAATGAAGAAATTGGTACTAAATATCTCCAAACAAATGCAATATCTAAGATTTAAAATGAATTTTTAAAAATATAAAATCTTTTAGAAGCTTTTATTTTAGTTTTAATTTCAAGCAAAATACTTAGCTTGAAATTTTAATTATGCTGGAAGGAGTTTTTGTTTTGAAATTGCTTATAATCACTGATTTTTAGCTATCTGTCATCAAAATGTAATTCTTTTTATTAAAATATCTTTCAAAAATAAAACATACTTTTCTGAAACTTTAACATCTTAGTGGCTTTTTGCCTTTATTGAAGTGAAACATTTCAAATATAACATTGATATTTAAGTTTATACATCTAAAATTTTAAACTTTATTAAAAATTCCCTTTCCAATTTCAGTGCTTTGAAGCTCTCAAAATTTGAAATTTATAGGTGAAATAATTCATTTTACTAAGGTTGTTAAATCTTTGAAAAATGAATTTTTTTTAGAGATGATGAAGAAGAAAATCATACATTTCATTGTTTACCTTTTTGATTTGCTTCATTGATAATGTTTATTTTACCCATGTTAGAAATAATTCACAATATAATTTCTGATATTATAATGATGTTTACTTTACATAATTGCATTTTATATGAATTCTGCTTTTTGAAAAATGATGATGTATAGTCAGCATGTTCTTGTATCATAGATTAAGTGGGGCCTATGTGGCCCTAATGCTGGTAAAATTCTCAATGAGTGCTCGACAATCTCCTCAAAGATCAAGAGGAAACTTGAAGCAACAGAAATCTGGTTCTACAGAAGGATACCAGGGGTTCAATATGTAAGCAACAAAAATGGAAGCAAAAAAGAAATTAAGGAAGAGAGAGATGAATTTCTGGGGTACATAATGAGGAAAGAGGGCTTGGAAAATCTGATACTCTTGGATAGAGAGCAAGAGAAGCTGAGGAAAATAACACATAACATACACATAACTTAGAAAACTTGACTAAATTGATGGAACAGGGTTTAGGAAAAATAAAAAGACTTTTTCAGAGCTACAAGGGACCGGAAGTTATGGAGAATTGTGTAAAACTTGGACGCACACAAAACAAAAAGTTGAGTAAAGCAAATCTGATTAGGCTAATCAATTCCACAAATCACCATTTATCAATTTCATGTAAGCCAAAAAGAAGGACAGTCTCTGAATGAGCGTACTATGCTTTTATGCATCTGACCAGTCATTGGTTAGCCAATGAGCACCCAGTACCAAGCAATAAAAATGGCTACAATCAACACCACCACTTTTGCCCACACGAAGTGCTGCCCAAAGCTTGCCTGTTCATCATCTTCATAGACCATTGCAAAACATAGACACAACTCTGACCCTTTTGGGTTGCCAAGGTAAATCTCCACTACACTTCCTCCTGATTTGATCATAGCTGATGCATCCCAGGGCAGGTCTCTTCAGTTGGGTACTCCTTGAAAGAGGAGCAACGAAAGTCTTGTCCTTAGATGAAAGGAAGAATTACCTGGTGAACTCGATTCTAAGTTTGCAAATCATTCATTTCTTCAGTGTCGCTATTAGGGTCTGATGATGGATATGACCCCAGAAAAGGGCATAAATTCTACACATGCCATGACACTCCATCAATCTGCATCGACTGCAGACTAATTACTTAGGTTATGTAGCTTTTTTTAATTTGGTCATGCATCTACTATGTGGCGTCTTTACCCAGACAATGTCCCCTTCTTTGTTTACCACATGAATATTTTGTGGTTCAAGTGAGGGCATAGTGTCGATGTTTTGTACCTGAACATGGTACCTATGCAGCACGTCAGCTTGTGAAGATGAAAGGCTGTCCTTGGGAGTGATTGTGCCAGTAGACTGCCTCTAGCACTGAACATTGCTTCCTGGCAGCAATGGTCTTGGTGCTTTCATGACTGCGGTTGATGATCCTCTTCTCAGCCAGTACATGGGCATGTCGGAATCTCAAGTGTACTTCCCAGCTACTTAAAATGTTCTTAAAATGCTAACATGTAAACGCAATGTTGTTACCAGTTAGTATTTCATTTGGTGGGCCTCACTTATAGAAAATTGATTCCAGCTGATGAATAATGCTGGCAGTGTCCTGTCAATTCAGCAGCTGCCATATTGTGAATCGAGAGGGCCCACATTCAATGAGTGTTAGAAAATGACTACTTCTGTAATGGGTTATGTTCATTAGCTTTACACCCAGTGTTCTTCCAATACACCAGCGCTGGATCACTTGAGTGGCAGGCTTTGCAGGCCTTAAAAACAGATTCAACAACTTTTTTAGTTACTAATGGATCAACAGACCTGGCAAAATATGAGGTTCTTTTTACTCCCGGGTGGCTACTTTGGTGGTGGATATTGGTCACCTGATTCTCGTTTAATCTACTTCCCACAGTGGGGCAGATTTCCAGCACTGGCTGTTCTCCTTGTCCGTATAAATCCAACCACCTCTGTGGTACGCGGGTAAGGCAGTCTGTGCAGTTTAGACAGGATTTCACCAGCATTACATCTATCATCAAGGTATATTTCTCTGCCAATGCTTGCAATGTCTCTAAACACCACCATACCAGCATCTCACCAGCTGCTTTTGTGTTCATCCAAGCCTTCCCAGTCAGGGTGTAAGATATCCATCAATGAACACATGCCAAATCCATAATCAAATGTAACACCAACGTCTGCCATCGAAGGGACAGATTTGTGCCTTTTATTGCTGCATTGAGCTCAGCCAGATTGATATGCTTGGCATCTTCAACTGGACGTAACCAACAAGCATCCTCCATGATGCTCCCATTCACTCCTGTGGCCACAAAGCTTGTGTCTATCCAGAGCTTCATCTTGCCACTGTCTATATACCAGTATCCTCCATGGGATCTATCTTGCATACTTTGGCCAGTTTCTGCTGGCATGCAATGGAAGGAGACCTTCTTGACCTCATCATCCCATCTGTTGGTCACTTTGCTTGTGACCTACTTCATGAATGCAGTTGCCACTCTAAGCCATCCACACACAGGAAAATGACCCACCAGTTTCCCACACAGGGAAAAAATTCTCCGACAGGTGATGATCTGTGGAACATCTGAGACTTCACTGTCATGTTTCCATCTGAGGATGCCATTCTTCCTCCAGATCTGCCGGCCCAGGACTTTGGCAATGTCTTCCAATTACTCTGGATCCTTATAAACAAGACAATGGCTGTATGTGTACTGTAGAAACCAGTTTTTCATTGATGAAAATGTTGTCAATATATGTCTGTTGCATTTTAATTGACTGATCTTGATTCAACACTGATGACAGCTCTCATGATGAAGAGTACCATATTCGATCCAAAAACCAATTGTGTAAGGCAAAATCGCTGACCCTTGAAAACCACAGTCTGAAAGAGCCATAATATCTTATCAACATGGATTTGCAAGTATGCCTTTCGTAGGTCCAAGAGCGATACATTAACTCCTTGTCGCCATTTTCTAAGCTTTTACACACACACACACACATCTGCATTTGCAGTGAATGCCTCTACAAATTCATTCAGTTTGTGACAAATCACCAGCCAGATCTTCTGTTTGTGCTCTTGTACAATTATCATCAAGGAAATCAAACCCTTGTGTGAGTCAAGCTCTTTTTCAGAATATGGCAGCAGCTATCCATTATGCTGCTACAATAAGAGTTCTTTCTTGTACGCCTATCGAGCATCGTTAGGCACTGTATTCTGGCATTTTATTCTTCAGCTCACTGGATGCGTGATCGCTCACCCATTTCCAAGAAATTATTTTGGTCAAATGTCAGGCTCGTTAATAGAAATGGTGGCTCACCAGTTTAAGTTTCTATCAGGAAAGTGCACTTCACCAAATCTTTTTAGATGCATACCTCTGAGCCCCCTAATTGTGTCAAACCCAAGAAGAAGATCAAATCCCAATAATCGTCTATCCATGATCAGTGCCTAAACAGTCACAGGATGAGCCTGCCCAATGCCCAACTTGATTTTGCCATGCCCACGACACTTCATGGTTCTCTGATCAACTGTTAGTACTTCTGCTTCATTCTGCCCTAAAGATAGCATACTGCTTTGCTCACCAGTGTCTGTAAGCGCCCAGTGCTCACCAGAGCCACACCTTTCTGTCCATCGACAAATACTTCTATAGCTGGCATCTCCCAGTTCTTTAATTGCTCGGGAAGAAGACTAGTGCTGATGCCTTCTTCCCTTAGGTGTTTCCCTGATATGTGCATTTTGATGACAGGTGCCCAATCTTATCCCATTTAAAACACTGCATCTCATGGTGGGTCCTTCGCAATAGATTATTCATCTCTCTGGCCGTGTGGTTAGGACCATAGCACCTATAGCAAATAACAGCCCCTCAGCATGAGTTAGTAAGAACTTGTTTGTACATGTTTGTTGGACAGACACAGCAACCGATCACTCGTGCTCCTTATCATCAGTCATGATAACTCGAGTCTGGTTAGCAACTACTCCACGGTTATAGTGTCCATCCTAGATGATGCCTGGAGAAGCTGTCTAACATATTGTGGCAGACAAGATATGAATGCACACGCCATTCAATGTTTGGGCAGTGATCCTCCAACCAGCCAAGCCAGGTGATGCAACTCTGCTAAAAATTCATCTACTGTTGAAGTTGTTGCACCACAAATAGGTCAAACACATTGAGTGCATCTGTTGCATATGCTTTCATAAGGGCTTGTTTGATCTGTTCTGAGTTTGCTCTTTGTTTCTTGCTCAGTTGCTGATACACAGTGAGAGCACCACCTTGCAGTCTTAGCAGCAAGACACACTTCACTTTGTCCATGGCACAGAGCTCACAGCTAATTCAACATTTTCATCCATCATACCATTTCAGTCAAGGCACTGCTCAACTCTGGAATCAACTGGATATCAAGGGCTTTCGTCTGCTATCATAAGAAAAAAAACAATTGCTGAAGTAGCTTGTGTAAAAATTGGAAACACATGAAACAAAAAGTAAAGCAAATCTGATTACACTAATCAATTCCACAAATCACCATTTCTCAATCTCAGGTAAGCCACTCTCCTTTCAAAACCAAAAAAAAGCTGGTCTCCAATGAACATACTGTGCTTTTATGTACCTGACCAGCCATCACTTATCCAATGGGCACCCTGAACCAGCCAATAAAAGTAGCAACATTCAACACCATCACTTTTGCTCACATGAAGTGCTGCTGATTCACTTTCAGTCTGAAGCTCACCAATTTGCCATCTCCATATTCCATTGCAAAACATACATGCGACTCTAGCCTTTTTGGGTCTTTGAGGTAAGTCTCTGCTACAACAACCATGATTGCTTGTATCATTACAGGACATAAAGAAGAACATCAATTACCAAGAGAAATATTAGTAATAAACTGTACAGCAACGGCTTAAATCTTACACCCTACAGAAATGTATTAAGAGAAGCGAGAGGAAACATTGGGCAATTTACCTAATGAGTTTGAATGGATGATAAAGCAGAGACAGGAATGGATGATAAAGAGTCAAATTTTACTTAGAGCTACAAGTGTAAGGAAGTTGTGGAGAACCATAATCGTTCATGTTTAAAAGGGACATTGCAAATAGATGATAACCCCTTACAAAAACATTTTTATTGGGAAAAGACCTTGGTTTTCTTAAATGAAATTCACTTAAAAGCATTTAAAGAAGCCTTATAAGTTTTAAAATGTCTCTGGTCAAATAAAATGAAAATTGAAATATTGGTCCATAACTCAATATATCATGTATAGAAGTGTGGATAGCAGCTTGAATTGAGAATCAGAAAGCAGAGTTTAAATTCAAGTTGAGTTCATTACATTCACTTAAATGCAAATATTCTTAGGAAAGATATAAATCCATCACTTCTCCCCTTTCCCTGCTATATGGGCAGGGCAGCCTGGGTCCTATAATCTTGAGTGGCAACTAGTATATGAGAAGGATAACTCAGAATTCAAAACCTGAAGAAGGTTGTTTGCTTTTACACACTATGTTTACTCATTCTCTGTATTCAGCTCTTTCAAAAAGTGTGGTTGGTTTTACACAAGCCTTCACCCCTATAATCAAATCATATGTGTGGATAGTACTGGCTGTTCAGTTCTAAATACTGAGTTGTTGTACCCTCATAGGTTGAAAATGACTGGAGAGTCCAGGAGTAGATGTTTATCCCTTGTTTAGGATTGGGTTTCTGATTCCTTTTAAAGTTTTCTTATTCTCTTTCACTCCTGGTAGACTCCCCTGCATCATAGTGGCATTATCACCTTGTATGGAGTGAATTGATTTTCAAAAGAAAATATATTAAAACCTTCCTCACTGTGAAACATGAAGATGGAAGTATCATGGTTTGGAGATGCTTTCTGTCAGTGGTACACAGGCACATTACTTCACTAAAATGAAGCAAAGATTGTTTTAGAAGCTAATTTATTCTTTCTTAAGTGTAACAGTTGTATCTTTCAACAAGATGATCTCTGCCACTTCATTTCTTCTTCATCTATAAGGAAATTGTCCAGAATTTACTACCATGTAGGAGATATTACATAGTTTTTTAGCACTTTTTACCTGTTTCTTAATACTTTGCTTAGTTGCTGAAATGCATCTTTTAGATGCTTCAATGAATAATGAAGCAAAAACAGATTTAGGCATTCATGTGTACAGACAATTAGTATTGAATGAAAGGTGTATGGCTTATGTGAATGAAGCTTATTATTTTAAGTAAGCATATGGAATTATAAATACTTTAGAATAAAGACTTAGTGTTTCTTACTAACTTAATATAAGATAACTGTGAAGAACCTATTGTTTTATCTTTTCTCCTTCAAACTTGATGAGCATTTTTCAAGGTCTGGTGAGCAAACTTTGCAAAGATATTTATCTAAAAATTGTTGCTGTATAAGTTTGTAGAAAGAAAAATGTATTTGGTGGTAATGTGCTATTATATGCTATTTTCTACATATTTAGTAGAGTATATTTAGAAAAGGTGGAAATTCCTAGTGTTAAAGAATTAATTCATTTGAGGCAACTCCAGAAATTAGATATTTTTTTTTTGTATTTCAATATAGGTGTGGTATTTGCATGATTTTCTTTTTAGATGTGAATTCTGTGTTTAACTAATTTGGCCTTTTACATAAGCCCTGATCATATGATAAATATGTAAGTGGTAATGTTCTATAAAAAGAATATTTATTTATTCACATATTGTAAATGTATATTTGGAAATATTTGAAAGGTGAAAAATAGATAAAATTAAGGGATATGATAACAAAAATGGTAAAACTTTTATAGTTATTACGAATTAAAGTAATTGAGATATCTTTTAATGATAGCTAAAGTTAACGCCTAAAGAAATGGTCAGAGATTCAATAACAAATGATGTTTATTTCATTATATTAAAAATTATTCCGCTCTTCTGAATTATCAACAATAATTGCTCGGTATGCATATGCATTTTTATTCTTGACATATGTATTTTTTTCTTCAGATCAATTTCATTCAAATCAAATACAGACCAACTTCTTCATATAACTGTATAATTTTAATTATATTCAGCCATCACTATTGAAAAGTGTTACATTTTTTAATTATTTTAAAACATGTTTACAATCAACAAAAACAACTGTTATATCAAGTGCATAGTGGCTGAAGAAAGAAGATATAATGGAGGTTTAGAAAATAATTAATGAAAAATACAAGTAGTAAATTGGTGTTAATGTCTCTCTGGTTGAAAGAAAGAGAGAAGTAGTCATAAAAGTTGTCTACAGCAGAAGAGGGAGGGTATGTTGTGACTTACTGCTGTGATAATCTTTGGCAGGTGTCATTGGAAATGAGTCTGTGTCCTGACAAGTGTTGTGAATTATGGCTAATATACTGACTGCTGAAGTTACTTTGATGGATTTTTATATCCTTTTCTTATGCTCAGATTGGCTTCAATTTTTATTTTGTTTTGTTAGGTGTGAATGTGTGCTATTGATGAAAACTCTGGATTGTATTTTTCTATGAGTGTGTAAGTGAAACAGAAACTATGTGCGAAGCCTATGCACAGTTGACAAAGATTTTAGTTTAGTCTTGGGTTTCAAAATGTTCACATCTGGCTGGTGGTGGAAATTTGTGTAACATGAATCAGAAGATCTAATTTTAGGAAGATTATAACACAAACACCACACCACAGACTTTCACTAAATGTCAGTTAACTTTGCATTAGAGTTATTGTATAAAACAAAGTTCTTTTTCAAAAATTTGATGGAAGTGTAAATGTTTAAGGCCATTATAATTTATCAATGTATTTTTTATTCTATCTTTTTAAAAATTATGAGCATAGTTTATTTCCTTGTTTCAAAATAACTTTCAAGATTACTTATTTGTCATATTCCCACCTCATTAATTAGAAATGAAATAGAAAGAATTATGAATAAATGGTAGTTTGTTAAGTTTCAGTTTTTGCAAATCACTCCTCTCTGATTTATTTCTTTAAGATCAAAGTGTTTTCTTTATGAAATAAAAATATTGAATTAATTGAATCTTAAAAATTCTGTTTAATTCAATACATGAATAATTTTCAAAGAGATTACCTTCTAACAATAACTCTTGGTAAGTTCATTTGAATTGTAATATGTTAGTAATGTGTGATAAAAATACATGACAAAATCTTTTATAAGTAAAATATTTTTTGTCTGAATTTCTGGAATGAGGAGTTATTATTTATACTATTTATATTTGGATGATTGTTCTCATTTGTTATATATTATCACAATGTTTTGGACATTGTGCCCTCTGGCTTTCCTCGAATATTTATAAATCTAGGTAACATACAGGGAATTCTGAACTGAACCCTTTATTTAATTTATTTAAGTCGGTTTGTGAATTTGGTGGCATAATGGGTGTGAGTTCAATCACTGAGTTAGGCAGCATGTACTTGCACTCGATGGAAACGAGTGAGCAATAACTGAATAATATTAAATAAAAATAAGAATTAGACATGAGCAGTGGAATGAGAACTATTTATTCCCATAGATTAAATAAAGAGTTCAGTTCAGAATTCCATGTAGACTACCTAGATGGGTATGTGGTTTTTCAGGTATTTTCTTCCAAAGTTTGAGCTTCTTGTGAGGAACTTTCTCTTTCCCTTGTGAGTCAGACATCCAGTTGTCTGTTTATTTAGGTGAACTGCCAACATCATTTGAAGTGTGAGTCTGCATTTGGTGGCTATGAGGTCACCTAAGTCAACCTTAGCTCTTTTAATGTTCCGAATGTAACACTGAGTACAAAACTTATTTTGGGGTGTTCTTGGAGGGAACCCAGTACATAATGAGGTCACCACAGATCAACTTCTCTTTATTTTGACCAATAGAAAAAGAGATTAGCTCCAGGCTGAAGAAAAGACCAAGGCAAAGTTTAGTGAACCTATGTGAAAATTTACTTTGACCAATGAAAAGGCAGTGGCTTACAAACTGAGAAAAAGTAATGAGCCAATGTCAAATCGCTTTTTCATATAAATAGGCAGAGAAAGTTGAATCAAGCAGAAGTGGGAGGGAGAAAGGCAGAATCACATGCGTCTGAATATTGACAGTGTCAAATTAAATGCTGATACATTTTCACCCCCTAATAAGAGCAGAGGAATTTCAAAGATCTCTATTCAACTCTGAATCTAAGTACCTTAAAATATAAATTTTTAAAAATTTTTATGTGAGAAACAAACTCTCCCAATTTGTTTTAAGCATTTTGAAATGTTACTTCATGCCTGATGATTTAATATGAACATTTTCTCTTCTTGACAATTCATCAAAATTATGAACCTTTTAATGTTTGATTACTTGTCCAGAAACAAGCTACTGAAATTTCAAATGTGTAAATTTTAGAGTAAATTCTTTCTCTTGTTTTGTTAAAAATTATGTGTGTTTCTTTGTCATTATCCCTACATACTTCAAATCTGTATATCATAGAAAAAAATGGCTACATATTTTCAAACCACTACAAAAGCAAATAGACAATGATAGAATATCCGTTATAAGAACAATACCTTGATATAATTGCAATCAGACAGTTTCATTTTCCTTTTAGTGTATCTGATTTGTGACTGTGCCCAATGCCTGTTCCTGCTATTCCGGCCATTCCTCAAAGAACAGTGTGTAAATGGCACAGAAAGGGCATATATGTATATGCCCGAAATTCCTCGCACTGGTTGTATCGCTGGCAGAAAAAAACCAACCTTCGTTCCAAAGTACAGAAACTTGGTAAGTGGCATTTTGTTAATAGAAATTATTTTGTTTTATTGCAAAAAAAAGTTCATTCATAAATGAACAAATGAAAAAAGAAATTTAATGAAGTAGATTTTACAGCCAACTCAGTATAGTTCATCTCAGCAGAAAACACTTTTATCAATTTTAATTGTTCATTTTTTTAATGTTACAGAGTATACATATCTACAATATTTTATTCTATTTGTTTGAAAGTATTTTCATTGGTCAATTTCAAGTATGGCAGGAATTATCAACTGATGTTTCAATGGTGATCTGCAGATATCTTAACAGATTATTTATTTAAATTTTTTCCAACAATACAGGCATCATTCACTCATGATTCAAGTCTAAATGACTAATTAGCAATTTTAGGATTCATGGGTTTACGTCATTTTATGAAGTATGTGCTTGCAAATAAATCTGGAAGAACAACTCAAAGACACTGATACATCTTCATGCATATTTCTCAAAGAGAAATGATGTAAACACATTTTTGCATTGTATACTTCAAAGTGCTGTTAAAAAATATTAAATCAAGGACCCTAAAAAATAAAATTTCTTATTTTTCTTTATTTTTATGATCTAAAAGAGTTAAAAAGATCATTTTAATACTTTTTGCTTATAATTAAAGCAAAAATAAGAATAAAAACTACCCTTAAAAATGTATTTTCTTGTTTTCTATTCATTTGACATACATGTTTGTGTAAAACCTTTTTCTGCTATCAAAAAGAGCCAATGATACCTTCTTTTAAATAATTTTACTCAATTTAGTCTCTTTTTTTTTTTTTTTTTTAAAGATAATACAAAGAATCAAATGGAACTTAATTTGCATCTCACTATGTTGAAGTATATGTGTGGATTCCTTCTGGCTACAGTGATTTCAAAATCAAATGCCATTGTTTTATTTTTATTTTTAGCCCGTCTTTCAAGCTAAAATTATGAGTGCCTTATCTTAAACACATGAAGCAAAAGGATTTGAATCTGTTATTTTAATATGAAAAGCTTGTTGATTGCAAATCTGCTCCTCCATTTTCTTCTTATTAATTAAATTCTAAGTAGAGGATTGAAAGTAACTTTTTATTTAGAACTTTTGTCAAATATTAACAGGTGAAAGTACAAACCTGATTGACTTAGATCTGCTTTTATTTCAATATTATTACAAAACGTTATTTTTGGTTAGTTTTTGATAAAATGCAAATTAGACTGTGTCTATTCATTTATATAAGCAGATTACAAAACAAAATAAATTTTTTTTAATTTTCTCAAAATATTTGGTTGGCCAAAAATCTGTTTGATTTCAACACGGTCATTGATATAATTGTTCTGTACCACTATTTTCTTGTCAGCAGATCCATTATTCTTTACTCAAAGAATTTCTCGTCTTTACTGGCATAATACTCTTTTAGCTGATTTTTTACATCTTCTTCAGAGCTGAAGGTCTTCTAACTCAGTGAATTTTGAAGAGACAAAAATAGATGGAAATTTGAAGGTGAAAGGTCAGGTGAATATGTAGGGTGTGGCAAAATTTCCTAGTCAAACTCCAGTAACTTCTGCCATATCTGCAAAGAACTCTTTGGTCTGGCATTGTCATGATAAAAGACAATGCTCTTCCAATTAGCAAGTGAATGCTTCTGGTGCATTTAATTTGCCAGCTGGTCACAGTCTTTTTCTTTTATATGCCTTGGCCCTTCAGGACGTAGGCTATCCTAGCACTCTGCACCCTCCCTATCTCTTGTAGCGCTTAACACTTTTTCTCTTGGCATCTCTCCCAAACCCTGATCTACCACTTTGTTCAAGCCTATCAAGTGTGTCACGCATTGCTTTCTCCTATCTCTTTTTTCCTCTATCAATCCTGTGAGTATCAGATTCTCCAAGTCCTCTTTCCTCATTACGTGTCCCAGAAACTTCAGCTGTCTCTTCCTGATGTTAAGTATAAGTTTCCCTTTCATTTTCCATCCTCTTCAAGACCTTGTCATTGCTCACATGTTTGGTCCATGGTATCTTCAGCATCCTTCTGTAGAACACATCTAAATTGATGGTTCTGTCCATTGGAAGAAGCTCCTAAAAGACAACACTTTTTCTATCCCACTAAATTGAAAGCACAACCTTCTTAGGGTGAAGTCCTGCTTTGGAGATTATTTGTGATGGTTTGCTGCTCTTCCCCTGTGATTGTTTACATGTCTCATTGTTATAGACAATTCAATTTTTATTCCCTGTCACCATTCCCTTCAAAAGAGGTCAATTTTCTTCAAGTTTCTGTAATGGGTTGCAGATGAAAATCTATTGGGCAAGGTTAGCCTCATTCAATTGATCTGAGACCCAAACATCAGGCTTGTTGATATAACCATGTCGATACAGATAGTTTTCAACGCTCGATTTGGATATTTGGAAAATCTCTGCGATCATTGTGGTTGTATCACAGGAGTTGGTGTTTACTAACTCTATCTTGTTGCTGTTAACCATAGTTGGCCAGTTAGCATGAGGTGCATCTTGAACCAAAAAATTTCCCGATTGAAATCTTCTAGTACACATTCCATAACATCATTCTCTTCCTACACAGTGCACATCTTCTTGCAGATTTCTGCCACTTTTTTTAAAATGAAAAAGTATAAGGTATTGTTAATGTTCATTTTCATTCTTCATTTTCAGGTTGATCTGATGCTCACAAAAAAATACTTGTCAAACTATGACAAATTGAAGTTAACCACTTATTAATGCTTGAAATTTAATGTCAACAAAAACTAACTGGTATTTTTGGCCAACCCTTTACTAATTTATTTAAAATGGTGTTATTTAACTTACACATCGTCTGACCAACACATTTCTATAGTTGACAAACTTTTCTAGTAAAAAATGTTTTCCAACTTCAGATAATATCACACTCATGTGATCATTTATTCAAGTATTGCTTACAAAGGATTAGCTTTGCTGATCTTGAAAAAAATTTTTTTTCTAAATCTACAAGTCATCAATAATAAAATGCATTTTTAGTATTTATGTATAACATTTTTAAAAGAAAAATGACTTTATTTTCTTTCAGGTATTGTGATAGGTTCTGTGTTTCTATGGTAAGTAGCCAATACATTTATTTTTTGCGACTTGCACAATGCCATCTATATTTGAATTGGTTGTGTATACAGGATTTGCTTCAGTACCTTTGCCTTGTGAAGTTTTTGTAGTACATGGTTGTAGTTGTCCAGTTGTTCTGCTTACACATGATTGAGATTCATACTACTCACACTTAGCAGTGCTTTGCTGCTGCTATTAGAACCCAAACTTGGAGGTTAGTAATAGCAAACAATTGCATATGAAATGAGTGAAGATGTATTTATTTCTGACCTCTATACAGTCCAGATGAAGTTAGTTTTGGATATGAAACCTAATCCCATTTCACTAACATATGTGCCATTCATCTCTTCTTTGTAGAAGTTTGATCTGTAGCAATTTCTACTGGTCACTGTCTAAATTACCAGCTAAAAGAGGCTTCATTTTTGTTTCTTTGTTTTGTTTGGAGGTGGGGGGCTTTATGGTTTAGGCCCTGAAAACCAGAGATGTGTAGTTTTGTATCTAGTACATGAAACTTGGGGTGTATGTAAAGTGGGAATGATACTTCATTTTCAAATTCCAGCTGAGACCATTGCATTTACTTTACCCATGAAAACATATGGATCTGTTTCTTTTTCGCTCGGCAATTATTAGCAAAGCCAAAAGGGTTCTTTAGCTTTGTTTGGCAACCACTTTAGAAGGATAACTCTAAATATAAAACTTATGGGTATGGGAATAGTAATGTTACCCCACGAAAAACCTACTTTCTCTGGAAACCATAGCAGTGACATTTGATGTGGTGAGGATGTGGCCTTATGCGCTATAGGATTAACATGTGTACATATGATACTTGACAACTTGAACTTGTGAACTATGAAATCTTGGATTACTGGTAGAAATTATTAAGAAAAAATGATTTTCTCTCAACATGGAGATCTTCATGGACAATATTGGGGAGAAACACTTTTTGCATTTATTGTTGTCTTAGTTTTAATTATAATTTCAATAATTAACTCTCTTTGAAATAATCTTTCTAATATTAAGTATAGACCACTTGCTGTGATTTTTGCTTTTGTCTAAGAGTTTTTAAAACCTGTAAAAAGAAAATTGTTTACTGCTGATATTCAAGAATCTGTAATATTATTGTTAGTTTGTACATGCTACATTTTCTGAGTTAAAACCTGTTTTTTTTTTTTTCATTTTACTCCATGCAAAGCAATAAAACCACTAAAATGCAAGGGGTTACTGGGTGTGAAATAATATGAGAGAAATACATTAAGAAGAGAGAACAAAAGAATAGAAATTAAAAAGACAAGATAACAATTGACATTTAAGTTTTTGAAGATCAGAGTTGACTGGAAAGCAAAAAGTTAAGAGTTCCACAAGTGAGAATTTTTTTTTATAATCTTATCGACCCAAGCCAGCATTATACTGCCACTGTTGTGCAGGAGGTTACATAGGAGAAAAGTTATGAGAAGGAGTGACAGAATACAGGGAGGGGTGTCAGAAAGCAGGTAGGAGAGGGATGAGAATACTGCAGAAATGAGATGAGAGCATGAGAGAGAGGATGCAAGTTAGTGAGATAGAAGATGACTATTGACTTTACATTTAAAATCTTGGAGATTGTAGCTGTCGGTGAAGCAAGTAAATGGAAGGGAATTCCACAGGCGGGAGGTGCAAGAAAAGAAGCTGCTAGAGTAGAATTTGCATTTACATCTTATTGGTTTCACAGTAAAAGGGTGGGACCTAGTTGCTAATCTTGTGGCTCGAATAAATTCGTATATAGGAGGCCCCAGTGAGCTAAGTTCCTCAGAGCAAAAGCCATGAAATTACTTGTAGTAGAGACACAGGGAAGCCACACTGCGCTGGTGAGAAAGTGACTGTATCCAAGCTGCCAAGTTGGGATCAATCACATTGCAGATTCTCTGTTGAATGTGAGAGAAGTAGCTGTTAGACTAGAACTTATGGTTAGATCTAACCATTTCAGTTTTAAAATGACCTAGCTACCAATCTAGTACTGCTTTAGTATGGGCATTAAAATTTAATTACAGGAAATTTACTGTGATTCAACCCTCTGACCTTTTGAATTTATGAAAAAATTGAATTGGAAATACTAAACTAAAAGTTTTTTTTTCTTCTTCATCACCTAATAAGTACTTTCAATATTATTGGGATACTAAATTCATGGAAGGAAAATAAGAAAAACAAACATTTTTTCACAGATAGAACAATTAAAAAAATTGTTTTTACATTGTCAGTTTGATAATATCTATTGATTTCAATCCTGTTTGGAATGGTTATTTATTGTTGATAAATAAACAATTTTGGCACAAGGCCGAAGGCAAAGTTGAGTAAGGCTGATCAACATTAACTATCTTAGACCTAACTAATCAGATTCATGATCTATTCATTCTTTACATTATATTCATTCATCACAATAATGCATCCTTCATAATCTACAGATCATGACTGTAAAAGCTTCAATTCACCAAATCATAACCATATGTTCATATATTCCTCCAAAACATAGACTGAATAAGACTGAAATAGAAAAGCTAATTGGCTAACTTTCTACTCCCTTTCTACTAATAGGAGATTTTAATGCACACAACAAAATATGGAGCTGTAGGAACTCTAATCAAAGTGGTAAAATTATAGAATCTCTACTAGAATCTATGATTTAGGATATTAGGATACTAAAATCTGCATATCCTTAATAACCAAATGCACATATACCTACACTCAGGTACCGCATCAACATCAGCTATTGACCTAGCCATATGCTACCCATCAATTTTTATGGACTTTCCATAGAAAGTTCATGATAAACAATGTGGTAGTGACCATTCACACATTTTCCTAAATATAAGCAAGCCTATGCCAGAAGAAAGGAATCTAAAATGGCAACTACACAAAGCGAACTAAAATTCAATGAACCCTGCTCATAGAAATTCTCAATGAACTAGGACCAATAGTCTCCTTTACAAACATACTAACACAAATAGCAAGACAATACCCAAATCTCCAACATTGACATGGACAAGGTCCACTTTTGCATCCAGGGCACATTTAACCAGCCAAGAAACACCTCTGGCCAGCCAGTTCCTGTATACTGAATAGACATCAAATTCACTAGACAGCACACAAGCATAGACTTTACAAACAAAGTGTATCTCATGGATCACAGCCACATCTACCTCAGAGGACAAGAGATCACAAAGCAGGCAGGAAAGCTTACTTTGATCTCTCAATCCCCTCACTTCGAGCTGGCTAGCTCAATCTCCATTTCTCAAGTTAGATCCCTTAGAGACATTCTGGACAGAGGTCTGCGGAGGTCAGATCGTCCCAGACTGCCAGTGCCAATCTTGGATGTAATTCATCCATCCAGGACAATGCCACCAATGTCCAGTGGGAATGTGAGCTTTAATGCCCTATACAAAGAAGGGTGGAGAAGAACTGGAACCCTCCCCGCATGGAGCTGTGGAAGTTTCTTTAGCTCAGGGAAAGTGCCTTTCACCCTCGTTAAGTGATCCTATAACTTTAGACTACCCCCAGTATTTCTGATCACTCCAGGGGTATCACTTCAGAGGCATCTGGAAAGTTCCTGGGGTCCTCTCTTGATTTCTCATCAATAAAGGTGCATTTAAATAAGGGTTTAAAAAGAGCCCTTCTCCTTTGCCAGTCAACTTGACACAACTTCTTGCTCTGAGGGAATTTTCTTTTTTTTTTTTCTTTTTCATGGGAAGGGTTGGGGTGAGAGTAGATGGAACTCGAGAGGGGAAAGAAGAGAGCCTTCTTGCTGTGTCTTTTGTTTGTTGTTAATGTACTTCTACTGGTGAAGCAGGGGTGGATTGGTTCTTGTCATATTCATGGGGCCTTTTCTGCCCTGCTTCAACCTACTTTTCTTTCTTCATTGTTTTTTCTACTTCCTCTTCTTTCTCCCTCCCCTTTTTCAGTGATGAGAAATGAGGTGAATACATTTCCTCCATTTCCATATGCAAATCTGACTGAGGTAAATCTTGCTGTTCATTCTTGAGACCCGGTTCTTGCTGTTGCTTTCTTTTGCTACACATCCAACTGCTGCTGCTCCTTTGGGGATAGTTTCTTCACTTTTTCTCTGGCAAAATCATCTTCTTCAGTGGGACATCCTGCTGAGAAAGAGTAGCTTGTCTGCTCTCACCACTGCCTCTTCTGGTGCTGCTGGTTTTGTTGTTACTGGTGCCAAAACCAGATTCCTTGCACATTTTTGATAAGTGCCTTGCGACATCACATGACCAGCAGTGGGTCTTCTTCTCTCCACAATGACAATTAATTTCCTCACCCTGCACAAAAGCATATTGGAGATATTCATGAACTTCTGTCAGTTTAGGGTAACCTGGAGACAAAAGTCCCCAGTCAGAACACCTGCTTTGTTTGCTTAGTACTCAGGAGACTTCCTCTACTAGGCCAAAATTGTCAAAAAAGCCTCCCACCTGGTCTATTGAAATATCTAAGGGCACTCTGTGTATGGTAATCCTAGTACAATAGGTGCTCATATATTCTGTTTGTAGTTGGATGTTCTTAGTCATCAGCACACTCCCTGCTAACTGCTTTGCTTCCTCTTTTATCCCCAGGAAAACGTCCCACATTGCCTTTGATTGTTTTATGAAAATTCTGGAAACTATTTTCTGGCTTTTCAAAGCCTCCTCTATTGTCTCCCTGCTGACACTGATTAACTTGTGGGTTTTGACATCAGTTATCAATAGAGTAATGGTTCTGGCTGTTACAGTATCAATGGTTTCTGGAATCACCACCAACTCCTTTCCCTTAATATATTTTAATGCTGCTTCATTTTCTCATACTTGGCTGCATTTTTTTTTGTTCAAACTCATGGCTTAAACCAATGGTTATAACCAAATTTTGCCATGGGTCATAACAAAAGAGAACACAGGTTAGAAATGACATTCACACACATTAACTAAGTAAACAAAGAGTCTATCCTAACCAGAGGTGGTTTCACAAGAAACCACTCCATTGTACAAAAGGGGAATGTACAATGTAATTTAGAAGTAATACAAATTTAAAGTTTGTCACTTAGCTGATTGGTATTACCTTCAGCATCCTGACTCTAGAATTTTGTAGACAGACACTACAGCAATCACTCCATTCATTCTTCAGAAGATATCAGCAATTGACTGTTTATGTTTCTTGTTTTTCTTTTATATATCCTCTTTTCATTCATGCAAGATTGATTTTTCCTTTCACAGTGTGTGTGTGTTGTAATTATTTCTCCTTTTCATCATTTTTTTTGTTGCTTTATAATCTTCCCTTATAGATTTTTTTTCTCTTTCTTTCAGTTGTAGCAATTTTGACATTCAGTTTTTCAGACATTTACTGTCGTTAATTCTTGAGCATTCTAGTACTTTAGGACCTGGGCATGATGGTAAACTGTATCCAGCAGCAAGGCCTCTGATTGGGAGGTTGTGAGGAGCATGGAACCACTCCTTAATTGCTATTGTTCTCAGGTTCACCTTGACCTGGAGTGGTAGCACTTGTTAGCTATGGACAAATAGTTAATTCCCAAACTGAGATCAAAACACTATGAAAGTATAAAAAATACACTTTTATAGAAATACAGTATAACCCGGATATAAGAGAAACTCAGATATAAGAGATTTTCTCTGGTCTCAAATTAGAGGCTGTGTTAATGTATATAAATTAAACCCTGATATAAGAGAGATTCTCTGGTCCCGTCCTTTCTGATATAAGAGAGTTCGTTTTGAGTGACAGTGTGATGTTGTAAATCAGTCAAACAGAGGTCAGTTAGAGAGAGAGTAAAGTTCAATGACTTAATCTTGACCAGTCTAGAGACATGGTGTGTCCAGTCTGTGTCTGTAGGTGACACTCTCTACTTTATAATTTTGCTTTGTGTGTCTAAGGATAGCGCCACCCGCTTTTTTGCTGACTTTGCTTGTCGTTACATTTATCTGGACAGCACTTTCACTTTACCCACTGTTCTGTTGAGTCAGAAGTTTGTTTGTTTGTTAATTTTACCACTGAAAACTGTTTGCTTGTGATCATTGTGATTAGTGATGTTGGTGTCAGCATCTCAACAAAAAACTCCGAGCATTTCTGAACAGTTGGAGCTCATCGACAATGTCAAATTGAAGAAACTCAAACTGGCCGCTGCGGCCAAAAGGTACGGAATCGGTTATTCAACAGCAGCAAAAATTCTCAAGAAAGAAGACGATCTCAGATCTTGCATGCAAATAAACAGAAACACTAATCGCAAGCGCCAATCCGTGCACAAGGATGTTAATGAAGCGCTTACACAATGGTTTATGCAAGCATGTGCTCATGGAGCTATCGTCACCGATCACGTCATTAGGCAGAAAGCATCACAACTGGCCGTAAATCTTGAAGTTGATTTTGAACTGAGCAATGGATGGCTCATGCGCTGGAAGCAGGCCAATAAAGTTTCATTCAAAAAATTTCACGGTGAATCAACGTCAGCAGATCACTGTTATGACAACAAATGGGTGACAAACGTTTTGCCGCAACTTTTTCGTGGATATGATCCAAAAGATGTTTGGAACTGTGATGAAACAGGACTTTTTTACAAAGCCATGCCGTCTGGATCTTTGCAATTTGCCAGCGACGAACAGTCAAATGGGACAAAAGTCCCAAAGACAGACTCCCGACAGACTTCACAAACATGGACGGCAGTGAAAAGCAAGCTGTAGTTGTTGGTAAGTTGGCAAAACCATGAACTTTAAAAATGTCAAAACTCTGCCATTTTCTTACTTCGCTAATCGTAAAGCCTGGATGACTAGTCAGCTGTTTACTGACGTTATGAAAACACTTGATTGAAAAATGATTGCTCAAAATCGAAAGATTATTCTGTTTTTGGACAATGCAATTTGTCATAACTTACTGCCTGGTACAAATCTGTCGAACATCAAATTGTTGTTCATGCCACCAAACACCACCAGTCTCATTCAACCTTTGGATCAAGGCAT
Organism: Ascarosepion bandense; assembly: GCA_037127315.1. Lineage (NCBI taxonomy): Eukaryota > Metazoa > Mollusca > Cephalopoda > Sepiida > Sepiidae > Ascarosepion > Ascarosepion bandense. The sequence continues at coordinate 6,752 of JBBBDQ010030242.1, read as the reverse complement.
CATTCGTTCATTCAAAGCGTATTATTGTCGGGAACTTGTTTGAATGCAAATTGCAGCAATCGATGCTACACCGCCAGTACCACTGTCCGAAGTGGCCAAGCAGATCAATGTTTTGAAGGCCATGCATGTGATGAAATGAGCACTTTTCATGGTCAAGCCGTCAACAATTCAAAATTGTTTTAAAAAGGCCGGCTTTGTCATTGAATCACAGGCTGAAGTGGAAGAAATACTTGACGAGAATGATCAAGTTTCTCCACCATCGGGCATGGAGCAAACAGATTTTGACGAATTTATCAGCTTCGACGACAGTACACAATGTTATGGAGAACTGACTGACACGGACATCACATGTGGTATAAAATCAGATGCTCAAGATTTTGACGAAGATAATGATGCTGAAAGCGTAAGTTCTGAAGTTTCTGAAAGTGACAAACCAGTTCCAAATTCTCTGGCTGCATTGAATGCGCTTGAAACTCTGACAGCCTACTTTGAAGCAAAAAGCAGTAATCCTGATGGCGCATTGAAAATGATTTATGGACTGTATGAAAGTGTTCATGATGTTAACAAAGAGATTTCTGTACAATCGAAAATGACTGACTTTTTTAAGAAAAAGTAATTTTTGACTGAATTATTTGTGAAAACTGATTGAAAATGTACTTTTGTGTTTTTTATATCTATAACTGTTAAATAAACTAGTGTTATGTACGTAAAAAGCAGCGTTATATGAAGTGTTCCCATACTTACCTAAACAAAATAGACTAAACCTGGATATAAGAGAACTCTTATCCGGTCCCGACAACTCTCTTATATCCGGGTTACACTGTATATAGATTAAAATAAACTCTTATAGAAAAATATATATTTTTGAAAAAAAATATTACCAACAATAAATTTTTGAAGAAAATTGAAGAAAGAAAACATTATTCTCAGCAAAACATTTTTGAATACAAAATTAGAAGACATTTTCAGTTTTTTAAAATAAAAAAGAATAAAAACAAAAACATTTTCATTAAAATCTGACTAAATCAACCTTCTCACTATAACCGAACATTAAAAAAATACCTTAAAACACCATCTTTTTGGCATTAAATAACCTACAGATGTTGATGTGCTTTCTTGAGTTTGGAAATGTGTATTTCATTTTTTGCATAAAAATGTTTTTGATATATTAATGCTTAAGGTAATTATTTATGTCTTCACTTGTCCATTATTTTGTTTTTCTAATTTGATAGTTTGATTTTTTTTTTTCTTCTTTCAGTGGTTCTGGTGTCTATCTGCAGGTTATGCTATTAAATGAGAATTTACCCTCCTTCAATAATATATCCAACATGGACAGAGAAAGTGCCACCAAACATTGGCACCCTTCTACACGTTTGGGTAGGTGATACCTACAGTTATTAAAACATAGACAAGATAGGATTAGGCAATTGGATGACAAAATGAAAAAAAATCCGTGTAATACGTTTCATCCTTGAGAAGGACTTCATCAGACTAAAGTAATGTCTTTATTGATGGAATTATATATGTATAGAGGGAAATATAAACATAAGTAACAATTATAATTATGGACTGAAGATGGATAAATACCAAATTTAAAAATTTTTTTTTTTAAAGTTTTAAAGATTTTGTTATTTTTCAAGTATGCCTGGGCATATATAGGGTGTCTAAAGATACACATATAGGATTATATTCCACATCTGAAATTAGAAATACAGTAGAAATATTTGGTTAGAACAAACATTTGTTGCATTTTTCAATGGTTGGTGTTTGAACACATGATTTCATTTCACACATGACTGAAATTTATGACATATTTTTCTGTGTGCCTTTCTATGTGATTTTTGCATGGTTTGTGATTTTGGATTTTGAATGATCTTATGTTAAAAGTGAAAATGGAAAAGAATGGGATGCATTTTCATCATTTGATGCTTTGTTATTTTTGGAAATGCTATTTGTGGAGATGGTTACATCGCTGACAGTACTGTTTGTAAATAATTCAATACTATACTTCTCAGAGATATTCCACATATCTTATATGAGCATAATGTATTTGAACTGCTACAATGTTTGAATGCCTTACAATTTAATAGAAAAAGATGTAATGGACCATATTTCCACCTGTGGTCCTCTGCTCAAACATTACAAAAACAACCCATTTTTGAAAAGAATAATCGTAAGATTAAAAATGGATTGTTTACAACAATGTGGAGAAAAAAAGTTTTGTGAGAAAACAAAATGAGCCACCCATAACCACTCTACATCCTTAAAAAATGAGATACTGTGTATCCAGTAGGGCAAGGTCTATTACAAACTTATTTCTATAAAATCAGGCATTGATTTCATACAAGTACTGTTCCCAAGTGCGTTGTGGTGCAGTGGATATCGGCTCGGAAAAACAGATTAATTTGGAAATTCTTGTAAAAATCAAATAATGGTCGGATTTTAATGAAACTTTCAGGATTTATTCACAAATGAATTTATTTCTTAAATTATTTTTGAAAAATCTAGGTGATGTGGAGCATTGGATATCGGCTCGGAACGAGAAATCGGGGAGCCGAGTTCGAATTTCAGCCAAATTCATTACGTTCCCTTACGCGCAAATACCCTTGGGAAAGGTATTAATCTGTCTATTCCTTCCAGTTATGGGTTAAATAACAGGACAGATTGGGTTCTATAGCCTTGGTTGGCAACCAGTCTACTGCAGAAAGCAATGGCAACCTACTGTAGGATAATCTTCTGCCCAGTCAGTCATGTCTCTTTCGAGACATGATCGCCCAAGCGTGTTTCACGTATAGCACTTAACTGACTGACTGTTCCCAAGTTGACCAATTAAAGGCAAAAGGTGATGAAAAGTGTTCAGAATTAGTTAAACAGAAGAGTGTCATCTTCCATTAAAACAGTGCCACACCTTATATCTCTTTGCTGACCTGGCAGAAATTGGTACAGCTTAACTCATGGGCTCAATTGTTGCTTACCAGGGGTCCAACAAGCATAGGGCCTCATGCTAATCTGTGTATGTTAAGTAATTTGTGTTAAAGAAGCCCCTTTTTAGGAAATACTAAAAATTGAAATTACTATAACAAGCCATGGGTATTGCATTGGTGAAAATGTCATAATAGAAAGATCCATTTTATTTTTATTTGTGTTGGTTATCAAATAAAAAAGGAAGTGGAAGAATGTCCTCTTTTGACCTAAAAGACACCAGAAATGGCAACGACATTCTTCAAAGAAACTCCCCACCTATATAAAAGGAAGAGCTGTTTTGTCTTGGTTCACTTCACTTGCAGACAATTTCGTTATCATGGAAAAGATCAAAGAACTGACCCTAACACCCAACAATAACTTTTTGCACAGTCCTAGCACAGAAACACCAATAAAACTCTTATTTGTATCTTTTAATATTTGTGACCAAAACTATTGTTGACTTTCTGTTGGCAACAATATTAACTTTTATTTTTTCTCTGGTTTAATTTAATTTTAAAATTTTCCTTAGACTAAATTAATATTGTTTAGAATGTTTAATTGTAATATATTTATATTTTTACTTTTGTAAATAAACTATTTTTATTGTTATAAAACTAGTGTTCATAGTATTATTCTCCTTTCTTTCAATATCTCTCTTTTTTTTTTTTTTTTTTTTGTTGCAACCATGACAAAATGGGGGCTTATACAAAGCTTTGATGTTCATTTCAAAACAAAAACAGTAATTCAGCTGTCTTAAATAAAACAAATAATTTTCTTATTTGATGTTCATTTTCACAACAAAGAAAGCAATTCATATTTCTCTTTCAATATTCTCTTTGATAAAACTAACCTTGTATTTGTGTTTTTTAAAAACGTTTTCTGTTAAAGAATTTCTTTCTTCATCTAAATTGAATGATGAATTTCCCTTAAAAACCAGTATTATTGGAACTAGCCACATAGTTTTAATTAAACATTGATGCAAATATGAAAAAATCAGTAATATTAGACCTACTATAATAGCAATGACATGATTATTAGATATATTTATACATTGTATATAAACCCAGGTATAGGTCTATGCATAGATTATTAGTGATTGAACCTGAGATTCAATCACAGCATTGAACACTTGTATGATAAGTATGTAATGGCTATTTAAGAATATGAATTTATGATGCAGTTTTAATTAACAGGCATTAATAGTTTTTGAATATATGAATGGGCGAGTTTTTTAATTGTGCAAGTTTAGAAAAGTGTTGAATATAGTCATGTATATATAGATGAGGCCAGACACCCGAGCTATATTACTAAGCCAGTTCTGGGTCTTGTCCAGCAGTTTTTTTTTGTATTAAGAATAAATACTGTTTGTACAATTAAAAGAAGGACATGTTCATTATGGAAGCAGAATGTTTAGATATTGAGGTCTTGTTGCAAGCATACATATATAATATAACCCTAAATCCTGGTGTAAATTTTACAAACTGTAAAATTCTTTGACTTTGTTCAGCATCTGTATACATTTTTTGCTGGTTCTACTTATCACTGAAATGTATTGATATCATCTCTAGGAAAAGATTTTCTGGTCAAGCATCTGACACATGATGCTCAGCACATTTTGATGCCATTCATCTTCTGTAGGGGGTGTTGAGAGAATAAAACATACACTGGATTCTCTGTCAGTTGACAATGAACAATAAGTGAATACAAGGCAAGAGGCAGAAGGTGAGCAAAAAAATGGTAAACCTGGAAACAATCTTTCTCACAATTTCTTTGGAATGACATGCAAGAAAGAATAAACAAAACACGCAAGGTCCTGCAATCAAAGAATGTGAACATCCTTGTTGCCACAAACCTTCTTGAGTCTGTCTTCAGGAAACTAGAAACAAATTTGGTGAACATGAATTTAAAGCCCGGAGTATGTGTCCAAATACAGATTACAATGATGGGGAAAAAACTGGAATGAAAATGAAGTGTGTATCTTAATAGATATGATGAACCAGCAGAAAAGATACTTTTCAGTAAAGCTGAAAATTTCAAGGTGGAAATTTTCTCTCTATTCTGGACACTCTAATCTTTGAACTAACAAAACATGCAGAGGCTTATTTACAGATTGGAAATCTGTTTTCTCTCTTCAGTGAATTGAAAACCATTGCTTGTGATGCACTAAAGAAAAAATGTGAACATCTGATTAATATATATGAAAAAAACTTGAATTATGATTACCTTTTAAATGAATGTGAGCATCTCATGCACTACATGACTCTTGATGAAAATTTCAAGACTCCCCCTGTACTGTACAGAAAAATAATTTTGGACAATTTGAATTTTGTATTCCTGAATGTTGAAATTGCACTCAGTGTTCATGTGCATGATGAGGACCAACTGTACAGGATAATATTCTTTAACAAGATTGAAACTTATAAAAAATCAGCTTTGTAGCACTATGGGGCAGCATTGTTTGAACTGATTTTCCCTCTGTGCATGGAAAATAACATTCTATTTTTAAAGTCCGTTGATTTCAAACTAGTAATAAACAAATTCTTTGAAAAGAGATGTCACAAATGCTTGTTATAATAAGAAGTTCATAGTAAATCTAATCTGTGTGGCTTACTGTGTATTATTGTTTTTCAAGCCTTGTGTATTGTTCAAATGTTTATCATGTTGATTATTTGCTACTGTACAGCTTGTTTTTAATGTTTTGGCACCAGTTTTGTTGAAGTGCCAATAAAATAAATATATGTTTAATAATATTGACCATTTACTTTTTATTCCTGTGAGTTGTTATTGTAGAGGCCCCAGTATACTGGTTTCCCCAGGGGCCCATAATGCTGTTAAGACAGCCCTGTGTTCTACTGCACTGGCCTTACTTGCCTGTTCTTGCTCCTTTGGGTTACCACTTATTTTGATTGCTACAATAGTCTCTTTATGGGAAAACTTCTATTCTCTGAAAATCTAGATAAGCACTTATACCAGTTCATAATCCAGAGGAATGCTAGTTTTGGAAGGATGGAATCATGAAGTTGCCTCAAACATGGAAAATATAGCGGAACAAAATGACTTGTATGTGGTTGAATAAATTTGTGTACAAATATGTAAATATTGTCTTGGTCATATTTTTAAATGAATTTCAAACTTTTTTTCATACATCTTAGAATGACTTCAACAAGTAAATGAACATCAATTAGCTCATAAGATTGCACTGTAATCAACTTGGTTTAACCATATCTAATATGTATATATGCCTGTTGTATTGATGCAGCATCTGCATTAAATCACATCAAATTAACTACTTATTTTGTCAGTCTGATTAACCAGGTTAGCTTGGTTGTTTTACTGTTATTTGTGATTTCTTCTTTTTTTTTTCTACTATAAATTTCTAATAAAATTTTCAAATTTATAGTCTTATTTGTGATTTTTTTCTTAGCTAGTTATATCACTTCAGGATGTATGCCATCATAATTTTCCTCAACTGCCTTATCTAAACTTATTTATAAATGGAACTTTGTCTGTGTGTGTGTGTCTCCATTACCTATAGACTTTGAAACGGCTGAACCGATTTTCTTGAAAATTTACACAGTTGTACTATAAGTGTCTGCAAGTGTTCTTAGCTAGGTTTTGTGTCAAGGTACCCCCGATAAATATCAAAAATCGATAATCGAAAAAGTCTGTTTATAGAAGGAGTAGTCCAATTTTAATCAAATTTGATACACTCATAGACAAAGACATAAGAAACAATATTCAGAAGTTTCAAGGTTGCAGTTCTTACAATAGTGCAGAAAATCGATATA